>OZ037935.1:23419604-23842104 GCA_964035585.1 Polytrichum formosum | reverse complement strand
GTAGCACAAGAAAACTTTAACAAGGGCTTGTATCAATGATTTTTCTACAAGGCAAAACAAAAATCTTCTATAGGGGACATAATGTGTGGGCCGGGACTCGAGAGAGAGAAAACAAGGGACAATGACTAGGGCTTGGAAGGTTTAGAGAGGACATTAGCATTGCACAAATAATGAAACTTTGGATATATTGCAAATATAGACATGTTGATCACATAATGAATTGGGGAGAGAGGGGATTATTGTATACGAGCGTACCTCTCATTCATCCAACACAAAAGCCTTGAAATAGTATGCAATCCGGAGGTTCTTTTAAAAAGTTAATTTGACACCATAATTAGTTTCAAAGACCCCGAATTAGTCTAGTCGAGGTCTTTTCACATGAATCAACAATAAACCTGTACAGGGGTCAAGTTTTTATGTTGGATGGATGAGAGGTACGCTTGTATACAATAATCCCCTCTCTCCATGAATTGGATACTTCTTTTATGATTACACGTCACTTGTGCACATTTTCATTGTAATCTTTTCAACACAAAATTTCAATCCTATGTCATATATACAAATGTGGGGACAACTACCAAGACCCTTCATGTTATTGAACTTACAAGTGGATGTGCAAGTACCATGCACTCCTTGAAAACACATCTTCATTCTCTAGAACTTTGATTTTAAACACACACTAATTACACACACTATTAATATGCCCCGGGGGGTGCACTCCATTGTCAAGTTGAACACCACGTGCGATAAAAAAAAATCTACTTTTTACATAAAGCATCATCAAAATGGGTCAAAATTTTATCAATTTTTTTTCATGAGTAGATAAAATCGGTATCTACTACATAGTAAAAAATGCTAACAAAATTTGATGATCTGTTTTTTTAGTAAAACATACCGTTTCGAACTAGAATGACGCAGAATTGAACTAAACAAATTACTACAAAAATGAAAATGACTAAAAATTTCAAAAAAAATATACAAAAGATACCATCAATGGTTATGTATATGTAGAAAAAATTTCATAATTTAAAAAATTATCTATGGCATATAATAGAGGGTAGCAAACCATTATCGCACGTGGTTATGAAACGTAAAGGGTGTGATCGCCCCGTGTAATATGCTTGACATGCTCATGCACACCAATGCCATATTTCGCTTCGTTTTAGCTCATGCACCCATATCTCCCTCACTTTGTTTGGTGTACAATGTTTGCTTCACTACAATGCCCAAGATGTGTTGCAAATTACAAGGGTAACAAAATACATATGGCCATGTCTCAAACTATGGGCAAGGTGGGGGTGGTTTAATCCCAAGGTCTTAACCCAAAATCGTGGGAAAGTTAAGCCATCTAAGGCCATAATAGTTGCTTGGATGGGGTGACCTTCCTGGCACTTGATTTCTAGTGCACAATACCACTATGTTCTGTATGAACCAAATATTTTCAACCAACCATGTGGGAGGCCAGGGGCTTGCTCTTGGGGAGATAAGTGCGAGCTGCCACCCTATCTATGCCCCTTCAAGGTGCTGATCTTTGAACAGAGACGATAGGATTTAAAGTCCCCTTAATTCTTGTGATGCCCGTTTCAAGAGTATATAGAGAGTTAGACCAACTCGAAGGTGAAGCAACAACATATTTCATGCTAGTGGCAATATTGGACTCACCTCTCCTCTTCTGACATACGAGTCCTATGCAATCGTCCCATGTCAATGAAACAATGCAAATCTACCATTATACTAGATTTGCAATTTTTCAATTACATAGGACAAGTTTTCAGTGATGTAGCTCAATTGCTTAGGACCCATATCCTTGTAGTGCTTCCTCTCTTGGACAGGTCATAGTTGATGCAGGTCCTTCCTGAAGAAGCTTCACCAACAAAGGCGGGGCATCATTTGCACTTGTGACGCATAAAGAAATGACCACATCCGCAACATGTTAGTCTCAAAAAATAGAACAAGAACCATCTCTGTAACTCGCAGGTGCTAACAGGATGAGACACTTCCTGATCCAAATCCACAACCAGTTTTTTTCCCTGGAGTTGGAAGTGTCCACAATAGCTTAATCACCTCTCAGAGATTGAGCATCTGTAACTTATGTTGCAAATGCAAGTACAGATGCCTGAAGTCCACCTTTCGAAAGCTCTGGTGTCATGTGGTGCCAAGGTTTTCTGTAAGACAAAGAAATATAAAATTCTAACAGGACAAATCATCCTAAAAGGAAACCTGTCTACTACTTTCAGCGCTTTGCATAGCACTGCTACATGAGTACACAGTGATAACACCAACACATCTTTATACCCACTGATGAGCAGTGATACATTCCAAGAGTACAATGCAATGCAATTTACCAGGTTAGATAGAATACCACACCAGTGACTCAACACAGGAATTGCACGCAACAAAAGAATTTTCCCATAACAAAATCAAATGAGACACAGATAAATTGGGTGTGGCCAACCTCGTACGGGCATTATCGCAAGGTGGCCAATGTCCATCATCTACCTACTAGGCTGCCAAATGCTACTTATTGGAGAACCAGCCTGGAAGAAAAAAAGATAGAATACAATTTGCCTTGTACAGTAGCCTATAAAGAACATGATTGTTGTTATGAACAAGTTTGGTCACATCATTTTTATCTGTGTTCCTTGAACACTATACCTACCCAAAAGAAGAAAGAGTTTGTGCTTGAGCTCACAGCAATGACAAGGAACGATTGCTAATGAAGTTTCTAGTGTCATGGAACAGCCAATTTTCAAGACAATGTTACAACTGAAACGTTATAATTTGAACTCACTTTGATGTCTCTGGGAAATATAATGTGTTTGCATTTTGTGTCAACAACTTTGGGTCCAGTGTGAAGCTCCTAACCCTTTATTGCGACAACCTATATATTCAACCAACCTATCGAGGATTCAAATAACTTTCATCCTTTTGCTGCAGATTACTGTAGCATGTCACTGCCTGAATTTTGTACCTATAGCTTATAAACGCATATGCTAAAATAAAATGCATCTGCATTCTACCCATCAACAAAAGCAGACTTCACCATAACCTGGTTCTAACATGCTCACCTCTTCAAGCATATACTGCACCCTCCAGATTGATAATCCTCTCATGATGGTGTGGTCACCAAACAATTCTCGTCGCACATTTCTTATGTTCTTATTTTAAAAACAGGCTGCAGTTTTTCCGTAGAAGCCTGTTGCAAACACTAATAGTTCCATCCAGCTCAAATTCTAATAAAGCGATATCAGTTTGGTCACTTCCGAAAGCAAAAGTCAATGGAGGTTGAGGAGCAGGCATCCATGGCTAGAAGTCATTTAAAAGACATAATTTCTTGCAAGTCAGAAGGTAAGCAACAGTGTACGTCAACTCCATCAATGATACAGCCACGACCAGCTCACTTCATTGCTGCCCAGTTCCATTTACGGTGGCCCATGTCGCCCTTCTCAATCTTCCGGATCAATTTTGCCGGGTTACCAGCCACCACAGTCATCGACTCAACATTTTTCGTCACCACACTTCCGGCTCCCACAACGGCCCCATCACCGATAGTTACTCCCGAAAGGATAATGGCATTTCCTCCAACCCACACGTCATTTCCTATTGAAACTGGCTCTGCATACTCTGGCCCGTCAAACCCATTCCGCAATACAGGGTCGAGGGGATGGCCGGGACAATAAATTTGAACGTTGGGTCCAAACAAACATTTGTCGCCAATCGTCACCTTGGCGCAATCAAGGATCACACATCCAAAGTTCATGTACGTTTTCGAACCGCACTCAATGTTGTATCCGTAATCACATTGGAACGGCGGTTCGATGAAAGGAGGATTTTCCATGTCGATTTTCCCAAACAGTTTGCCAAGCATTTCGGCGCGCCGCTTCTCGATTTCAGGCATGCTCTCACCTGGCAATGCCACTGTGGCAGTCAGATTGTAGCTTCGCAAAATTACTCGAGCGTTTTGTCGGTGTTGCGTTAGGGTTTCGTCTTGGGGCCAGTAAAATGGTTCAGGGAGTGGTGTGAACTGTTTCAAAGGGCCGTCTGGAATGTGGCCACTGCTTGTCCCCATTTTTGTCGCAATCAAAGGCTATCAAGATCAAACCTGGCTCTTCCCTGCATACAAAATGCAAAGCACCTACTGATAGGTTAGAATTTGATCACATGCCTCTTCCACTAAAAGTCTTCACTCATTCAAACTTCCAAGGAAGAGTACATCTTCCTACAACAATTCCATTGTTCTTTAGTTGCTTTTCCCATGGCTGATGAGGTGAGCACCTGTGAAGAGTGAAGCAAATTCATGCTTGAAACCCCAAAATGGCTATTCATACTTGTTTGCCCCCATGAAAGACGAGCTCAAAAAATCTTCCTGCAGTTCACTACCAACTGAAGAGGTGGAAGCTTCAGTGAAATGAACGAGAGACACATCACAAATCTCTAGATCCATATATCAACACTGATTTCACAATGATTCGAAAATCACATCATACTAAATCAATGTATCGATGCCTATCAAACTGAGGGTTGCAAAGTTAATCTTTCGTTTCTATATATCATACTTGCAAGATCTAAAAGGATATGATGTACGTTGAATCAATAGCGAAATGTTCAATTAGCACTGTTAGAGACATAAAACCCTGAAAGGCCACTTGCATTTTGAGATGCATCCATGGACATTTCTAAGAGGGGTCACTTCTCACACAAAAAGTACGTTCTGGCACTATCACAACAGTCGACATAAAAAAGGCCATGCATCGAGATGCTTGTAGGATGCTCCCGGAGAATTCATGGGACCACAACAACACAGAATTTTAGGAGGACGATCTAGTAGAGCTGCAGACATGTCTGAAACCACCATCAAGACTCTTAACAAAACCCTTCCTAGCCTTCTTGCTACGAAATAACCTTACATTTCCCTCGCTCAGACCCCAAAACTCTACGAAATACACTGATATTATTCCAGTCAAGACCGGAAGCATAAATTCCACCCGAAGTCCCTCCAAAGTACTTAACAAATGGAGGCAGTAAGCTGGAAACGAAGAGCAAACCCCAGCGTGCTAACATTGCAAGCAAAACCTAACACAACAGATGACAATTAAAGTCATGTAGCAATTCCCTGCTCAAGCAGTTCCTCTAGTAGTAATCCTTCAATGACTGCAGACTTTAACAAATCAAGTTAACCCAACATGATTATAGGTATGCAGTAACTCACCGAAAAAGCTCATGAAGAGAGCACAGAATCACATATTAAGTAGAAGCAAGCCTTTTGTAGATCAGCTGTCGTGGAATTGTTGCCAACTCTAGGGTAACTGAGGGTTTTTCCCCACTTTCGTACGACACACACTGGTGCTAAAGGTCATTTTCAGAGAAAGAGACTCGGAAACGATAATATGTACTGCCAGGTGTCCTGCCACTTGGCCAAATATCTTTGAGGCCATCTGGCACACATGTGACGAAGTTCAGTAGCTCTCGTAGTAAGTGGTGTTCCCGAATCCCTATCTAATTGTGCAGCTTGATGGAGGAGTCCTCAATATGACCAAGGATGTAAGACTAAACCACCTCAATCACCCTGCTCCTTGTTGCTGGTACATTTGCACAAAAATTCAAGCTTCGGGAAGTGCAACATACGGATTGTAACTTTTCTGGCATCAGGTGTGCAATCGGGTGAATGAATTGAGGAACTTGGGTCATGCTAGCTTAGAAATTTGAGTTAATGGCTTTGGTGAGCACTTGAAGTTGCAAGCTTTCTGTATATAATGGTGTCAAGATGACCAAGAAGGAAGTCGATTATGCTTTGCTGAGCTTTGTGGTACTGCAGCAAGTCTGTCAAGGTTCAGGTAGCTGGGAAGCAGGTCTCAAGCATATTTATGATTCTTATTGCTTCAAATCCCATTTTGGTCTGGTCTGTGACAGGAATTGGAAACAAAGGTTGCCAGCCATGAAATTGTGGGGGACTACTGCTCTGTGCTTCTTCGCCATACTCTTCCTATCTCTTGCGCCTCCCACACATGCAAGGACCGCACCTTCAACCAATCTTAGTGCAGAGGCTCAGGACTTAGGAATTGCTCAACCTTTGAGGGATGGAGATTCTACTTCTTTGCACTCGGCCGTAGCAGAGAAAGCCTTGAATCCCACAATCAAGGTAATCACTGAATCTTATCTGCTCTTCTTATCTGGAGAAATCCTAACTTGAAACTTCTTACTGCAAGTTACAAACAGGGGCTGCACAATCGCCTGCGAAAGTGCGGACTTTCGGAGATGATGATGCTCCCGCTATACCTGTCGAGACTGAATCCTGTCAACCTTCAAATTTGGTCAACTGGAATTGTTGAAGTTCATACTGATAAGGAATACTGGTGGACTGAACGTGGCAGGATGATGGAATTAAACGGAACAGGGGCGAAGAACAACCTCCACATTTCTTGGTTTTCAAGTTTCAAGGTGAGTTTCCTCTTCCAGTACGAAATGTTGCTTGTTTAGTCTATTGATACATAAAAAAGGTACCTCGTGAGAGGGGTTGTAGCAGGCTTGAGAGTAGGGTGGAGGAGAATGTCTTTCAACCAATGTGAAGTGATAGTTAAAGGTTTGTAAATTGCAAAGTCCCTACTTTACGGGAAGATTACCAAAACTTCAATTTCTCATGAAGGGTTGTCTTGTCTCACAGCATGGAATGATTAGAACTTCAAGAATGAAAGACGCAAAGTTCTAGGTTAGAACAATGTTGTCCCATTTGGTTAGCAATTACGAATCACAAAGATTGTCACTTCCAAGTTTCAAAGTCGAGTCCATGTGCAAATTTTAGAAAGATGTCAAAGTGAATATTTCTCAATTCTATTTCTCAAATTGATCACATGGGACCTGCCAATTGTGTTCATTATTAAACCTAGAATGATAATTTCCACATTTTGAGCACATTCACTACGGAGATTGCATGGTCTTGACATTGGTTCTCTTCCACTTGATGGTTCCATGATCTACTACATGATCTACCACTACAGTCTACTTCCAATCCATTCTCATAAGCTAAAAAATCTATAGTAGAAGCAAACCAATGGTATGACCCCGTAATTCCTGTAGTGGGGTCCCATCTTTTGGAGTCCATATCTAACTACAAGCATTGCCATATACCACTTATTGAATATAGGTATATGAATAACAAGAGCGACCATATATGGTCCACTTACCTTAAGAAACATTTTCATTCACTTGCAAGCCTTTTTTCTGCCTTACAACGGTTTGGTTTTCTTTTACCCACCGAGGGGGTAATAGAAAAAACTGACCCCTATAAGATTACTTGTTGATTCATCCCAATTTAAGCTTACTAAACTCATTTGGGGTCAAAGACCCGATCAAATAGTTATTCTGTCCAAAAATAACATACATGGACTCTACCATGGTAATCAAAGTTGTCACCCTCCCCTCTCCTGGTTGGCTCTCCCCCTCGGTAGGTGCTGTGAACATTAACCCGCCTTACAATAGGTAATTTATGAAGTCTACATTCTCCACATAAAATAACTGTTTTCATAAAACAAATCTTAACAAGTGCATTTCATTACCAATCTTGTCATCTCGGACGCTTGCCATCCACTCGATTTTTTTCAAAACTTTGTTGGACTTTCTGCAGATGATTCGAGCTCCAGCACGTGGTGGAAAGTGACCAAGTGGGTGTTATACGTAGTCGGGGGCATTCTAGCGCTCGGGGCAGTTCTGTATCTCGTGTCCACAATTTATGCTTGCTGTAGAGGCACTAGCTCGCTCACGGAGTCCGGCCACATCCTTGGTTGGTGGCCGTTCGGCTACTTCGCCCATGGCCAGCAAGCGGGCTACTCGGGTGTTGCCCCCGAGCCCTCTCGAATCCTTGCAGGCCCTGCCACCCGCCAACCTTGATTGAAAAAAATAAAAAAATCATGCAAACCCTAAGACACAGTGGCTGCATTTCAATGATACTCAGCAGGATGGAAGAAGCGTAGATGGAAGCCGACTATCTCAATCCCTAGAGAAACCATAGCCACTTTTGTTCTTACAACGTAGTTGAAAACAAGGCTCATTTTGTGTTGAAATGCCCTTTCAATGCTCCATTAGATTGAGATTTGCATCTCTATTGCAGAATGTAGAGCGAGGTAATCTCAGATCTTTCTGCCAACTTGATCTCCTTATGGATATTAGTCGCAAAAGCCACTGCCCTTCGTCACTCCAGGGAATTAGATTTTTTGGACTCCACCACCTTGATTGTACTTCTAGTGGTAGCCATAAGCTTTAAGTCCATGTAGCCATAATGGCTTCATGGACTTCAAAACTGATTTCATCTCATTGTTGCCAAGAGAGTGTGGATATAATTTGGTAACCTTATTAGGAGAGGAAAATTGTTGCTGATAGGTGGAGGAATTATACTCTCCAGTGTCGACTCGCCGATGTATGAGTGGTGTGCACGTGCAGCTGATGGCGAAATTGTGCAGTATTTGGTGAAACTGGAATGTAAATCTTCCATCCAATGTTCAGTGTGGGGTTGTAGAAAACCACCAAATATTCCCAAATTCTTGTCTGTTCTGGTTCATTCCTTTTCTCAAAGTGTTGTCTGCAGTACTGTACTATAAGGTGCTTCCTGGTTTATCTGTTCTGAAGTTCCACGGGGGACTTGAGTGGGTCCCAACCAATGCAAGAATGCCATGTGGCAAAACATGTAAGAAAGCGGAAGCAGGATGCACTCTACGGTTAAGTCAAAACTTGGATTATCTGTGAAATATTGGCCGGCTTGTTATATTGCTGGATATGGTAATGATCAAGTTTCCACACCATTGTTGTGGAGGAGAAAAGAGTGTTGAGCATATTTGTTACTGATGTCAAATGTCACATACCAAGAATAGGAGGGAATAGTACTAGTTGATACTAAGCTAGCAAGTGGAGGCTTTGGAGGCACTCGGGTAGATTATTTGCTTACGTTTTGTTGTTTGCTAGGTTAAACTACTCGGATTCGCAAGGTTGAAATGCATGTGCATCTGCAAATGTATATGAAGAAGCCAAGATCAATCTCATAAAGTTTTAGAGCTAGTCTCAAGTTGTTATGAATTATCAAAGCCCACTAACAAATAAGTAGTGTGTTATGGGCCTGATTGGCCGATTATGTAGAGTGCTATACAAAGAGCCATGAGAAAGTCACATATGTATCCCCCCAACAAAAAAAAAATTAATAATAAAAATGATGATGGTGATGATGTTGTTGTTGACTATTGTGTTTAGAATGGTTAATACATCTTGACCATGTAGTTCAATCCACATCCAACCACCTACCACACAAATAAAGGTTTTTGTTTAATATTAGTACTTCCCTTGCCTTGGGTAGGGTTTCAGTTTTAACAAATTTTGAGCTTTCAATTATGTAACCCCTTTGGAGGCTCACTTGTTTACCTATTGAATTAGTCGCCTAATTTATCATCTTAAGGTGACCTAACTTATGATCTTAGTAAAGGCTTTAGGGTTAATGTAGGTTGAACTCTTCATTGTCATTGTTGTGCTAACATAACATTATTCAAATCCATAACAATGTTTTGTGCAACTGACAATATTTCACAAAATATTCCTTGATATTTCCCACATTTAGTCTAAATGTGGGAAATAACAGGGAATATTTTGTGGAACAATGTTAGTCCCATAAACATTGTTATGGATTTGATAAATGTTATGTAGGCGATGAGCTCCACACAAAGACAAAGGGCTCTTGAGAATTGGGTGAGGCCTATAATCTTCTTGTTTGTGGAGAGACCTTGCCAATCCTAGGTCACCAAATACATGATACATGTATTCATTTATATTCAATGCATACAAAACATGTTTGAATACATGTTTTAGTACAACAATGCTACAATTATTAGACTATGTTCAAACATTAAAACAATTATGAAAAGAAGCCCATATATAAAACAACAATATGATCTTATTGCTATAAATAACTATCTATAATATATTCAAATAATGTTTTTATACTAAATAGTTTGGAGTTCAAGATGTACTTGTACACAATACAAAGTATGTCCAAACACTCCCTCAAAATTGGATGACATATGTACCTTTGACATAATATTTATCAATTGATCAACTAAGCAACATCATACCCATTTCCATATCATGCCAATTAATAAACTACGTGGGAGCACCAAGGTACCAGGGTCGGTATATTTAACCATGTCCACCCAGATGCCAAGGCCACAACAAGTCATCCAAGTGTTACCTACTTAGCTGGTCGGAGCAAGCCAGTATATGACAACTTGCATGCCATTTTAAGTTTGCAAAGAGGTGGGTGAAACCAATGAGTCTGGTGACTGCTCGTGTAATATATCACAACTGACATTCCCTTCACTTTGGAACAATACTCATATTCAAGCAGAATCTATGTGAGAAAGTATCCCTAGAGCATCCCACATGGAATGTTCCTAATGAATACTTGGGCCCACAACACATGCTCTCACAACTGATCAATGTTATGGAGAACATAGAATCATTTGCAAGGATCATATATGATAAAGTAGGAATATATAGTATACTCCAATTTTCTCAAAACTTGTTTGTATTTGATAGTTGTTATGGGTCCTTTTAAAAGTTAAACAATAAAGCAATGATTCAAACTTGGGTTTCTTAAGTTAGAGATCCAAGATTTTGTTCTCCTAGTGTGCAAAAAACAAAAAACAAAAAAGAAACTCTCACGCCCTTCTTGATATTAGGCCTTGGAATGTGCCGTCTTCATCACGGACTTCGTCCACTATGTTATCCTTTGAGAACTTTTGGGATACTTAGAACCTGCCAAGGGATAAGAATTGTCGATGTCGATGACATCTAGGCAATTCAATATCAATCTTCATCTTCTTGACAAAAACCAACCTTGGGATTTCCACTCAACCCATAATATTATCTTCCCAAAGCCCATGCCGCCGGCAATGAAGGGAGTCATGAGTTAATGCTACAATGATATGTGCAATGAGGTTGCCCCACACTAATTTCATCAACATTCCACACTATTTTGAATATTTACCACCACATTATCAAAATACAAGAAGTATTTTTTTGTTTCATTGAGTTGCTAAACGAATGAGTAAAGAAAGTTATAAGTTTGTAATTTGAATTTGACCCGAGGTCATTTGCATGGGTAAAGAGGCAACCTAATTGCACACATCAATGTAGATGAAGCGATTAGTTCACACGAGATTGAATAGGCTATATATAATCTTGTTATTTCAAAATAACTTATTTAGTGTTAAATGGTTCATACAATGTTTTAAAATTGGAAAGAATAGATGAAAACATTTTTTTATACAAATTTTACTAATACGTGGCAGTTCCTCGAGCATTTTAGAGCATTAAAATGCAATTCAAAGCATTTATAAAGCATTCGTTTTAAGATGGACGGGGTTTACTTTTCTGGCTAGCCCACTTCTCCTAGGATACGAAACATGTGAGTAGCACGAGATGGTTACCATATCCAAATTGAGGTCATAGCCACTTTTCTCATAATTTCTGGAGCTCATATAAATATCTTATTCATTCTCAAAGTGAAGATTCTCGTGCTCATTAATTCCTTGAGATTTAACGGCATCACCCCATGATTTGAAGTGCCAAATGAGAACCCAAGTTATACCTTGTATAACTTGGTGATCACTAAGTGTTTTTGGGACGTTGTGCTCCATCATCAATGGATCATTAGATGTTCTATAAACTTGTGAAAAGTAATAATACGATGCATCAAAAACATAAGAATATAAAACAATCATACAATTGTTACAATTGTTACTAAGACCAAAAAGGTCTTCAAGTTCCAATTGCTTCTATGTTGCATCGTGTCTACGACTATCATAGTAACTAGGATGGTTTGATGGAAGTTATGGTTTTTCTCAAAATTCTTAGTATATACATGTATACATGATTTTTTCATTAGAAGTAGAAAATCCTCTTTTCAAAAAATAAATTTCAACTATTAATAAATGTAAATTTGAAATCACTTAAGAAGGATGTTATGACAAACGCAACTAAGGGTTTGGTGTCAGAGCTCTCTCGTAAATTGACGAAATTATGGTTATAGGTAATCTCACCAACTCCAAAAATTATTTTGGGTCAAGTTGCATATCTGACATTGCGAAGCTCTACATGTCACTTACCATGACCAAAAGAATAATCCAGCCATGGCTACGAATGAACATGTTTGTGATTCTCAAAAAAAGACGGCCGAGATCGAGAAGATGCGACAAGGTCTTCATGGTGCATGGACCTATGTCTTATATGTAGAATCAGGGGTGCATGATCACGAGGCTTAGTATTGTGATGTGTGTCGTGCCATGGGTAAAATTAAAATCAAATAAAACATAAATCCATTGTACACACACCAAAAAGAATCTTCAAGAAATTAGCCAAGAAAATGCTCTACCTAGATACAAATCCTTTAACTAAACATTTAAGTTTACTTAGGGACGAAAACAAGCAATCACCGAACTTAGAAACACCAACATGATGATCATCAAGCAAGGCGAACTCAACTTAGTGAGGGTTTACATTGTAAAAGGTCCAGGTCCAAAAAACTTGAGGTCCAAAACGCCCCTTAAAACAAACCTTACATTCCTTCTCAAGTCCAGCCCCAAGCTTGGTTTCTCAAACTAATAAGAGAAGTGTTTTCTTCAGTGGAGACTACCGAGATTTGACGGGATAGTACTTATGCCACATTAGGGCTGCTTCAAATTTTTCATACCTTGGACTTTTACCCTAGTGTAAGCTACGTGTCCAAAATGTTGCTCTTAACCGATACGATTGCTCGAGTTTGGAGTTTCTTTGGTCTTGGGCGCTAGTGTAAACCCACCCTGAACTAAACGGATTCTAATTTAAGCTCCCTTCGAGAGGCTTGTGGTTCCGAGCGACTGCTCCTCCGTTGCAGCGTTTTCTCGGCTATGGCGGACAGGGGCGAGGGTTTGGTGACGAAATCCTGATTGGCGTCGGAACCCTGATTGGTGATGAAACCCTGATTGGTGGTGGAACCCTGGGAGAGCGAGCGAGCGAGGCAGCATGAATGGCAATAGTGACGGGAGACCGCTACCTGGAGCTGCTGGCACGATTCATAGAGCAGCAGGCAGGGTCATTGCTGGACGGGGGATTGGTGCTGAAGCTCAACCCCGTGGGTTTGCACTACGTGCAGGCGCGGCTAGAGGCGCTCCAGGAGTTGGAGCAGCTGCGGAGCGGTGCTCCGGTGGATTACTTGCGCGCTTATGTGGCGGATTTGGGAGACCACCGAGCCCTGGAGAAGCTGCGACGTGTGTTGCGCTTGTTAGGGTCTCTGCAGGTGGTGGCCGTGCTGCCGCCTCCCGCTAGAGACCCTACCCCGATCACTTTGCTTCCCTTCATGCGCCTCAAGTCGCTTGAGCTTCGTGGATGTGACCTCTCCACCTCCGCCCCCCGAGGCCTCCTGGAGTTGCGGCCTGTGTTGGAAAAACTCATTTGCCATAATTCAGTTGTAAGAAAATCTTGAAACTTCTCGGTTACGAAGGGAAGGGTTTGGTGTTGTGCTCTTGGCTTTTGTTAGAAGGTTTATTGATGGCCTCTGATGTTGATGCACGCGTTATAGCTGCTGGAGATGAATTCGAGGTGAATTCTTAAGCAATCGGTGAGCAATCGGTGCTGAATTGAGCGTGATTCCATAGAATTTCGCATGTGCTTAGACTGCGATCTAGGGCAGCATTACTATGTGTTCGTTTCGAATTGGCAAGTCGCTCGAGCTTCGTGGATGTGACCACTCCACCTCGGCCCCCAGGGGCCTCCTGAAGTTCTGGCCTGTGTCGGAGAAACTTATCTGCCATACTTTCGTTGAAAGAAAACGATTCAAACTCCTCGGATGGGAACGGAAGGGTTCGGTTCTCTGCACTTGGATTTTTTAAAGGTTTATTTATGGCCCTCTGATGTTAATACATGCGTTAAGCTGATGATAGTGAATTCGAGGCCAATTTCGTAGAATTTCGTATGTCCTCTTATCAGTCGGGGTTTCATGTTGAGCTTAGACCGCAATCTAGAGCAGCATTATTATGTGTTCGTTTCGAATTGGCGAGTCGCTTGAGTTTCGTGCATGTGACCTCATCACCTTTGCCCTCAGAGGCCTCCTGGATTGCAGCTTGTGTTGGAAAAGCTCATTTGACATAATTCCACTGTAAAAAATTTATTCAAACTTCTCGGTTGAGAAAGGCAGGGTTTGGTTTCGTGCTATTGGCTTTTTTTAAAGGTTTTTTCAATTACCGTCTCTGATGTTGATGTTAGCTGCTGATGAATTCCTAAGCAGTCGGTCCTGAATTAAACGTGGTTCAATAGAATTTCGTGTGTCCTCTTGTTAGTTGGCATGACTGACGATCGGGGTTTCATGTTGAGCTTAGACTGCAATTTGGGGCAGCATTTATGATGTGTTCATTTCGAATTGGCAAGCGGCTTGTCACAATTCTCCCAAAATCGAATCGCCTTACCAGAAAGACCTCTGGAGAAGTGCAGGCTCTCGCGATCCAAATCCTGAGTAGAGGACGACACTCGTAGATTGTTGCCTGACTTGTATAAAGGGAGCGTTTTGCAACTGTATATCTCAGTTTGAATAGGATAAATGCGTGGGGATAGAAAGAGAGGAGGACCTGGGCCTCAGTATATGTCCAGACCAAGAAGACATCATAATCACTTGCGATGTCAGAACATTCTCTTGAAAGGAGGAAAAAGTGCTGCTCAAGATATTACTCCTTTCTTGAATGGTTTTGGAATGTGCAAAATACTCAGTCTCACTATAAGTAGGTTTTAAAACTTTTGCAGATTTTGAGGCTACCAGACAGATTTTGAGTATTTTAGCTTTCTGTTTTGGATTATGGTGATCACAGTCAGCATGGCTATCAAGATTCTGAACACCTACTCTAATTTCGGAGGAAGGACTGAATGCTAAAGGTGTTGTCGGATGCAGAATGCGTTGAGGCATATATTTGCAGAACAAACTGTGGAGATACAGGATGCACAGGTGTGGAGTAAGCTGGCAGCTGTAGCATGTCCTTGCAATGGATTAGTTCTTATGGATGAGTCTTTGCAGCTTCTCCCTTTTGTGGACGCTTTGGACCTTAGTAGAAACAATTTAGCAAAAGTAGCCAATCTGCAAAAGTGCACCCGTCTCAAGTTTCTGGACCTCGGCTTCAACCACATCACATCTGTTGCTTCATTAAACCAGGTGCGGTGGGATCCATGTTCCTTGTAATTCCAGTTGCTCCATTGTGGGATTTGGTGGGAAGGATTGATTGCCCTCTGCCATGTCATGCATCTACCACCTTTAAGCAGGCTTTCTATCTCAGATAAATCTCTTGAAGTATCTGTGTACGATAGCAATGGGTAGCACAAGCTCATCACAAGCTCATATATGGTGTTATGATTGTTTGGAACTTCATCGTCATTGTAGTTCACTACTTTCTGAAGCTTGTTTTATGTTGGAAATGCTAGGTACTTGGAAATATCACAAAACTGGTCCTGAGAAACAATGCATTAGTCTCAACAAGAGGCATAGAAAAGCTGTACTTTCTGGAGGCACTTGACCTTTCTCACAATATTATTTCCAACTTCCATGAGGTCGAAGCACTTGGTTGTTTGCCTGCACTCCAGTTTCTTTGGTTGAATGGAAATCCAATTACTGTCAGCTCGTATTACAGAGAAGAGGTCCTCAGCTTTTTCCATGATCCAACCAAGGTAGGCATTTGTTCAGATCATCTCTACTCTTGCAATGCATTAAAGGAGGTCGTGGTATATCACTAGATAATTCAAGGTTTAGATTGGCTGCGGTGGGAGTTGAAGAAAGATGGTCATGTTCACATTATATATATATACTTGTCTTTGGAGAACTTGGATGCATTTTAGTTGGAATATATATATCAAAATGTAGCGAAGCATGCTTTCTTACAAGTCATGTTCTTCCCAGCGTGGACAGGTTATCTGCCCTGCAGGGAGGATTTTCTAACAGTACCCTAATATTTTGCTTTTCAATTTTGGCAGCTGGAGCTGGATGGAAAATCAATGACAAAGCTGGAAAGATGGGTAATGGGTAGAATAATTTCTGGGCGTGTCAAGCGGCGGGCTAGTTATGGTGTCTATGTGCCTGCCAAAAGCTTAGACACACCCCCATATGATGCTGGACAGCCATCAGAAGCGCTACCAATTCAACAGCGGATAGGACCTAGGGTAAGTGAACAATTTAAGGATGTGGTGTCCAAGCCAGCTTTAGAGATATGCACGGCTTTACATTTATAGTTACCCATATCTTTTTTTCACTGAGGTCTGTCTCTTGCTCTGTTGCTAGATAGTCATGTGAGTCTGTGTCGTCACACTAGGCAGTAGGCTTTGTGATTGATTGCAGAATCTGTGATTTGCAGAAAAAGAACACTCGATTAGCGTCAATCGATGACACAGGTGGTGATATATTAGCAGGAGCAGCTGATGGCGTGCAGCAGGATTTGCAAGCTCCAGTTGGGGATAGCGAATCAGCACTTACTGGTGTTTCTGAAGTCAAAGAGCAGGTAGATCCGGAGGTAGCTCAGCTCATACAACAAATCGAAGACATGAAGAGAGAAGGTTCGAGCACCTGGCTGAATGACCTTGTTGGATTCTGGGAGAGTGATGGCACCAGCCCCAGCGGTAGGAAGTCAGCTGTGAATAATGGCAATGAAAGTTCACCTTCTAAGCAAAATAGCAGACAGTTGAGCTGGATGAAAAGGAGGAAACGGGGCAAGGAGGAGGCTAGACGGAGGTTAGAGGATGTAGCTGTTCCTTCAAACCTACAAGAGGCTGTTCATGTGCTGGAGTCTGTGACGAGGGCTGATATTGAGAATGATCAACTTGACAATGAGGACGGTAGTGTGAGCTCATGGCAGGGAAGAGAGGATGGATTAGACGGTCTGCCAGCCTCACCTCCACACTACGATAGTGCTCTCCTTCACAGACGCCAAAGTTTAGTAAATGAAATGCTACGACTTCCACTGGATTTGTCAGCCACATCAAGCGACAGTGAGAGTGACTCTGTGAGTGACCCTAGTAATGTTCCAGCGTCTGATGACACTGGGAGCAGCTCTGATAGCTCCTCATTGGTAGTGGATAAGAGGATTGATCCTCGAAATGATTCTACTGAGACTGGTGATGATAGTGATGTTTCATTAGGCCACCGGATTGCTGAGGTTGATGTTGGAGAGGCTGGACCAAGTTCAACGATGCACTCCGATGGAATCCAGCCAGATCCAGAGAGCAATGAATCTAAGAACCAGACAAGGCTGGATGGGGAGAAGGTCAGTATGCCTGAAAAATCTCCTGCAGCTGCCCATTCTCCTCAGAATAATGATGATGTTGTGGCTAATGCTGGAGGTGGTGGCTCTAAGCGAAGGCATAAACCATTGCGCCGTATTGTGATTTTGGGCCCAGAAAAGAATGCAGATGATGACAGTGGGCTCAGAAGCCCTTTGTTGCATAGTGGCGGTTACCAGACAGAGATTGCACCTCAGCTAGCGGCACCTCCACTGTCCCTTGCAAGGACCCTTTCATCACCACGGAGGAGCAATGAGCCATCCTCTCCTGTGAAACGATCTACATCCTCACTTGCCAGGATGGTGAGACGTGCCTCTTCCTCACTTGCCAAGACTGTAAAAATGGCTAATGACCTTGGTCAAGTAAAAAGCTCACAAAGGACCACGGTCTAATTTCTAGGGTAGTGTAATTGTAGATCAGAATTGAAAATGTGTATAGTGTGAAGATCATTTGATGAATGAAGTCATCTTCAGAATATTTTATGTGCATTGGGCTTGCCTGTCGTCATAAATTGGTTGTTAGAGTGAACCTGCCTAGCTACACTAATATGTTATTTAGTGTCATATGGTATTTAATGTCACTATGGTAACTTTTCGGATGACACTACAGTACTTATGAAATAAGTGAACATACAAGTGGATGGGTTCATCCATTGGCCAAAACCCTACCTTCTCTTGTCAGCGTCTTAGTGATGAAATATTGTCATGGATGATTGAAATTTGGATGAAAAATCACTTGGTAAGTGACAGTAATTGCATCACTGTAAATCTATAACCCCCCCAAAAATTTAGAAGGAATGACATATAATGTTGGGTTAACATTTAGTGTTGGTGACACTATACTGCGGTTTACAATTAGTATTGAGCAAGACAATTAGAATTGGTAACACTAAATATCATATTTAGTGTAGTTCTGCATATTGCAAGAATCACTCATTCGAGAGGGCTGCATCAGTATCCTACATAAAAGCAATGTCTATGGAACAAGCTCACATCATTGATTCAGTTGAATCTCAACTCACTAGAAAATCAGTTTTGTGGCCATCTATAGTAGTTTGTCTTGAATCAACAGGAACTAAGAAGTGGTAATCTATAGCCAAACTTTCTACCAGCTTGAAAATTTCCCATTTGACAAGGTCTATGATGAGCGACATGCGGATAAGAGGAGGCAGTCAAACTGCTAGGCAGTTCCTTTGCATGTAGTTTTTTCTTGTTTGTTATGTATCCTGGTCCTATTCATTCTCCATGATGAAATACCTAGCTTCGGAATGCTAAATCTATATAGACTTGCACCTCCAGAGTCCACGATCATATCAAACTTTGCTAGCTAGTTTTGAGGTTAATGTTTGACTAGCACTTTGATTGATTTACTTATTTTTAATCTGGCTGGCTTTGAGGTGGCTTTGAGTCTGCCCCTTGTTTGAAGGTTGGAATTTGGCTGCTCATGGTGCTGTTTTGAGATGGTCCCTTTAGATGGATAGCTTTTTGCATGTGCACGGTCATAGAAATCTACCTAGGTTCTATGGAGTTTCTGCAATCGTTTGCTGCCTGGGTGTTTGGAGATTCAAAGTTTGCCTTTTCAGAGTCAAGTATCACGTGGAGATGTTTATTCCATGTTCACTATAATGGAGGCCTTGTATTAGAGTAAATTAGCTTGGAGGTGATTCTTCCATGACCACAACAGCTGAAGCCTTGTATGAGAGTAAAATTAACTTGGTAGAAGATTTTGTGACTTCTTTATATCGCCAACCTACATTTCAAAATGTTATGTATATTGCCGATGTATTCTGATTCTTGTTATGAAATAATTGTATAACCTACATGAACATGGCAAATATTACCACAATTGCAGCTCATCTCGTCCCCACAGCTGCCATTTTTATCTGTGTGTTTGCCATTGTTGTTATTCTATAAAGTGCTCAATGTAGCCATATTCAGAAAACTATATCTGTTATTTGGTGAAAAAACTCTACATTAAAACAAGCCTTTATAGCCACTCTTTCCACAAATTCACACAACACTTCGAAGTCCTCTTAAATTACAAACCCCCTTCCAAAAAAGGCTGGTGGTTTGGTCTCTCTCAACACCTAATGTGAGCACGGTTGGGTTGAACCAACCCGTATATTGGTACCTTACCGGGGAGGGTGAATGGCTGGGGATTCGTGGCACTCACTTAAAATCAACCATCCTACATATCGTGGATGAAGTGGCTCCAATACAAAAAGATCCCCTATGGGGTTGAGGGCCGATTCATTTGAATGTGACATCACTAGACATCCGGTAAGGTACCAATGTATGGGTCGGTTCGCCCTGGCCATGTGAGCACGAGGTGTGTAGGAAATTTATGTTAGGGCACACTTCCATGTGCTGGTGAAGTTGGCAAAAATCACTACACCATTTATGGTATTTAGTAGCATATTAAAAAACAATACCTCCTTTTTATGTATAATATGTATGCTAATGCCTTCGATAATATCCTTTTTTTTACACGTTAGTTATATGTGGTATGAACTCTACACCCCTTTGGAATGAATTGGGTATACAAAGATTCATTCATCTTTGGATACCCACCAAATATCAATATATGAATAGTATTACAATTTCAATACTAGTTAGGTGGGTCTTTGATATTGTGATTGATACCAAAACATTTACCAATATAATGGTTGAACACTACACTGTTTTTTGCATTTAGTGTTGTGTGGCATTTAGTGTTGTTACTATTCATTTACCTGCAACAATATCTACCAAACACTTGACAAATAGTGTTCAAGTAGTGGTGGTAGGGATGGTGGTGGTGCAACCATGCGGCAACAAAACACAAAGCATAAAAAATATTATAACACTAATTGTGGAGATGTAAACATTAAGGGCGTCACTGGCATTTAGTGTTGTGGTTCGTAATTACTGTTGACAACACTAAATGCAAAAAACATTATAGTCTAAACTCCCTATGTGTGTTTTGTCCGTAAAAGATGAAATCTGATTCCAAATAGTAGGTGACACTAATAACTACCACAAATAGTATAGCTATCCATAAAATCTCGGGATCAAACTATGGGTGAGTTGGCTAAAAACTGAGTTTGAAAGCATATTCATAAAGTCACCCAAGTTTTTCTAAGGCTATAATCAACACACTAAAAGAATGGATGCGATTTATAAAACCCTTGCTTTCTTTTGGTCGTGTATTAACTATAATGAGTGGGCCAAGCTAGCCTTGCATACGTTGATCAAGGGCTTAGGGTGGCAGGTCCCATGGCACACCCTATTTTAGATCCTAAAGTTCTCTCAAAACAAGTTTCAGGTTGAAATAGGAAGTCCAAGGAGTTTCACCCCAACTTCAAAATTGAGCTCCGACATAAGACGAGCTAACAAGATCTTAATAAAAATGTGACTCAATGAGGGACCAAATTCCTTGTTTCTTCGGTCTTTGAGTGACTTTACGGATAACTTTAATTACACTGATTATGGTAAAGAATGCGGGCATACTCATAATGTAACTTACCCTTTGCATCCCTATAGTGTGACCCATAGTATACACGATCGCACATGAAAATGATGCACAACACTAGTTGGACTTGAATCTTCAATCGCTCACGATATTTTGATTCTTTCGCTTCTAATTTTGGGCAAGTGTCACGGTATGCGGCGTCGGTGGCCACACCGCATCCGGAGGGATTTCATCCATTTAGATATGGATGGATGAAATCCTTGGAGTGGTGGAGATGCTCCTAGGTGAGGAGTCTTCTCCTTGGCTTGGCATTCTTGCCAAGTCAAGCCTTGTGAGTGAGTGTGTGGAGAGAGCTTGTGTGAGGTGAATGTTGCATGATTTTGCAATGGAATCTTGAGTTCTTCTCCCCTTACTTACACTCTTGGATTCTCCCGTGGTGGAGTGAGAGATAATTTGACTTGTGTGTATATTTGAAGAGAGAACTAGAGTTCATAGTAGTCTTTGACTCTCTTCCTTCTCACTTGGCAAGAATGCTTCATTTTTTAATATTTTTTTCTCTTTTCTTCTTGATTCTTGAGATTTAACGCGCAAAGGGGCGCGTGGGGACAATGAGCGACGGAGTTCCGGAGTGTTGGAGCGAAGAACATCGCGGATTTGTGGAGCAACAAGAAGAAGAAGCATATTTTCTTGTGAATGTCACATCAAGGTGAATTATGGTTAGAATTCATTGAATTTTCCACGGAATTTCCCATCATTTTATTGCTTGCAAACATGAACTCATGCCATTGAGTTTTGAGGATGAATTCTTGATTCGTACTTGAGAAGAGATTGTTCAAAAACCAAATTTTTTTGTCTCTTAAAAAAAAATTCAAAGAAGGGGAGAGGAGCCGAAGCCCCTGGTCGGCGGCACACGGCGGCGAGCCGCGGCGGCCGGCTGCCCCTTCCCCGGGCCCCGCCCCCCTCCCTGCTCCTCCTTCCTCCCCCCTTCCTGGGGGCTACCTTCCCCCCCCAGATTCCTGCCACCATCCACCTGCGGACCCAGCCCCCTTCGCCCGGGCCCTGCCCCCTCGCCCGGGCCCTGCCTGCCCCTCTCCCCCAGCGTCCAGCTCCCTCCCACCTGCTGTAGCAGGCAGCAGCTGCGGGGAGGAAAGGGTTTTTTTTTTTTTTTAATTTTTGTTTTTGTTTTTTGTGTTTAAAATAAAAATAAAGTTTCCATAAGATTTCTTGTGGGGGATGTCCATAATTTTCTCTTTCCAAGAGGTGAATTTCTTGGAGTTAAGAAAACCTAATTGTGGCGGAAACTTTTGATTCATTAATCAAGAACAAAAGTCGGGGGGGGATCGAAGACCTTATGAATAATTAAGGTACTTGGGCTTCATTTTAGGGGTTGTGTTGCACAAGATTTCTGAGGGGGTACATTTGGAGATTGTGTGGCATGTGGAATTTCCATTCGACCTAAAATAAATTCTTATTAAGGTCGAATTGTATTTCTTAACACATATTCCTGGAATTGTTATACGGAGGGATTTCTTAAGGTGTAGTGGATAGATGAGTGATGTGCATATTATCATTTTCATTTCAAAGCAATAGGAAGCCTTTATTTTTTACCACCAACCGCAGGCGGGTGCCGGTTGGACGCGGTCAATTTCCATTTCTGCTTCAGTGTTGTTTGGGAAAGAGGATCCAATGCAGTATTTGCATTGTTTTCTATATTTTGTTGTGGTACCTTCCCCCGTGGCGAGCTGTGATGCTGGGAGTTTCCAACATTGTTCCATTTTATGTGTGTACTAGTTTGTGATAGGGTTTTGTGGGGGTGAGGTCGGAGTAATGACCGACGGGACCCTTGTGTGTGCACCAAGTGGGCGGTGCTTGTTTTCCCTCATGGTGAGGTTGGATTGATCACCAGCAGACCATTAGGTTGGTGGTTTTACAGGTGCAGGTTGTCTTTTCCTTTCTTTGACCTTTTACCTTGATACTATATCAGTTTGGGTTGTTGGCTCTAGTAACCAGACCCATTGCGGGTTTATGGTTACAACTCGGAGTCAACACTATCGCTCTCCATCGCCGGCAGCATCGGAAGGTCGATCCTCGGACCTCTCGGACGTTAAGCAAGTGGTAGCACCCGACGAGGTTTTTCAGCCTACTTCGGCGTGGGGGACTGTTACTCGGTCTCACGTCCTTTGGGTGGGATAGTTTGACGAGATGGAGGAGGAAACGCGAGGCGGCATCCGGGACCGATTTTCCGGTCGAGCGGAGACCATTTCCCTGCAATATTGGAAAATTCGGTTCAGGACGTGGATGAGGGAAAAGCGTCAACGCAATACCAGTTTCAATGACTGGTATGCGTTCGAGCTTCTGCCCCAGTATTTGGAGCACGAGGCGCTCCAGACTTATGAGCAATGGAGGGATGTTCATTGGATAGAACTGCGCCATGTGGAGCGGTATTGGGAGACTCGGGTGGAGTTGGTGTCCGCGTTGAAGGAAGGCGCGGCTTCTAGTTCATTGGCCGCTCCTGTGGTGAAGACGGAGCAAGCCGAGGGCGTCGTTGTGGTGGATGTGGAGGGGAGTTTTCCTAGTGAGCCTAAAGATAAGGCTCTTGCGCCCGCATCCGCGAGTACGTCGAGCCCGATCTTACCGCTCTCCCGGTATGCCCAGGCTACCCAGGCGGCATTAGCCTCTTTAGGGGCTCCGCCAAACTTTGATCCTCTGCACGAATTCCAACTCCATTTGGAGGAGGAATATGGAGGTTTCCGCCGGGATCAGATGTAGCGGATCCAAGATTTCAGACGGGAGAAGGACGACACACCTCGTACCATGTACACGAGGTTGGCGAGGTTTGCCAGGGAATCTGGAGGTGTTTTCGCGGAGAGTCAGTTGGTGAAGGTGTTTTTGTCTGAGATTGACAAACGCCTTCTTGACTTAGCGTTGCCCAAGATCATCATGGATTATGGCGGTCGAACAACACTTGCAGAGGCATTCGCCATTGTAGAGCAGTGTGATCGTGCTTTGTGTCAGCACAATGCCACTAACTTGGTGTCCTTGCTAGTGGATTCTAGCAAATCCCGGAAGACTTCGGTCGCGATTGCAGGATTGGCAGAGGCGGAGGTGGACAAGACTTTGTATTGTTGGTCTTGTGGGCATGCGGGCCACACTAAGAAGCATTGCCCTTCGAAGCCAAAGCAGACCCATACCGTGAATAATCCAAAGCGGAAGCCAGTTGTTCCCGCTAAGGATTCCACGAAGGAGGCTGGTAAACATTTACCGAAGCAGTTGAGATGTTCCCATTGCGGGCGGAACAATCACGCAGTGGAAAACTGCTTCGCTCTCCATCCAGAGAAACGTCCTTCTTCCGATCGGGAAAAATGCGTTGGAGGTGAAGATTGGCTCCTTGGAGGAAAGGTTCAAGAATTTGGCGTCATCTGGCCAAATCTTGGAACCACCGGCTCCATCCGGAGCTCATGTTAGCTCTTCCACTCCGGATTACTATATGTTCGGAGCTTCAGGAGAGGTGATGAGTTCGGCAGCCGTGATACGTGCTCAAACCGTGCCACGAACCACACCTCCGGCCACAGGGGAATCTGTAGCAAGCTTACGAGCTCGGGACAATGGTCCCGCGGATCATATTGGGCATGCACGGCTACCATTGTCTTTTGGATTGGCTGATGTTGTCCAATCTGTCAGTGTGTTGAGTGACAACATGATTAAAGAAAACAGTTGATTTGAGAAAGGATCATAGATTAGTTGGCACAAGAAGTTAAGCAAAATCCAGAAGAAGCTTTGAGAAATTGAAGGAAGCAACCAGCTAAGGAGGGTAGCTGCAAGGGAACTAAGCCTGCCAAGGAAGATTGTAAAACCTAGCACCGAGACTGGAGAACCCTGGCACCGAAACGGGAACACTGGGAAACCGACACCTGGACTACGAAGCTTCGACCTCGGGCTTAGATATCAGCCACGGCCTTAGGGCCCTTTTCCCACGGCATTACGCAACTTACGCGCGGCGATAGGATTCCCAACCCGCGGGAATGGGCTCCCAGTAGTTTAACAAAGGGAATTAATACTTAGCAAAGGGGATTAAGTACTTAGTATAGGGGATCAAGTATGTTGAGATTATAAGAGGAGTATATAGGGATAGTAGCAAGCAATTAAGACTATATATTAGCAAGTATACTTATTAGTATAAGTATATAGTATTTTGTCAAGACGATTTGCTAATGATATTAAGCAATTATGAGGGAATTGTATTTTACATACATTCCATAAACATTCCGTTAGAAAGGTACACAAAAATCAAACATTAAAAGATTCTATCAATCAAGTATGTATGCATTGATTAAAATCTTACAAATGACATCCGATGTAGCTACGGCAAAGATTTAGCGGAATCTTGAGGATAAGAACATTAGAGTAGTAAAACGGTTGTAACCGTTTAGGATAAATAGTATCTACCTATATTAAAGATAGTTTGTTATCTAGGAAGGTGGGAATAAGAACCACTATTATTATGGATTCAAGGATAGATAGAAAAGACTATATAAGGGAAGCAAATTAGGAGACTTACACCTCATTTTCTACACAACGAAGTTATCTTAAATTTGAGTGTCAAAAACACTTGAGTTTCTTTTGTATCTCTCCTCTCGGAGCACTTTTGCAATACATTATCTTTTCTACAAATATGCATGTGATCTTTCTACCTCTCTCTCAAATTGTCTTACAAAGTTTGTCAAGCGGTACTTGGAACTTGAGTGATTGAGCAACCGAGAGTAGAGTAGATTGAGTAGACTCTTTTGAGAAAGAACTCAAAAGATAGTGCGAGGGTGAGAACAAAGCACTCAAGACAAATTGGAGAATCAATGGGACTTTGAGAGAGATTGAATTGAGAAAGCGATTGTCAAACTTGAGTGAAGGAAACAAGATTATCTCTCAAAGCGGAACTTATCATTGATCTCCTCAAAAGGGAATTATAAATATACATGTGATTGAATGATTGAAGAATTATATGCATGTTATGCTTTAAGCAAAACCACTTAACGATTACAAACTCCTTCAAAAGAGGAGGAACTTATTATCATAAACTACATATTTGACTTACAAGTATTATGCATATTATATTATATAACATATGTTGGAGTATCGAACTTATTTTATGATTAACAAGAATGATGAAGACATAAATTTACATCAAAGTATGAATCTATATGAATGAAGTAATATTGATATGAAATAACCTACTTACTACAATTGTTATTGAAACTTCTTCTCTTAAGATTCTTTGTGAGTTGTTGGATGTCATTACAATTTGAAGGATTATTCTATTCAAGAGAAGATCTCTCTCTCTCTCTTGAGCAAAACTCAAGAGAGATAGGTTTATTTCTCGTCATCAAGAAACACTTTGTAGTAAAAGTGCCATCACAAAACAATCAATGATGTGTTCATGAAATTATAACTACTATATGCATACATGTCAAGTTACAATATTATAAGTAGTAACACTTGAGCTGAAAAATGAAGACTCAAGAACATGAGATCTTCTTCCTCACTATAAGAGTAATATTACAATTGTGCGATTGATGTTATGTACTACGAGCTCTAAATTGCTCACATATAACTTATTAGAAAATATATTGTTATCAAGGATATTGTTACACCTCTTGAAACCTTCTCTAATCTAAGGATTCTTATAATCAATGATGCCTTACATTGAGAATGAGAATTTAAGATAATGAGATTGTGTTCACTCTAATAATATATTCATATCATAAGGAGAAGAGAGGAATTATTTATTCGAGACCGAACATATTAATGAGGCACGGTAGTTCTCAAGCGAATATCAATTTACGTGATGTCTCACCGTGAGTCTTCTTGAGCTAAATTGCAAGGGAACGACCCACGGGGTGCATCACAGTGGTCGCAAACCAAGCATTGAGGCTCTGAATTCGGCGACCGACATGGTACACACGTTGGCATCAAAGGTATTGCACACGCCTTTGTTCACAGCGATGGAGTGGTCATCGCCAGAGTTCCAGCCTGCTAAGGTTTTCCACTTAGCAGGTAGAATTTTGGAAGGGAAGGCATCCTCACTTTCTTTGACCGTGGCTCAAGCCACCACGGACATCCTTGTCTCTGAAGATCCCGAGGAAGTGGCCAAACGGCGAGCGAGGCTTGCCGCGGAGACCATTGCGTCTTTTGACGCACACACCTCGGATGATAGAGGACCGACCATCTCTTATGACTTACCGGAATCCGCGGGAGCAGCTTATCTATCCGATGTCGTTGCTCGACCTGCTCGTGAGCGCTGCGGCATTCGACCCAGTGTCGTGCGTATGGTGAATGACACCAACATTTTGGTGGTCAGTCGGACTGGGGGCAATGCCACTCGGGTTGCTCCCTGTTGTGTGATGATGGATTCAGGGGCACAACCAGTTATGATCGGCAAGAGGTTTGCCCAAGAGTTGGGGTTGGCGGCCGAGGACTTGGCTCCATGTCCATTCACCATTGTCACATCCATCGGCCACGTGGAGCGGGCCACGGGTTATACTCGGGAGCCATTACAGCTTAGCTTCCGAGTGAAGCCTGGAGATCCACCCGCACCTCTTCTTCTCAGGTGTGCGGTGACAGATGCAACCAACTACGATATTTTAGTTGGTCAGCAAGCACTCTATCCCCTTGGTTTTGGTTTGGACAACTGGACTGAGGAGGCTTGGATCCGACCAGGTTGGTCGGCTGGGGACGGTCGCAGGGAACTTATTCTTGTAGCATTCGCGGCGGCTGCGACCATAGCACCGTTACCCATGGTTTTTGGATGTGGTGCTATTGTGGATACATTGCCTTATGGTTCCGCATTGTTGGAGGAGTCATTGGCATTCATGGGGAGTTCGGACGATCAACGGGATATGCCACCCAATGATGCATTGGTTCGCCATCCCAAGGATCCTCTTCCTCCCTGGCGCGATTCCGCCGAGCTATTTCGGAGATGTGAGGACATTGTCTTCTCTCTCGGTTCTACAACACGCGTCATACCGGATGCCCCATCGGCGTTGGCACATCCCATTTTATGGCGTCCGCCAGACGAGGGGATCACTTTGGTGGAACTGTTTGGAGGCATCGGAACATGATTGGCGGCCGTGTTGGAGGCCGGCCTTACCGTTCGACAGTACGTCTATGTCGACAACAGTCCTGTATCTATTCGTGTGGCGCGTCACCATTTACATCAGTTGATGGTGTTGTACCCACAACAGCTCCACCCGACTGCCATCCATGGGTGCTTTGGACGTCTTCCTCGTGATATTACACTTATCAGCGAGGAAGGCTTACGAAGGTTGGGTCCCGTGGATTTGGTCATTGCGGGATGGCCATGCCAGGGCCACTCACGTGCAGGAGCAGGCCGAGGTTTAGAGGATCCCAAGTCTAGCCTTTTCTGGGACCTCATCCGGCTCATGCAGTGGTGGTTTGCCCACCAACCTTTCCCTCCAAGGTACATATTCGAGAATGTACCTCTGTTGGGGGACTCTCGGGACAAGGTGTTGGAAGGCCGACATTATGTTTGTCAACACCTTGGAGATCCCATTTTTGTGGATGCCGCGAGCCTCGGTTCTTATTCCCACCGGCCTCGGTGGATTTGGACCAACCTCGCACCGCTATCCACTTTAGCTGCAACATTTTCTGCAGTGCCTCCACCTTTGGATCAAAAGGTGGATGACATCTTGGATCCACACCGGACCTCCTTGCCGGTTGTTCGAGATGATTCACCCTCGTTGACATTGGTCAACAGAGTGGGGGCACCACGGAGGGCCTTTTCCACCTTTATGACCTTCTCACAGTCATTCGCATTCCGCGATCAGGGACCGGGCATGGTATGGGATGCACACACAAGAACCCATTGCGGACCCTGTGCCGACGAACGGGAGCGTGCTATGGGATTCCGGACTGGAACCACAACAGCTCATGGCCTTTCTGAGGGCCAACGGCGGTTCGTGTTGGGCCAAGCTATGGATCTTAACACCATGGTGTGGACTGTTGGTTTATGCCTTGCATTGCAACTGCATCATGATGACCAGTTGTTGTCTCTGAGGATAGAGGACTCTGGTCAGGGGGCACAGTGGTCCACATCCATGGAGGAGGGAATTGAGGCCATGGTTGGAGAAGCCGAACGAATCTCTCGATTCGAACAACAGGTGATGGAGGAGCTTCGAGCTCAACAAGCTTATACT
Source organism: Polytrichum formosum (assembly GCA_964035585.1). Taxonomy (NCBI): domain Eukaryota; kingdom Viridiplantae; phylum Streptophyta; class Polytrichopsida; order Polytrichales; family Polytrichaceae; genus Polytrichum; species Polytrichum formosum. The sequence continues at coordinate 23,813,128 of OZ037935.1, read as the reverse complement.
GCTTTGGCTTCTTTGCCTCCGGTGGTGGCTTTATCATCACATATTGGTGGTGATGAAGGGAGGCCAGACCCGACTGTTGGCATCGAGGTTGGGGGCATGGTTAATGCCCCTTCCTCTGAGTAGCAGTTAGAGTCCGTGCCAACACCAGGTGGTTCTCCTTTGGTGAAGAGGAAGACCACAGAGTTTGATGATTGGCCATTGGAGTTAGGCCCTCATCTCACTGGTGCTGAGATACGGAAGGTACGAGCATTCATTCGCTCATACCGTAGATGTTTTGCTTTTAGCCTTCAAGATCTTGAAGGCTACAAAGGAAAACCCATCCACATTCAACTGGAGGACGACCATCCTATTTTTCGAAGACCTTATAGGCTCAGTGCTCCTGAGAGGATTGGTGTCCAAGCTCGTTGCTGAGGGCTCTTGGCGGCAAGGCTAATCGAACTTTCCAACGGGGAGTATGCTTGTGCTACGGTTATGCCATCGAAGAAGGATATCTTTGGCAATTGGACGGAGAAGCGGACGTGCGGGGATTACCGTCCAGTTAACTGGAAGACCAAGTCGGATCGGTATCCCATGCCAATCCCGGAAGAATTGTTCGATGCCATCGGATTTTCTCGAGTCTTCAGCACCTTGGACTTGAGATCCGGCTATCACCAACTCCCATTACTTGTGGGAGATCGGGTGAAAACTGCATTCTGGGGAGTTGATCAAGATGGGAAGGATCAACTTTACCATTGGAAGTTTCTTCCATTTGGCCTAAAGAATGCACCTGCTGAGTTTCAGAGAGTAATGGACCAGGTCCTCTCTGGCTTGCCCTTTGCTCGGTGTTACATAGACGATGTGATCATCTTCAGCAGGACACCACAGGAGCATGTGAGGCATCTGCAAGCCGTTTTTGAACGGTTGCAGCGGTGGGGATTGCACTTGCACCATGGCAAGTGCAAGTTTTTCCATGACCGACTGGCATATCTGGGTCATATGATTGTTCCAGGAGGTCTTGGGGTGCAGCAAGCTAAGGTGGACGCCTTGTAGAAGATTCCGGCACCGGTCGATGTACCGAGACTTCGGACGTTCTTGGGTTTGGTGAATTACTACCGGCGATTCGTCAAGAACTTTAGCTTGATTGCCAAGCCGTTGATCATTCTCACGAGCAAAGACCAACTTTGGACTTGGGGTCATGAGCAACAGCAGGCATTTGAGACATTGAAGCAGAGACTGGGTACAGCTCCAATGCTTCGACGTCCTGATGTTTCCAAATTTTTCCAGCTGCATACGGACTGGAATTCATTGGGTTTGGGAGCAGTTCTTACTCAGAATGATGATTTTGGCCGGGAGTATGTTGTTGCTTATGCTTCGCGAAGCAATAACAGTGCGGAGGCCAATTATTCGTCCTATGAGGGAGAAGCATTGGCGGCGGTATGGACTATTGCTCATTTCCGACCATATCTCTATGGTCAGCGCTTCACTTTGGTGACTGATCATCAGCCTTTACGGTGGCTCATGGAGTCGGATAAGTTTACTGGCAAGCTCGCCAGGTGGGCTTTATTACTCCAGGAGTACGACTTTGAGGTGGTCCACTGTGCCGGTGTTACCAACCTGGATGCGGATGGATTCTCACGCAATCCAAGTCCTTCGGACGAGGACTTGACCGGGGCCAGGTGGCATGGGGATTGTGATCGAGAGGCGGTTCCAGGTTGGCACGCAACTGCCTACCTCACTTTATTTTCTAGCTCTGCTGTTGAGGTTTCGATACAGGGCTTGGATGATGAGACTGATCGACCTCAAGCTATTGCGGATATATGGGAGGATCTTCCCGTATTGCATAAGCTTCAGTAAGAAACCTTTCCTTTGTCCATCTCAGCGATGGAAAGGGATAGGATTGGACATCGAATAACAAGGTTCCGTTGGGAGAACGGTTTGTTATTTCGATTGTGGTCGGATGGGACAAGGCGGATTGTTCCTAGACCGGATCAGAGGGCCTCCTTAGTGCGGCAAGTGCACGAGGAACTTGGCCATTTTGGCGTACGCAGGACACATTCGATGTTGCGTAGCCAATATTGGTGGACCGGCATGTATCAACATGTTGCTGCTTATGTCGGGAGGTGTGAAGTTTGCGACCGGGTCAAGTCTAGCTTCAACATCTTGTCACCCAAATTACAGCCTTTACCTATCATGGAACTAGGCTACCGTTGGTCATTCGACTTTGCAGGACCGTTGGTTGTTACACCACGTGGATCAAAGTACGTGTTGGTGATGGTGGAGCATTTCAGCAAGTGGATTGAACTTGTCGCTCTACCCCAAAACTCGGTAGAGTTGGCCGCGGCAGCATTTTTGGATCGTGTGTTGGCACGTTTTGGAGCACCGGCTGAGGTATTGACGGACCAAGGGAGGGAGTTCCTCGGTGCTTTTGAGGAGTTATGCACTAAGGCCCTCATAGATCACCGCACCACCTCGCGGGATCATCCGGAGGCGGATGGCTTGGCTGAACGGGTTGTTCAGACAACCAAGCGTGGCTTGAGGAAGTATGGATTACTTCGGGGGAGCCATCGGGATTGGGACCTTATGTTGCCTTGGATTGCTATGGGCTACCGATTTAGTAGGCAGGCATTTTTGGCGTCCTACAGCCCATATCAGTTGTTGTATGGACGTGAGCCCATGCTCCCGAGTTCTATTCGGGAAAAGCTAGCTCCTGTTGTGGACTTGGATGACCCAAACATTTGGGCAGAGTGTTTGCAGGAGCGGGCTCAATTCTTCCAGAGGGCCATGCCTATGGCCATGGAGAATTTGTCCATTGCTCAGCACCGTGATACACTGCGTTATGCATGCATTCGCAGTGGTGCTTACCGACCTCAGTTGCGGAGATTTCGGCAGGGGGATTATGTTTATCTCCAACGTGAGGCGCCTACAATATTGGATGTTTAGGCGGGGCGTACTATCCTTCGGGTGAAGGAGTTGTTGCCGAGTGGTTTGTTATTGTTGGAAGGCAAGGATGGCAGGGAATGTCGTAAACATTCCAAAAACTATGCTCCATGTCACCTACCCATTGAGGGTACAGTTCATCCTGAACTGGCCGTCGTGCCAGAGGGCCTTCCATGTTTTGTGTGCGGGGAGAAGAAAGGAGCGGCTACTATACTCTTGTGTGATCAGTGTCAACGTGGTTGGCACATGGCATGCTTGAGGCCACCTTTGACTTCTCTACCATCTGGACAATGGAGTTGTCCTCGCTGTCGAGGATCTTCGGTACCTGGTGCTTCCACCAGTCGTACTCCATGATCATGTGTGGCTTTCATCGTGTTTTGCTTGTCCAAGTGGAATATGAGGAGTTATGGGTTAAGGACGCTATCGAACGCAAGGCGGTGGAATTAATTCTTTGGAATATGATGGCCAAACATCAGAGGCGATTAAGGATGGGGCTCACATTGCACCCAGTCTACAGTTCCTTGGGACGAGGTTCACCACTTTAGTTACTACCGGAGCCATCCTTCATTATCCATACCCTTTGGATTGGCTTTGGTCCTCGCTGCTTGGCGGGGCGCCATAGTCAGCTGAGGGGGGGCATGTGAAGGCGTGTTGTGTATGTGTGGCTTTGCTATGTTTTAGTGTTATTTGTTAGTGGTGGTTGGTACTCGAGCTGCAGTGACACACGATCGTTATTTACACGACAACTGTCATGGTATGTGGCGTCGGTGGCCACACCACATCCGGAGGGATTTCATCCATTTAGATATGGATGGATGAAATCCTTGGAGTGGTGGAGATGCTCCTAGGTGAGGAGTCTCATCCTTGGCTTGGCAAGAATGCCAAGTCAAGCCTTGTGAGTGAGTGTGTGGAGAGAGCTTGTGTGAGGTGAATGTTGCATGATTTTGCAATGGAATCTTGAGTTCTTCTCCCCTTACTTATATTCTTGGATTCTCCCGTGGTGGAGTGAGAGATAACTTGACTTGTGTGTATATTTGAAGAGAGAACTAGAGCTCATAGTAGTCTCGATGTAAAGGCGTGTTGTGTATGTATGGCTTTGCTATGTTTTAGTGTTATTTGTTAGTGGTGGTTGGTACTCGAGCTGCAGTGACACACGATCGTTATTTACACGACATAAGTTATTAATTGAAAGCAATTCAGAATGCAAAATCAAAGAGCATAAATTCACCTTCTAAGTCCAGGAATTGAGAGAGAAAAGATCAAAAAACAATCAGAAGGTGCATCTTGAAGGTATATGTAATTGATCTTAAAATGATGATTGTGGTCAAATGACTAAGAGTTAGGAGGCGTTCTTAGTATCTTTAGAAAGTGCACAAGCTTTACAACATAGAAGTTTGTTTGTGTGAAAAACAAGCAAGATGAGAAGGAGAAAACATCATTTTTTTCTTACATCTCCGATGTTATAAAATGTGTGAGCCCAAATTGATGCCCACATGTGTTGTTAACACTTGTAAAACATTACAAGTAGTGTTTTGTTGATTTATGATTATTCACAAAAATATAAAAAGAGTGAAGCTTGAAGAAAGCTAAGTTTGAAGCATTAGGCTTGTGTGGAGTGGATTTAAGTAGTATAAGGACATACCTTGGTAAAGTGTGGTAGGTAGAAAGCCAAGGTTAGTTAAATGTTTGAATTAGGATCTTTGTTGATCATTTGAGGGAAGAAGGCTTAGGAGATAAGATGAGAGCCTACAAAGTAGGAGGAGATTTCGAAAGCTTATCGTGAGCCTCGAGGGTGCTCACCCCCTCAAACTCACTATATAATCCCTCATTCTTCCCTCACTCATCCTCTCTTTCCTTCGTGCTCCTTGGCACCCCACGTGTTATAAATGTGGGTGTATGGAAGCAAGATAGGAGCACATGTGTGTGCATGGTTTTGAAGTTAGAAGCCAAGGCCAGTTGGCCTTGAAGAGGGCTTGACCTCTTGTTAGCATTAGTTTGGGTGTGAATGATTTTAATATAATTTATGGCTTCAAGTTGTAGTACTTGAGTTCATATTTCTTGGGTATATGTGTTTGCTAAGTGTCATCATAACTATTCCACTCGGGCTAGGAGGAAATCGAAGGGTGGAGTACTTTTGGTGACCCGTTGCCGGAACACGAGTTGGTAAATGAGAGGGTCCTTTGAGTAGTCTAGGTTGTAAGGGGCATAACTTCCAAGCAGAAGAAGATACTTCGTTGAAATTTAGAGAGTTAGTAAACAACTTGTTTATATGAACATGGTCAAAATCTGAGGATGTTTGGAGTACTGGAGCAGCAGTTATGACATTCTGAACTTTGCCTATATTTTCGAGTTGAAATGGGCATAACTCCTGGACAGAGGCTTGGAAACGCATGAAATTTTTAGGGATGCTTTGTTCTTAGGTTTCCTAGTTGTGGTACAAATTTCAAGTCATTCCGAGTAGATGAGAAAGAGATATATCATTCTGAAGTGTTTTCAAGAGTTGCAGACTAAAAAGGCCATAACGTTTTGGCAGAAAATGAAAATAGTTTGAAATTTCAGGGGGTCATAAACAATTAGTTTTTGTGATTGCTCCCGAAATTTGAAGTTCTTTGGAGCCCGTGGGAGGAAATTATGACATTCTGAAATCTGTGTAGACTGACACACCAAAATGGTCATAACTGTCGGACAGAAAATGGGATAGGCTCACAAATTGGTGAGATGTTTTTTGCTTTGTCTCCCTAGTTACAGATAAAATTTCAGGACATTCCGAGAAGTAATGGGAAAGTTACACTATTCTGAAATTTGTTCTGGATGTAGCCTTGGGGGTTAAATCATAAGTCATTAACGTTATGTATATTCCAAAGGCATATTGGAATGATACATTGAGTTACTAAGGAAGGAATTTGCTAAGTGTCATCAATACTATTCCACTCGGGCTAGGACGAAATCGAAGGGTGGAGTACTTTTGGTGACAAAATGTGAGTTGGAAAATAATGTGTATCCACTATATTATTGATGTTTTTAGTGTTGGTTTGCTCGTTTATAGGGTGGCCCAAAGTATTTACCCTAAATAGTGTACACTAAATAGGTAGATTAGTGTTAGATGAAGATTAGTGTTAGAGCCAATAGTTACCCAAAACACTAAATATCACTTGAAAGTACAATTAGTGTTAAGATAGGGTTTTCTATCAAGCGCCGCCCCGCTGCCGGAAGAAGTCGGAAGCTGGTGCTCATTTCTCTGCTGGTGCTCGATTCTCTGCTGCTGCTTGTGGTTGTGAAAAGGTTGGCAACCATCACAATAAGCTATTTAACATGTGATTTAACATCAGAACTTGTCAATGTGACTTTTCAAAGAGCTTCTCAATTAAGATCATCAATTAAGCACAAACCTAATTAGGGATAGAGGGAGGTTTGCAGTTTGGCCGCCATCTCCTAAACACCTTTGTCAATGCACAGAGGTGCCGGACTGGGCAAGCTTTGATTGATAACAGTTGTGCGCAATTATAGATCGAGAATTTGGAATTGTTAGTTTGCATGTAAGATATTTCGGAGTTTGACAGTCCGCAATTTTCCATTGCGGTACCGCAAGGCTTCTTCACGTTACAAGGGTCTGATATAATGCTTTAAGGATTATCAAGGAAAGTTCACTCATGCTGTTTGTCTGTTTAGTTTGTGAGTAGGTTGTACAGGCGCCTGCCACTGTGAAGTCGTAAGAACGGCGAGGAGATTTTTATAGCCGAGAAGGATAGAACGGATCGAAGATGGATGACTACTACCTCCTGAATTGAAGTATGGATCCGAACATACACTTGAACATGCAATTGAACATGGAGGGAAGTCACGGCTAAGTACTCAGGTACTCTTTGGCTTACTTTGCAACCTGTTTGATAGCTCTGGCTGGGTTCTTTGGAGATGGCTCAGTTTGCGATTGATTTGTCTAGAATTTAATGCGGATTAGAAAATCAGTCAAAGAGAATCATGTGTGAGTAACTTGTGTGACCGAGAATAACCTTGGGTTTTCCTGAATTCTCGTCTGCAGTTACTTGTATTCAACTTGTGCGTTGGTAAAACACTCTGCTTTGAATCTGCTGAATTTATGCCAGTCCTTCTTGAACCTTCTGTAAGGTTGAATTGTTCGGATCATTGGCTCCCTTTAGCATTTGGAAAGATCGAATTAAGCGTGGTTATAATCCAAGTTTTGGTACTGGTCGACCTAGAGTCACAATAAAAACCATTCTGGCATAGGCACCTTCGGCAAGGGCATGTATAAGGTAAAATTTGTTCCCGGAAATTGGTTCGAGTCAGTAGGAACTAAGCTCTCCAGTTTTATTGCACCTATTTCAAGAAGAGTTGATTGAGAGTGTTGCCATTGGAGTGTGCGCTTGTGTAGATTACATAGCCTTGAATTACTGTTTTCACCATTTGTGTCTGTGCTGTGAAGCTTCATAGAACTTGTTAAGGTAGAGGACTGCAATGTTTTTGCAGGATTATGCTCCTTGTGACTGGAGGAATGTAATTGTGCGGTCACTTATATGTACACTAATAATTAGTCCTATTACTGTGGGCCACTCTAATTTTGTAGATTGAAGGAAGGCTCGGAGCCAGCAGCATTCTGGAGTGCCTTAGGTGGAAAGGATAGCTATCCAAGCCAGCAAGATTCGAAAGTTTCCAATAAGGATCCTAATATTTGTATGCGCTTCTACAGAAGGTAATTAACACAAATTGCTACCATTATAAATCACTGGCTCTGACTAGGTAGCAAAATGGGGTTGTCGGACAATTTTGATATTCATGCATGTGATCAACAGAATAATAGTCCTCTTTGCAGCTTCAGAGACCTTACAGGAGATATTAATAGAATATGAAATTGTTTCTGTAATTCAATTGTGGTTAAATAAAAAGTGGATGATAAAGCTTTTAAATTCAGATCCTCATCTTAGTCACATTTATGACATTTGGCATATATTGTTTGATACTTTATTATGTGGGTTACGACATACCAATAAGATTACTTGTATTGTTCATCTACATGTCAATAAAGTTCTTACGGCACTTGGGATTGGGTGGATGGGTTGGGTACATATTTTATGCTCTATGTTATGTAATTAACGAATATAGTGATTGATTTTGCAGGAAATGGCAGCTCCACGTTTGCCGCTGGTTGAAATTCCAGAAAATATCCGTCATCTCCAGCAAGTCTCTACCTTGAGTGTTCGAAAATCAGTGATCCTCTGGATGATTGAGGATGAAGCCCTCTGAGGAAGAGAGGGCCTCAACGCCAGAACAATTCAACAGTTCCCAGAGCATTTTCAAGGACAGCATCCTGCAAATTTGGTGAAGGCCAACCGTTGGTGGCAGCAGCGCCATGATTTTACAAATGAAGAAGGTACTATTGGATCCACATCTTGCTCTCGTGGTCTTGTTCAAAAAAGAAGGCGTCTTTATCTTAAAGCCAGACCAGGTCGCGGACAGAAACGAAGTCCATGGGTCCAATATTTGTATCCGCGGGTCCTTGATACATTCGAACAGTATAGAAAAGCAGGAGTTAAGTTCTCAGCCAAATTTCTTCGTGAGTTAGCATTGTCCATTCTAATAGCGCCTACTTCTGAGTATAACATTCATTCCCTTGATCCTAAAGATGGTGTATTGCTTGTGACTAAGATTACTAATAGTTGGATCCAACAGTTTATGGATTCACAAAATATAGTCATTTTGTCCCAACGTGATAAATTGGTATGTAGTCCATCAAAAGAATTGCATATAGAAATGCAAACTGCATACCATATGGAAGTTTTACATAGAGGATTTTTGTCAGGAATTTTTCAAGAACACCTTATGGAAAATCTAGATGAAACTCATTTTGTTGTTAATTTAGATAATGGTAAGACTTTAGAATTTTGTGGTGACACAACTGTTAAATATGCAGATGTTGTCTCAGGAGGAGAGTCCATGACCCTTGTTGTTAGAATTTCAGGGGGACGTCGTTCCATCATAGAAGCTCCTATGATTATTTTCACAAATGAAAATAAGAGCTATCCTATTCGGGGGTTAATTGACAATGTTCTTGGGGTCACTTATAGGTCTGGTCCTAAAGGATGGATGGACAAATGTATTCTCCTTGAATTTTTTTTAGATTCTCGTGCATATCAAAGTGATCCTCATGGGCAACAAAAAATTGTATGGTTAGATAACTGTAGCGGTCACACAATGACACCTGAATTAGAAGCAGTCCTAACTTCCAAAAATACTAAATTATGTTATCTTCCTCCATGTTCTACTCATTTGTGTCAACCCGCGGATACATTTATTATTTCCAAAATTAAGGACTCATGGACTAGGAGATGGAAAGCCAAGAAGACCGAATTGATACAAGCCAATGCATGGCAAGATCAAGCCCGTGTAGATGGCCAATGGTCAGGGAAGTTAATCAACCCTGGCAAACATTTTTTTCTTGAATTAGCTGCTCCTTGTATTGATGATGTTAACAAAGAAATAGATGATGATAACATTTCATATGCTAGAAAAACTATGATTCGTTGTGGTTTAACATTAGGACTTGATGGTTCTTGGAATGTTACTCAGCTATTTCCACATTTACAGGAAATTATTGCAAAACACTTGCAATACTTCCAAGGACAAGATGTGCCACCATTTGTTAGGGCACCATGAATTATAAGGTTTATTTGTTTTCATATTAAAGATGTTTGTATATAAATAAAGCTATGTTTTGTATTTTATTTTATTTATATATGCTCTATATTCTGTATGCTCTATTTTATATTTAGTTAACGTTTATCTTGGTGTTAAGTACTCTATAATTTTCTTTGTTCTATACTTAACAAGCTAAAATTCAAATGAAAGTCTCTTTTAGCATGCTAAATTGTAGTTTTTTGTGACGTTACTCAAAGAAAATTTACTATCTTTATTTTGCATTGTCAAAGTTGAGTTCCATTAAGTTTGAATTTTGTAATATCAAATTCCTAGCATATTACATTTTCTATGAGGCTCACATATTCTACCTCCAATTCTTCATTTGAAGATCCACAAAAAATGTCATCTAACACTAAATGCGCTTTTGTAAATATTCAAAGTTACTAATTGGTACAAATAGTGTTAGAGTTGTCATTTAGTGTTCTAACACTATGAAGACAATTGACATTTAGCGTTTTCGTCGACTATTAGTGTTTCCAACACTAATCTACCTATTTAGTGTAGTGAACACCGAAAGTCGCATTGACTTTTTTTCCCCGCCGCCTAGACTATCGTCTACAAATATCATCCATTCACAATTATTCATCCATCTCGTTCAGCGTCTCTCTCCCTTGGCAACCTCTTGTCCCCCCGCGCTCGCTCGAAAATTGCTCCGAGTTTTGCAGCGTTTCCTGCAGCTATGGAGCTTCGAAGATTCTGGCCTCTCCTGCTGGCTCTGGCCCTAGCTCTCCTCCACAACTCGCAGGCGCTCGTCCTCACGGTCCAGAACACGGAGTGCGTGTGGGAGGATGTGGAGTACGACGGCGACATCATCACCGGCAACTTCGTGGTGCTCGACCATGAAATATTCTGGGGCGCCGATCACCCCGGCATCGAGCTCGTGGTGGGTGAAAGTCTCACTGTTCTCTCTCTGTACATCTTCTTACCATGTGTGTTGATGATGCGCTCTCTGTTTCGCTGCCTTGGGCATGCATCCGGGGAGCCTCGGTGTCCTAGGTTATCTGTGGCTTTGCTGTTCGTGGCTTCTGTTTGGAGTGTTTTGTTTGTGAATCAAGCTTGGGGCTCCACAAGAAGGTGGCTGCATCTAAAACCAGTTTGTAGCTTTTGCTTGGTCGGGTCGGGACAGTGGTGGCTTTAGTGCCGGTAATGGATAAAATTCGGCATGAAATTTTGGCAGCTTGTGCTTTTCGTTTGCGGTTGGATTGTTTATGATTTTGGATCATTAGGTTAGGATGATGTGGCTCTTGCGAAGTTTTTATTCTCTAGGTCCTAGAATCTTAAACCCTGGACAGTGAGCAGCTCAAGCTCAAGCTTGTATGTGCGAGCCTTGGTGTCGTAGTTTACCTGTTGCTTTGCTGCTCCTGGTTTCTGTGTGGATTTGTGAATCAAGTTTGGGGCTCCACAAGAAGGTGGTCTGCTTCAAAACCAGTTTGCAACTTTTGATTGGACGATTTGGGACGGTGGTGGATTTAGTGTCGGTAATAAAAAAATTTGCTGTAAAATTGTGATTGCTTGTGATTTTTGCTTGTAATTGGATTGTATATGATTTTTGATCATTAGGTCAGGGTGTGGCTCTTCTGAAAATTCGATTCTCTAGGTTCTAGAATCTTAAAACCTGGACAGTGAGCAGCTCAAGCTCAAGCTCAAGCTCAAGCTTGCATGCGAGAGGCTTGGTGTCCTAGTTTACCTGTTGCTTTGCTGCTCTTGGTTTCTTCTTGAAGCTTTTTGTTTGTGAATGAAGTTTGGGGCTCCATAAGAGGGTGGTCTGCATTGAACACCAGTTTGCAACTTTTGGTTGGAAGGTTTTGGATGGTGGTCAATCTAGTGTTTGTAACGGATAAATTCTGGTGTGAAATTGTGATAGCTTGTGATTTTGCCTGTGGTTGGATCATATATGATTTTTGATCATTAGGTCAGGATGTGGCTCTTCTGAATTTGTGATTTTCTAGGTTTTAGAATCTTAAACCCTGGACATTGAGCAGCTCATGGTTTTCTTTTCGGGCTTCCAAATTGTCGAGGCTTCTATATGGTGTCAAGATGTTGCTTCCTGATGTCTTCATCTGGTGACACTATGCAGGTGACAGGACCTGATGGGCGCACTGTGCACACTGCCAGTACAAATGATGGAGAGAAATTTGAATTTTTTGCTCACCGAAGAGGGCGCTATAAATTCTGCTTCAACAACCCATTGTCAGCTCCTGAACAGGTCACCTTCTACATTCATGTAGGTCACATCCCCGGCATTGAGGATCTTGCAAGAGATGGTAAGCACTGTAATTAACTGATAGGTGTTATTTCCTCATCATATTGCACCTACAAATTGTTGGGGTTTGTGTACATAATTGGTACTCCTTGATTGTCATATTTTGTTGCAACCGGTGAATCTTTGTCAAATAGTCTGGCATGATCTCAACCTGTGAAACACTCTTTATGCAGAGCACTTGAAGCCTGTAAATGTGAAAGTCGCTAAACTAGCCGAAGCCCTGGAGGCTGTGTCCGCTGAAATTCGATATTTGCAAACCAGAGACTTCCGGCACAGACGCAGTAAGTCATTTGCCCTCACTTCTGGTTTCAAGTGTCATCACAAATTTCTGCCAATTGTGCAATTATATATTTCTTCTGGCTGAATTGGAATATTTATTTTGATTTTCTTCATTTTTATATCCTATAGATTTTGTTTTGTTCTCTCCATAGATATCATTAGGTGGCATTTAAGGAGGCTAAAATTGACTAAATCTGCTTTAGACATCTGTAGTGTGGACCTTTCCCTGAAGAAAACCTCGAACAATTTGATGTATGTTGGATGATTTGAATGTTAAAAAGGAAGTTATTGATGGGGTCTCTGAAATGAGCATATTGCATTTGGTGGACATTTTTAGTCATAGAACCACCCAGTTCATGTTACGATTGATGAGGTCTATTGTTATTTTGAGCATTGTTTTGACAACCTTCCTTTTGAATGTTCTGTGCCAGCTAACGAAAGCACTCAAAGACGTCTGCTAGCGTACACAATAGGTGAGTACGCACTTTTGGTGGCAGCTAGTGTTGGTCAAGTCTACATGATCCGCCATCTCTTTAGTAAACGTATTGGTTACAATAGAGTGTAGTTCCACACTCATCCGAATATTAACAGTAAGTTGTAGTTACAGTCTTACCAAGGGCGAAGGCCAAAGAAGCTTTTGCTAACAGACTAGTTTCAGGGAAAAGACAGGATTAGAGCAAAGTGCGGGGATGCGCCCACTGGGAATTGTACACAAAGGAAGATGTCTCACTACATAGAGTAGGTTTGGCAAGAAGATGGAACAGCACCAATGAAGCCCATATCTGTATTCGTTGACATGCCCTCAGCCCATGGGGTCCTGGATTTGTTTGGGTCAATGTAAGTGGTAAGCACCTTGCAAAAATGCAAGACAAATGAAGAGTTGTTTGGTTTTCACCTATCGATGGCTCATGTATGCATCAATGTTCTGCACTCTGCAAATCTTCTCTGGTACATGTGTATACAGTCAGGTCTTGAACATAGTGTGCCTATGATTCTTGATCTGTATCAAAGACAGGCTTCAAATAAAATATAAAAAAATCAACAATAAATCTGTACCACATTTGAAATACATATAGTAAAACTGGGTACAGCTTATAAGAAAGCTAGAGACTGCTCATTGGTATACAAGTACAGGTAAAATTGTGTCAACACATGAGTGAGGGTAATGGCAAGGAGGAGTTACTGTTTTTTCCTCTTGCCACCATGATGTCCTTGATGGATGTGGATGCCAGAGTGAAATTGATCACTTACCAATGCTTGAAAGGCTCCATGTGAATAATTTGAGTGAGCACTTGAAAGTAATGCAAAAGAAACTGCAGTCTGCATTCCAAAAACTTGACGATCTTGATTGAAGAGGGAGGAGGGGGGGGGGTTGTTAACCTAAGATTTTTCATGGACAATCAAATAATAGAATTGGTTCAAATTGGTAGCACATAACATTAATAAGCAGTGTGTGTTCGTTCATGTGGGCCTTGAGAATATAAACATGGGATGCACCAATTTAGTGTAGATTAAACTTAATCTGAGTCTCCTTGCATGGGTTGAGGTAGCCCATGGTTATATTCTCTGTGTGCATTCATTCTCATGAATGAATGCACACTACTCGGGAATTGTATGATCGTGTTAGCAATTATGCACCATTGAGATTGTCAATTCAAGTCTCAAAATCATAATAGAGATGCCAAAGTTGTAAGATCCAAAGTGATGATTCTCTTACTCTTTAATGATCCCAAAGGCCCTCCCAATTGTGTTCACTATAGAATCATGAATGGTGTCTAGACTTTGAGCACGCAACATTAACTAATGTCATTGGGACACGTGTGTTTTTAGTGTCCGTTCTTAGCTCTAAAAATAGCAATGGTTGGTTTGCATGCTATCTCAAGGCTTTTGTGGCGGATGAGTGAGAGTTACAATATTATAAATAAAATAAACTTCAACAATTTTATTGAGGGCCCGTTCTACCTAGAGTTAATTAACATGGTGCACAATAATTTTCTTAGTAAAGGTGGAATTAATGTGGGTCCAAGACCCTAGATCTTCCCTTGAGTATTTATGCATACTTCCAACCAACACATTAAATATTAGTTTTAGGACAAAAGTAACACAAAATAAAGCAATCATCCACTTTAATTCTTTAGAAAATAATTGATGTGGCCCATGCTAATTTTCTATTAGAAATTTAGCGTGGGTTGAAAATTAATGTGGCCCACATTAATTATCATTATGAGGTATGGGGTCTCTAAAAAACTATTGTGACCCACAGTAATAGGACTATTTAGTGTAGTTGATGTAGGGAATTGCTATTCCCAATTATGAGATTGATATTGAGTGGGCCCATTTCCTAATATGGAGTCTTGGCATTTTGCTTGGTTTTTCTGGGGGGGGGTGAGGTTGTGACTAAGGGAGGTAGTACTGGCATGATATTTTGTTGGCTTGTGGGGGAAGTTGTCTTTGTGGGATGCTTGTTCAATATGCAATTAGGATATAGAATGCATCTAATGGATGACTTACAGCATGCCAACTCATCCTACATCTGCATCTGCATTTGCACTTTTTCATCTTGAATGTAGATGAAGATGCAAGATAAACTCTTTCTCATGTTGGTATATGGAGAAGACATATGAAAAGTACCCTAAACTTGCTAAACCTCCCTGCATATGTGAAAGATATGCATGGAGGTTATACTTAATAAGACAATAATTCTTTTAACCTTTGACTTACTTCTTTTTTCTAGTATGAACTACACTAAATATGATATTTAATGTCACCAATTCTAATTGTCTTGCTCAATACTAATTGTAAACCACGACATAGTGTCACCAACACTAAGTGTTAACCCAACATTATTTGTCATTCCTTGTAAAAACATTTGGGGGATTATAATTTCTAGTGTTTCAATTACTGTCACTTACCAAGTAATTTTTCATCCAAATTTCAATCATCCATGACAATATTTCATCACAAATTGCTGACAAGAGAAGGTAGGGTTTTGGACTTTGTTTTTGTGAAAATTATTATAAGTTTGATACTTGAAAATGTACTTTTATAACACATCTTAGACTGTGCAAGACCAACTCCCTTGTCCTTTAAGGGATCGAATGTTGATGGGACCAAAACAAATGTTGATGGGACCTCCAAGACAAGGTGTCCTGAGATTGGACCAAAATGGGGCTTGGTGAAGGTTGCTGCTGGAGCTATGGCCTTGTTGGATACCAAGTGTTTGTTGGAAATATTCTTACTCCTGTATATAAGCTGCCAGAAAGTCTGTCGGGATATAACGTCATGTATCAAGGACCAGTGGCCAGCCCCCTCACAGTTGGCAACTAAAACGCCCTCTGGCATAAACAAGCTATCAACACAACTCTTCAGTCTCTTTTCCTCTCGCTTTTCTCCCACCAATATCTCAGATGTCCAAGGTCCCAGAAGAGGGATTGGGAAGAGAGCTCTGGGGATGAGCCTCTTCTGAGTTGCTGGTGGATAGTCTTTGGTGTTGCTGTGTTGGCACTGCGTTAAGCATTTCCTGATTCATTTGAGCCACTTCATGTGGTGAAAGTATTTTGATACTACGCACATAGGTTACAAACTCTCTGCAAGAGAAGAAAAGAGCATATGGCTTGTCAGCATCAACTGATCTCCACAATTGTGATTTTCAGATCTATTAATCTGAAGATCCTATTCATGTTGTTAAAAGTAATAAACAATAATCAAATCCTACTAATGGCCTTAAATGCAATTATTAAGACGAGGAATGCTGGAAACTAGGAACTGAGAATCATGTGTGGCAATTTGGACAAAACATTGCAATATAAAGAACAGTGCACTTGAAGGGAAGAACTAGGGAGTCACAATGAAAATAGAAGAACAGGCTGACTTACTCCCATGGATCATCACCAAGCAAAAGAGTATCATTCTCAGTATCAACAAAGACGATTTGCCACCCTGACTTTTCAGGATCCTCCAAAAGGTTCTCCAAGTTAAATTTTTGAGCAAGCGCCTTTCGGAGTTCTGTATAATTTGAGAAATTTCGGACATCCAATGATCTCCCTGGCACACCAGTCTTATGGACCTGAACAAAAAAAGCACATTTCATATCAATTTATATAAACTTGAGGGGTTCATAATTCTCCGAAGGCCTAACCAAAATGCCTCTTTCACGACCTTCATTCCCAGAAAATGATAGTGATTTTGTGAAGAAAAAGTTTCAATCTCTGCGGAGTCACAATACTACTTCAAGATTAAGATGTAGGAGTCTAAAATATTATGATTGAAGAGAACATTTAATATTATGATATCCAGTGTGTGTCATGGACATTTGTAAAGCTGACACTATTTACCTTGATATAGGTGCGTTGACGTGCTGCAGTTTGCATAGCCGGCCATCCTGAACTCTGATGAAACAACATATTTTCATCCAAGCTGTCATTGGATATCAATCCATTGTTTATGGAATCTGGTGTAGCTGGTGGGCAAAACCCTAACAATATATTGCTGTCTGGAACATCTTTTGGCTTCCCAAAATTTTGAGAAGTAAGAGCAGCTGAAGCGACTTGTGGTTGATCAATAGGGACACCAAAAAGAAAATGACTTTTATCTCCTTGCATCTGCTCAGAGTCCTGACCATGATTGTGGAATCCATATGGGAGTCCAAGACCTTGCTGCACACTTGGTTCATTGTTTTGAGATACAGAATATGACCCAGGCACTGCAGTGCTGGAGGCCTCAACCTGGCTTAGTCGGGGGGACACAATTGACTGAGGATCAGATTGAAGTCCATTTTGCAGAGGTGGAAACCAAGCTGCCACACATCATGCACTTGATGTCAGCAAACTGCTCCAACTACTTGAGCACCGCAACAATGTCTCCAAGAAAGCATCATTGCTCACGGTGATTAGATTTATGATCAGACCCAAAAGGGATTTAAGTGTCCAGCATGGATTTTAAGTATTTTCTGATCAAGGACACCTCTAAGTTTTTAATTTTGAAATTCCTCTCCTGTCCAAGACTAGAGATCATAGATCCAGGTGATTACCATGCCCCTGCAGCACAGCTTTGGTGATTTGTCCACTAGTATGGATAGTAATATAATGTGCTAGGATTAACAGGTGGCCTTAAATCATGTAGATGGCAACAGTCAGCTCACAGAATTTATTCAACCAGTAGTAAGTTTCCAATGGCATATTGCTCAAGACTAAACCATCTTAGTCACCATAAATTCACAGTTCTTGAGGAACAACAAATAATAATCATGACAAAAGCCTGTGAAGTAAAATCCAATCTAGTAAACATATCCCTGTAAGTTCAGGCTTTAATTTCTAAAAACTTTCTACCAAATACAGTGTCAGCCATTAACAAATTTTTGATTTGATTAAGATGCTAGGACTGCAACGATTTGAGATTTTCATAGGATCTTTGAAGCAACCTCACCAAATACCTCACTGTCTAAAGTGTCTGATCATTCACCTATGTGGTGTGTTGTTATTGGCGATTGCAGGTAGTTACAATCCCAGCTGGACTGTTATTGAGGTAATCAAAGTAGAACTAACACTGGGTAATGACAATGTACAAGCTCTGATATTGTGCATGTACAACGAAATCACACAGTGGACATCAGACTGGAATTTGATACATTGCTCATGGTTTAGGTGTTGCTATACCTGAATACCCCCTTGCATTGTCCTACAAAGCTCCAATGCACTTGAATCAGTATGCATCATGGTCGCATATTGGTTGCCCTCACTAGGATTTACAGTAGCATTGTTCTGCAATCTGCCCATCATTCCAGACAAGGAGAAGGAGCCTGATATAGATGAAGGTGATGGAGGGATTTGCAAGTCGGACTCTGTGTAGCTTGAGGCTCTCCCACACGTTCCTGATTCCATCATCTCTGTGTGGCTTGTAGACAACTGTAAGAGAGGACCTGGCACATCATTCATTTGAAGCATCAATTGCTGAGGTTCAGTTTGGGGCTGCTGTTGACGAAACTGCATCTGTGTTGATTGTAGAGGCTGAGAAAGCAATTGCTTTGCAGGATCACCAGTTCGAAATTCCTGAAGGGCTGCTGCTGCAAGTGCTCGGTAGTGAGGAGAGGGCACTGCTGTTCCCGCCCTTGGCTGTGGTAAGCGCATCCAGGAAGTGTCCATAGGTAAGCCACCAAGACCAAAATTTAGTTGGGCTCAACATGTCGCTGCTATTTTGCCACATGTGCGACTTTCTCATCAGAAGTTCAAGATCATTCTCCTGGATAAGATGAAAGGCATCTGCAAGATTAGAAGAGGACTGAAAGAGACATGCTTCTATTACCACGTCTAAGTTGCAACCCAATTAGAACAAGGTGCAACAATGAGCATTAGACAACCAAAGCCTAGAGTACTTTCATAAGGGGCCAATAGAACAGATTACAATTCAGTACAAAATAACGCATTTATATAAGTTAGCAACTTGCAAACTTTGCAGAAATTCCAGGCAATACAAGCTTAGAGCAAACATGCTGGAACAGACTGTAAAGGCCTCCATTAGAAACATTCACAAATTAGATCCTCATAACCTTGACAATCTCCACTCACCGGGGATGCCGAGAGGTCGCTTGGATCTCATGGTGAAAGGAGAGGGACATAGCAGGAAAGGTGTAGTTAAAGGTTCAATTTCCCAAAGGGACACTCGTTTCTGTCTCTCACCAGCTGTGGATTCATCCCAATTAACCTGATTTCACAGCACTGAAATACCAGGAAGAGAGTAACCAGGAGAGAAGAAGAAGAAACACATATCCAGAAGGATTCGAAGACAAAATTGCATCTCGAGAGCTGAAGGTTGTATTCAGCAATTTAATATTATTTTTAAATAATTAAATAACATAACCTGCCACATACCTTCAGGGAGCGCCAATGCGACTTGGGCCATCTAACAGGATCGAGATCTGCTATCCCTGTGATTGTCCCCATGTATCTGAGACATCAAGCCAACGTGAGACATAATGGTGCTGAAAGAGACAGATTTACAATGAAACAAGTAACTCAACAAACAGCATGTATACCTTCGTATACTGGATTCCTCCGTTTCAAACACCATGCGGAAACGCATTCCGACTGTGACATGTGTGTTGTAGACAGCCTTGTGATATTTGGCTAGTGGTACCACAAACTCTGCAGGGCTCTGCCTGTGTTCCCAAGCACATAAGTACAATCAGTATACCAAGGAAATGCAACATTCACCTACCCAAGATAGCTGGTGAAAGACGTGACTTATTGCACATTTAAGCAAGCAAGAATCTTTTAGTAAGATTTGGTCATAGTAAGAGGCTTTTGGTCACAGAAGTGTATTTTACATCTAAACAAGTGTCCCCAGTCATCATGAGAAGCATAGTGGATGACGTTGATAATTGTGAGGTTTCTTTATAATGCAGGCAATTTTGTACTGGGAACTTAACATCAATATACATAGATGAGGTACAACTGGATGTAGTCAAAACTCCTAAAAGACAAAAACGCCCTATAGCATACCACTCATATTCCTCTTCATGAAACTAAGCTGACCCAACCAAATCTTTACAAGGAATAGACTCTAGAAGCACGATAAAACTGCTCATCAGTTCATGTGTGTAGGTCATTTCAGAGAAGAGTATTACATAGGATGGCTATGCACCTTGGATTGTAGAAAATCGTAAAACGGGAAGTGTGTTCTGCAGCATGGCTGGCAGCTGCAAGAACCCCAATGTGCATGGTGTCACTTGATAGAACTGATGATGGCAAATTTGTCTGCTGCCTATTAGCACGCCTGATTCCCAGCAAAAGCTGGCCTTTATCATCCCTGCTAACAAAAACAGAACTTTATTACTGTCGAAGGCACACAGTTGAGGAGGGCATCACCTGGAAGAGTGATAGTGGCCGCCATCAAAAGTGCAACAACAAATCCTACATAATGAGGCAATAGATCAGGATGTTATTGGGACTATTTCATCTGAGAATAAAGCCATCTCAGTACAATATAGGCAGAAATATCTGTCTTGCATTGCTATGATTCAAGAATGAACAAATAGGCGTACAACTGTCAGAGAACCTTAGAAGGCAACTAAAAAGAATTACCTTATAAGCAGAACAGAATCACCCGCTTGCAATCTCTTCGCACTTACAAACACACTCCACCCAGTTGTGAGAAGGTGTCGGCGTGGTTGCCCTGAACAAGGAGACGAATCATTGTGATTATCAATTTAGTATGGCTAGTCCAGGAACCCACAGGATTCTCATCTATCATCAGCAGTGTTGGCATACTCTCAGACACTCCAACAAGGACAGAGCATCTCACCTCTATAAATATGGCGGAAGTGCCATTCCTGGTCATGAAGATCACGAGCAACGAGCTCTTGGGCTGGGGGCTGTTGTGTGTAATCCTGTAGAAAACAGACACACAATCTTAAAGCACTAGAACTTCATAATCTAAAAGAAGAACACCTACCATTAACCATGCAAGGGAATAGATAGAGATTTGGTAGCATACCAGGGGTGGAAAAACTTTCTCAGCTGCACGGCGAGGTATGGAGAAGCCACCATGAGTACTGGTATCACTTGCAGTTAACGTTTTGCAAAATACTCAGTTGGCTGTCTATTAGGCACACCTAGATCTGGGGCTGACGAGGATTCTTTCTCCTGCAAGAAGGACAAGCAGAAAAGATGTACAAACTCCTTACTCAAAAAAGTAAAAAAACCATGAAGAGAGGCTTGTCGAGAAATACAACGAGAACTGAAGACTGAAATATTTCTCCAAAAGTCAGTCAAGAGACTACTGCACAGGACAATACTGCAACTATGAGCAGATGCAGAATCCAATTTAGCACTTACAGGATTCTGTATAGGCAGCAAAAGCATCTGTGCATACTCTTCATCTGTTTCAGGCTCAGCCTGCATTTAAGAACAGAAGTCCACATCAGTTGTTCACCTCATTTACAGAAATTGTGTCAACACTTCAAACACAAGTCAAATAGTCGCTCAAATTGCATATCACAACTAGTCACTCAATCTGTGAATAGCATGGCCAACAGAAACACTCACATGAAGTGTGACATTTTCAAGGAGACAGATGAGTCTCGATGGAAGCCTGGGGTAGTTTGGAATTTGAGAATCAGCCTCCTTGTGTGTTGACACAGCAACCTTGTCACGGAAAAATAGAAATTGATGAGTGATTTTGAGCACTGTATAGGTATACTTGAACTGGAAGAATTCAGAAAATGAGACCGCATGGGCACAACATTCGAGATAACCGAATAATTCATCACATATGATGGTGAAGACTGTAGGATGCGTAAACAAAAATTGCATCTCTATGAACCCATTCCTTTCAATGCAACATACGCACTTTAGAACGCACTTTGAATACAAAAGCCACTCAAATAGCTGCCCAAAAATTGGCCCAGAATCAGGAACCTGAAAGTTGCATACATCCATGTTGAACCTCTATAGAAAATGGGGCCTGACAGATCCACAAGAAAACCTATTCCTTCTGACAACACCAAGCCACTAACACACCCGGTACTACAATCAGTACCAAATGAAGTGAACCACATGACATACCTGCTCGGAGTGACCTTGAGGAAAATACACCACCCGGGTGCCCACAGAGGGGAGAGAAACCAAAGGTCCAGCACATGCATGCCATAGCTCCGAGTTCAGATTTCTCCTCTCCCCTGTGAAAGTACAAAAGGTATCTGCAAGTTATTAGTATCTAATGGGCATAAAGAGTTGGTACGTGTGTACATGCTGCTGTATGGAAATAGTTCACTTCAACTAAAGACATGAGATGCAGACTAGTTAAAAGGCACAATTCGCAGATATGACCATGCGTTGCTATCCCTTTGAATCAGGGACCTTACGAAACAGCATGCATGAGTGGAAGCTCATCCACCAATTGGTGAACCTGTGACATCCATAAAATGGAGCAGATGAATAGGATGAGATTCTTTTACTGATTCTACCGTACAGTGATATTGGCAAGTAAAATATCTAAAAAGAAGGTGATGCAACCAGCAGGATAACACGGCCTAGACATCAATTGATTCATAACTTTTTAATAAGTGAAAATAATTAGATATAGAAGATAGTCGCTATTTTTGACAGCACAATTTGTCGTGATGGGCTGCATTTCAATCTCTATTGTCCCCGTACTCTCTAGCAATGGTTGTATTCACAGAAGAGACACATTCAAAGACGAAGCGACATTTGCAAGGGACACACGTGCTCGTCACTAAATCACAAGTACCACTGAACTAAACTGAGAGAACTTTCACCTACACTTCATGAAACATGCTCTCGAAAGTTTCCAGTGTACACCAGTAAGTGACCTTTCACAAGTTCACCATATGACGACCACAGAAGAGTTATCCTCTAACTCAACATGACTTTGGTCCAGATTTGGTTGTTTTGGCTACATTACCTTCCCATATCGGTAAGGTTTCGTTGCATGCTCAGAGGTCGTGTGGAGGTTTGGAAGAGGACATTTGTTCTATATCAGCCCATTGAGGGTCAAACTCGTTTTGGCATGCCAAGAGGTGCTAAAACGAGTTTGGCTCTCAATGAACCGAAATAGGTTGCTCTTTAATCAAATTTAAACACTACCTCCTAGTATACACCACAAGTGGAAAGAAATAATTGATATTTTATGCAAAATAATCAATGAAAAATCACAGGGGACCAACTCCTGACGGAAAGTCCCACTGAGTTAAAGGATAGCTCTACTGTCATGAAAACTTCTTGCGAGACAATAGGGAACATGACCAGTCAGCATTGAAATATAATCATTATTAGAATAAACGCAGGTTACTTGGATCAACACGTGGACACTTGTCCAGTTCCTGACAACGAAACAACGAGATGGCAACTTGCTACCTGAAGAAGAAGCAAGGACATATTCGTCAAACAATGTAGGAAATGATTCCACAGCCCACGCTGAGCATAAGAGTGGATCTCTTTTAAGTATCTTTTACTCCCTTTGAATGGCTGAATACTACATACGGAAGGGTTAATGAGGATCTTATAACTGGAACGCAAATCAAATCTGGAGGTAAAAACGACGAGCTTGTGCAACCGCCAGCTTGCAACCTATCTGTATTCCTGTCTTTGAAAACTACTTAAGAGAAGCTACGACAGAGATCTTTTAGGGCAGTAGGAACAGAATAAAGTTAATCAACATTTGCCTTAGAAGGACCAAGGAAGTCATAACGTCACTAACTAAGAAGAGATGGTTTTCATGGAAACGATTTCGACGGTATGCAAGTAACCAATTAACATGGCACGCCTCCTGCCGGTGCCAGCCACAGAGACAAGAGTTTCTTTTGAGCTTGTAAAGCTATAACTTAAGCAAGCCCCGCGCTGAGAATTGTACCATGGTTTCTAGTAATCTATTAAGATTGTTGAAGTCCAAAACGATGCCTTGCTACGCACACACTCCATGCTTCTCGGTCTAGGAACTTTTATTGGGAGAAGAGACAGGCAATGTCCGATCGATATAAATTTCTAAGGATCATTAATTCCAGGCACACAAATTACGGGAAACGAAGGTAAACGTTCTCCCCTGGCGCCACATGAAAGTAGGACTGGACGGTTTCTACTAATGAGTAGGAACGTTTGGGAGCTGAAGCAAAAGAGCATGAAATTTGAGGAGAATACCTTGGTCCATCGCAGTTGAAGTGTAGGCGGAGTAAGAGGAAAGCCTCGTTGGAGGACAAGAATACATAGCAAGCTGATTCGTAAGTTCCACTACATACGAATAGCAGAAGAGGATAGAAAAGGGAAGGAGGACGACAAAGGAGCTGCTGCAGTTCTAGATCTCTTGAGACCGAAATTTTGATGACGATTTGTCCTTGACGAAACAGCGATGTCTCACTTTCTCTAGTGAATGCGCCATCTCCATTTCCAATCAGTGTTGTAATTTGCACCCAATGCCCTACGCACTTTCCCTACGGTCTGACTATTCTTTAATTAGGAAATGCTGCAGCTGCTGCCATCTATTCTGCTCAACATTTTACGCTCTTCTTACAACTTCTTCGTTCCTTCATGCCCTCTTCCTTCACACTTTCCGTCTACTCCAGGCAAGTCCCACCAGCGAACAGTTCCCAAACGGTTCTTCCATCATCACATCACTGCAGGGCTCCAGTTACTTCAGCTTGTCGTTGTTCAGATCACACCTGCCTGTTCGTAATGACGACCTTAATAGATCACTCCCTCCCCCTCTACAACGAGGAAAGCATCATAACAGACTGATTCTCCAGATAGCATTATATTTGCCTTTATTTCTATTCAAACGGCCAAGCCAAGAGACATGTTGCTGCGTACGCATCACTGCTGGCTCAATGTAAAGCCTTGAGCCTCGTTAGAGATACCTCTGCATTATACTACAAGTGAGAGAGCTCCAAAGCTCATTTACAGCAACACTATCAAGCTCCGGCATCTCTCTTGATCTTGATTGTGGGGCCAATCCAGAGTAAGACAAAATCCTCCTATTACTCCCTCCTCATTTCCTCTAGCAATGGCATGCAAGAAAATCCTCAGCTCCCAAAAAACCGTAAGGTACTGTACGTTCCAGCGAAACAAAATTAGAGCACTCCGTCCTCCCTAATTTGCAGACTGCATACCCTGCCTGAAATCCTAGCCATCCTACATATCTGCAACAGACCACATGTAGGCCTCTAGCTCATTTGCTTGTTTCTCGGCCTTCGCCTTAAACATTTGAGCCTCGAACCCGGTACTTCGATCTACTCCATCCCAATGACGTCCAGGTTTAATTCCATACCGATTCATTGGCGCTCCAATACCCCTTTTCAGCCAGCTGTGTTTGGGTACATCTTGTGGGATTATGAATCCTGATTCCTTCATTTCATCTGTTGCCCCCAAATCCACCAACATAGCCTCAGGGTCTTTGGTCTTGACCAGATGAGCCATGGGATCACCCCAGCGTAACCGATCCTTCATCAACTTGTCAAGTTCGGGATCATCTCGCGATCGTGCAAATGGTTTACTCTTCTCAGCATCATATTCAGCTTTCTGCTGCTCAACTTCTCTTTTTTGAGCTAACCCTTTGCCCCACTCAAGGGGTTTTACTTCAGGTTTCACTTCTCCCTGCTGTTGCCTCAGCAACTCCTCTAAACCCTCCAACCTTTTTCCTCGCTTATCTCGATAAATTGTTTCTGCACCTCGGCCACTCACAGAAGGCTCCATCTCTTTCATCCTCTTAGCTTCGTCCCGTTTCTTCCTCACAAGTTCAGCAGCAAGATCCACATCTGATGTCAGCCCAGCTTGCCTGCCATCAGTCATCTTTGTTTTCTTAACAGCTCCAATTGGGTTTGTACCTATGTTTTGAGGAGGAGGCATGTCCCTCCTCGGAGCTGATTCACCAGGAGAGTCCATACGCTGCCGCCTTCTCCTCGGTGGGGAAATATCAGGAGAGTCCAATCTCTTGTTCCCTGTGCCACCAATTGTGCTCTTGCTAGAATATTTTGAATTCTCTCTCCTCCTGGGAGGTGAAATATCTTCCGACACCATTCGAGATGGCCTTCTCCGTGGAGGAGACACATCATCATTCTTCCCCACACCATTCCCACTCTTCTTATAATCCACCATGCCCTCTTTCTTCCTCGGAGGTGACATGTCTTCGACATCAATTCCCGATTGCCTTCTCCTCGGGGGAGAGAGATCATCAATAGATGACGGTACCATTGCTTTCGTCCTCATACCATTTGCATCCTTCCTCCCATCCACCTCCCTCTCTCTCTTCCTCGGGGGTGACATGTCTTCATCATCAATTCGTGATTGCCTTCTCCTGGGAGGAGACATATCCTGTTTACCAACATCTGAACCTACCCTTGCAGAAGATATCCTCCTCTGAGGTGACAAATCCTTGGAGTCAATTCGAGACTGCCTTCTCCTCGGGGGAGAGATATCATCAATAAATGACGCTACATTTTTCCTAATACCATGTGCATCCTTCCTCCCATCCATACCACTCTCTCTCTTCCTCGAGGGTGACATGTCTTCAGAATAAATTCCTGATTGTCTTCTCCTCGGGGGAGAGATACCATCAATAGATGACGTGAATTTCTCCCTCCCATCCATGCCGCTCCCTATCTTCCTTGGGGGAGACATGTCTTCAACATCAATTTGTGATCGCCTTTTCCTGGGAGGAGACATATCATGTTCACCAACATGTGAACTTACCTTTGCAGAAGACATCCTTCTCTGAGGAGACAAATCTGGAGACTGAGATCGCTGCTCATCTATCCGTCTCTCATCCTTTTCTTCCTCCTCAGGAGAATCATTCCGCCTCCTCCTCGGTGGCGAAGAGTCTTGGGTGTTGGCCTTCACATTCACCCAACCGCTGCCATCATCCCCGATAGACATGTACGGCCTATGCTGCTTCAACCTCTCCATTTGATGCATTCGCTTAACCTCAACATCCTCAATCACCTGCGGCCCGTCAGCTCCCTCTTCAATTTCGGCAACATCTTCGTCGTCCTCGTCGATGTTCTTCTGCCACCCCGCATCGCTGTCCACAATGACCACACCGCCAAGCGCCTTGGTTGAGGCCGCTTTGCGCTTCTTCGATTTCTTGGGCTTCTTCTCCTTCTCCTCTACAGACTGGTACCTTTTGAGGTAGTCTCTCTTTGATGTCGCCATGTCTCACAATGAAGTCAGATACAGAAACGCAATCGAGGCTTCCAAAGTCACGATGGGAGTGCGCTAGGGTTTGAAGAAACACACAACAGAGCGTCCTGGATTTTCTTAGGGTTTGGGCGCCAAAGGCACATGAGCGGAGCTCATCCGGCACCTTAGGGCCACTTCACACACAAGCCAAGAGCCGTGACCATGAAATTGTGAGCCCAGAAGAAAGTGTCCAAAGGCCGTCCCAACACACCTCCAAAATCATGTGGTGTGGACACGGACCCTCGAGTGTAGTGTGAAGTCATATGTGACCGGCCCTCAACCAAATGCTATTTCAATGCATTTCTATCCATGCGGGTTTTCACACATGATAAAATAGAATACATCAACGGTTGTGAGCGTTTGGAGTGCCATGGTCTCCCGGTTTTGTGTTAGACCTACCTCCAAGAAATGGTTTTTGAAAATAGTCCAAGTGACCATGAAACATGATCCATTCGATGCCACGTAGGAATCCATGTAGACTTTACATCCATCTTGCATTCACATACTCCGTTGGTCCCTCAAGCGTAGTGTGAAGCGAACTTGGACCGGCTCCGCCTTTTCCACCAATGAGAGTGCTTGAACTGTACTGGTCTTGGGCTCTCAAGGCCACTTCACACATGAGCCAAGAGCCGTGACCTTGTAATGGTGAGGACCCTTGACTCTCATCCAAAGGCCGTACCATAGGTGTTGGGAAAGCCGTTTTATGTAGTCACGGGCCCTCAAGCATAGTGTGAAGTGAGAATGGACCATGTTGTGGGACCATTGCATATTTTGTTGGCGGAAAAAGAGGGGAGGATTTGGTTTAATATAATATGTCTCCAAAAAATTTCAATTTAAGAGAATTACTTGGTGGTGTTGGCTGTCCTGGAATCTGTCCTGGAATCTATTCTGGAATCTTCCCTGAAATCTGCCCTGAAATCTGTCCTGTCGGAAAAAAATATTAAAAAGTCATGGTCTCCCGGAATTTTCGTCAGACCCACCTCTTGGAGGTGGGCCTGACGCAAATTCCGGTAGACCATGCTCCCTTATCCACAACCTGCCATGTAGGACTCCATGTAGACTTTTCATCCACGAACTTTTCTTTGGGCCTTTAGGCCTTCACCTCCTAGTGTGAAGTGAACTTGGACGGTCTCCGCCTTTTCGACCAATGAGAGCTCTTACATCGCCATGGTCAGGGGCCTTCGGCCTTGTGTGTGAAGTGGCCCTCAATCTTGTGTGTGAAGTGGCCCTTACTGCTGCCGCTTTCAAAAATCCCTATACGAGGCACATTTAACGAGGTGCCGGCCTCCACGGCAGCTGAGGTAGGTCCAGGCTGTTAGCCATGGCACATGAGGTCTGAGAAGAGACCCCTCAAAGGGCCCACAGCCATGCCTAGCCTCTAAGGGCGGGACAGTGAGGGACCTGCGCCTCACTGCCCGCCCGGCGCCCGCCCTCTCCTCTAACCCCGCGCTCCCCGCGCTCCCCACTGCCCGCCTCCATACCCGGGAGAGGCCCGCGTAGATACCCGCCCAGCTCTTCGTTCGCCCAGCTCTCCTGCATTTCACAATCTTCAGCTAAAGTTTACAACGTCCTCTCTCAGCTGCATTCGCTGCACAGCTTGCTCCTCCGATCGTTACAGGTGCAAACAAGTGACAAGTCTTTCTTTTGCGTTTTGGAAGTCTTGCTCCTGCTGGTGCTGCTGGTGCTGCTGCTTGCTCTCATCGAATCTATGTTGGTGGTGGGAGTCTCACGTTGGTTGAATTGTTTTTGTTCTTTTTTGTGATGAATCTGTGTCGAAGTAGAGATTCTGTGAACTAAGTAGGTGTTTGTGCAGCTCCCCTTTGTCGTCATTCTAGTGTAGTATACTGTAGTGTCACTGTGATCATTTAACCCTCATTGGACTTTGGAACTTCTGGAAGAAGCTGAAATTCCGTGTTGGACACGCGAGAACGAAGAGCTGGGCGGGTATCGGAGCAGGCCTCGCCCGGGTATGGAGGC
Organism: Polytrichum formosum; assembly: GCA_964035585.1. NCBI lineage: Eukaryota > Viridiplantae > Streptophyta > Polytrichopsida > Polytrichales > Polytrichaceae > Polytrichum > Polytrichum formosum. The sequence goes on along the minus strand of OZ037935.1, from coordinate 23,784,301 downwards.
ACAAGTGAAGAAGAATGCACAAGCTCTTGCAGATCTCCAATGCTTTTATCACACTCAAAGGCATAGCAAGTAATTCTGAGGTTGCAGGGTTGCAGGGTTGCAGGGTTGATGTTCTCAATAGCACTGAGAATGTAGAGTTGGAGTGTGAGGTATGAGGAGTCTATTCTATTTATGCATGCGACATATACTTCTGCTTATTTCCCTAAATTTAAATTGATACTTGATCTTGAATCGCTAGTGTCACTAAACACCGTAAACGGCGCAAGTCGTTTCACGCCGTTGCATGAGCTTGCTCCCGATGTGGATTTGAATTGTGAAGTGGCGGATTCCGAGTGGTTGGAGGGACCACCATGGGCCACTTGGTGGGGGTAAAGGTACATTATGGGTGATTTACTTGGACAACCCTATTAGGTACCACTACATGTAGAATATATGTGGCATATATCAAACAATGCTTAGAGCAAGTGGGCACGGCTTGACCTTGCCTTGCCTTGCTAGCATGAGCCCACCAACATCACATGGCCCCTCGCGCCTCTTCAATCATTTTCCTCCCGACACGCGCCACACAAATTATTCGGGTCGGGACAGTGGTGGCTTTAGTGCCGATAATGGATAAAATTCGGCATGAAATTTTGGCAGCTTGTGCTTTTCGTTTGCGGTTGGATTGTTTATGATTTTGGATCATTAGGTTAGGATGATGTGGCTCTTGCGAAGTTTTTATTCTCTAGGTCCTAGAATCTTAAACCCTGGACAGTGAGCAGCTCAAGCTCAAGCTTGTATGTGCGAGCCTTGGTGTCGTAGTTTATCTGTTGCTTTGCTGCTCCTGGTTTCTGTTTGGAGCTTTTTATTTGTGAATCAAGTTGGGGCTCCACAAGAAGGTGGTCTGCTTCAAAACCAGTTTGCAACTTTTGATTGGACGATTTGGGACGGTGGTGGATTTAGTGTCGGTAATAAAAACATTCGCTGTAAAATTGTGAAAGCTTGTGATTTTCGCTTGTAATTGGATTGTATATGATTTTTGATCATTAGGTCAGGGTGTGGCTCTTCTGAAAATTCGATTCTCTAGGTTCTAGAATCTTAAAACCTGGACAGTGAGCAGCTCAAGCTCAAGCTTGCATGCGAGAGGCTTGGTGTCCTAGTTTACCTGTTGCTTTGCTGCTCTTGGTTTCTTCTTGGAGCTTTTTGTTTGTGAATGAAGTTTGGGGCTCCATAAGAAGGTGGTCTGCATTGAACACCAGTTTGTAACTTTTGGTAGGAAGGTTTTGGATGGTGGTCAATCTAGTGTTTGTAACGGACAAATTCTGGTGTGAAATTGTGATAGCTTGTGATTTTGCCTGTGGTTGGATCATATATGATTTTTGATCATTAGGTCAGGATGTGGCTCTTCTGAATTTGTGATTTTCTAGGTTTTAGAATCTTAAACCCTGGACATTGAGCAGCTCATGGTTTTCTTTTCGGGCTTCCAAATTGTCGAGGCTTCTATATGGTGTCAAGATGTTGCTTCCTGATGTCTTCATCTGGTGACACTATGCAGGTGACAGGACCTGATGGGCGCACTGTGCACACTGCCAGTACAAATGATGGAGAGAAATTTGAATTTTTCGCTCACCGAAGAGGGCGCTACAAATTCTGCTTCAACAACCCTTTGTCAGCTCCTGAACAGGTCACCTTCTACATTCATGTAGGTCACATCCCCGGCTTTGAGGATCTTGCAAGAGATGGTAAGCACTGCAAGTAACTGATAGGTGTTATTTCCTCATCATATTGCACCTACAAATTGTTGGGGTTTGTGTACATAATTGGTACTCCTTGATTGTCATATTTTGTTGCAACCGGTGAATCTTTGTCAAATCGTCTGGCATGATCTCAACCTGTGAAACACTCTTTATGCAGAGCACTTGAAGCCTGTAAATGTGAAAGTCGCTAAACTAGCCGAAGCCCTGGAGGCTGTGTCCGCTGAAATTCGATATTTGCAAACCAGAGACTTCTGGCACAGACGAAGTAAGTCATTTGCCCTCACTTCTGGTTTCAAGTATAATCACAAATTTCTGCCAATTGTGCAATTATATTAGTAGATGGAGCTTCAATTCTTCTGGCTGAATTGGAATATTTATTTTGATTTTCTTCATTTTTATATCCTATAGATTTTGTTTTGTTCTCTCCATAGATATCATTAGGTGGCATTTAAGGAGGCTAAAATTGACTAAATCTGCTTTAGACATCTGTAGTGTGGACCTTTCCCTGAAGAAAACCTCGAACAATTTGATGTATGTTGGATGATTTGAATGTTAAAAAGGAAGTTATTGATGGGGTCTCTGAAATGAGCATATTGCATTTGGTGGACATTTTTAGTCATAGAACCACCCAGTTCATGTTACGATTGATGAGGTCTATTGTTATTTTGAGCATTGTTTTGACAACCTTCCTTTTGAATATTCTGTGCCAGCTAACGAAAGCACTCAAAGACGTCTGCTAGCGTACACAATAGGTGAGTACGCACTTTTGGTGGCAGCTAGTGTTGGTCAAGTCTACATGATCCGCCATCTCTTTAGTAAACGTATTGGTTACAATAGAGTGTAGTTCCACACTCATCCAAATATTAACAGTAAGTTGTAGTTACAGTCTTACCAAGGGCAAAGGCCAAAGAAGCTTTTGCTAACAGACTAGTTTCAGGGAAAAGACAGGATTAGAGCAAAGTGCAGGGATGCGCCCACTGGGAATTGTACACAATGGAAGATGTCTCACTACATAGAGTAGGTTTGGCAAGAAGATGGAACAGCACCAATGAAACCCATATCTGTATTTGTTGACATGACCTCAGCCCACGGGGTCCTGGATTTGTTTGGGTCAATGTAAGTGGTAAGCACCTTGCAAAAATGCAAGACAAATGAAGAGGTGGTTGATTTTCACCTATCGATGGCTCATGTATGCATCAATGTTCTGCACTCTGCAAATCTTCTCTGGTACATGTGTATACAGTCAGGTCTTGAACATAGTGTGCCTATGATTCTTGATCTGTATCAAAGACAGGCTTCAAATAAAATATAAAAAAATCAACAATAAATCTGTACCACATTTGAAATACATATAGTAAAACTGGGTACAGCTTATAAGAAAGCTAGAGACTGCTCATTGGTATACAAGTACAGGTAAAATTGTGTCAACACATGAGTGAGGGTAATGGCAAGGAGGAGTTACTGTTTTTTCCTCTTGCCACCATGATGTCCTTGATGGATGTGGATGCCAGAGTGAAATTGATCACTTACCAATGCTTGAAAGGCTCCATGTGAATAATTTGAGTGAGCACTTGAAAGTAATGCAAAAGAAACTGCAGTCTGCATTCCAAAAACTTGACGATCTTGATTGAAGAGGGGGGTGTTAACCTAAGGTTTTTCATGGACAATCAAATAATAGAATTGGTTCAAATTGGTAGCACATAACATTAATAAGTAGTGTGTGTTCGTTCATGCGGGCCTTGAGAATATAAACATGGGATGCACCAATTTAGTGTAGATTGAACTTAATTTGAGTCTCCTTGCATGGGTTGAGGTAGCCCATGGTTATATTCTCTGGGCCCATTCATTCTCATGAATGAATGCACACTACTGAATAATGTTATGTAGACAAGCTTATTGTATGTCTTGTTGAGATGTGTGCTCAAAACCTTGGGAGCATCAAATTCGTTTGGTTTGCATGCTCTGCAAGCTAACATTAATGGCCATTGGATCAGCTTGGGAATTGTATGATCAAGTTAGCAATTATGCACCACTGAGATTGTCAATTCAAGTCTCAAAATCATAGTAGAGATGCCAAAGTTGTAAGATCCAAAGTGATGATTCTCTTACTCTTTAATGATCCCAAAGGCCCTCCCAATTGTGTTCACTATAGAATCATGAATGGTGTCTAGACTTTGAGCACGCAACATTAACTAATGTCATTGGGACACGTGTGTTTTTAGTGTCCGTTCTTAGCTCTAAAAATAGAAATGGTTGGTTTGCATGCTATCTCAAGGCTTTTGTGGCGGATGAGTGAGAGTTACAATATTATAAATAAAATAAACTTCAACAATTTTACTGAGGGGCCCGTTCTACCTAGAGTTAATTAACATGGTGCACAATAATTTTCTTAGTAAAGGTGGAATTAATGTGGGTCCAAGACCCTAGATCTTCCCTTGAGTATTTATGCATACTTCCAACCAACACATTAAATATTAGTTTTAGGACAAAAGTAACACAAAATAAAGCAATCATCCACTTTAATTCTTTAGAAAATAATTGATGTGGCCCATGCTAATTTTCTATTAGAAATTTAGCGTGGGTTGAAAATTAATGTGGCCCACATTAATTATCATTATGAGGTATGGGGTCTCTAAAAAACTATTGTGGCCCACAGTAATAGGACTTTTTAGTGTAGTTGATGTAGGGAATTGCTATTCCCAATTATGAGATTGATATTGAGTGGGCCCATTTCCTAATATGGAGTCTTGGCATTTTGCTTGGTTTTTCTGGGGGGGGGTGAGGTTGTGACTAAGGGAGGTAGTACTGGCATGATATTTTGTTGGCTTGTGGGGGAAGTTGTCTTTGTGGGATGCTTGTTCAATATGTGATTAGGATATAGAATGCATCTAATGGATGACTTACTTACAACATGCCAACTCATCCTACATCTGCATCTGCATTTGCACTTTTTCATCTTGAATGTAGATGAAGATGCAAGATAAACTCTTTCTCATGTTGGTATACGGAGAAGACAGATGGAAAGTACCCTAAACTTGCTAAACCTCCCTGCATATGTGAAAGAAATGCAAGGAGGGTTATATTTAATAAGACAATAATTCTTTTAACCTTTGACTTACTTCTTTTTCTCTAGTATCCACTACACTAAATATGATATTTAATGTCACCAATCCTAATTGTCTTGCTCAATACTAATTGTAAACCACGGTATAGCGTCACCAACACTAAGTGTTAACCCAACATTATTTGTCATTCCTTGTTAAAACTTTTGGGGATTATAATTTCTAGTGTTTCAATTACTGTCACTTACCAAGTAATTTTTGATCCAGATTTCAATCATCCATGACAATATTTCATCACAAGTTGCTGACAAGAGCAGGTAGGGTTTTGGACTTTGTTTTTGTGAAAATTATCAGAAGTTTGATACTTGAAAATGTACTTTTATAACACATCTTAGACTGTGCAAGACCAACTCCCTTGTCCTTTAAGGGGTCGAATGTTGATGGGACCACCCTCACACATTTAAATATTAGCCTCTAAATATGAACTCAAATGTAATTGGTCCACAAATTTATTGATTCTTGAAAATAGCCATGTCATTCTTGCTTGTTGATTCTACAACCTACAACTTATTGCAATGACAAAATGCCAACAATTACACATTTCACAACCAATGACAAAGAGAGTGTCATCTCTTCTTGTGGCCATGCCTAAGGAGCTAAGAAAGAATGAATTCCAAAATTCAAGTGGTTAAGTGGATAAAGTAGGCTTGAGACTTTGCAAAATGTATTAGACTGGAGACTTGCACTTGGGAGCAGTGTTCAATATTGAAGTCTTCAACACCTATCAAATGCCATTTTGGCCGTCAAAAAAGTTGTTTTTTTGGGCACTTCACAAAAACGTGCTCTGCAAAGTTTCCACCAGTCATAGTGAAGGCCTCTCCAAAAATTCCCTATCACAAAATACAATGGCTGCAATTTGCAAATAGAAACATAGCTAGACTCCAATCTTGGTACTCTAGCAGACACTTCCAAATTCCAATAACTCCTGCAATTTCGACTTTGCAACTTCGACTCGACACTAACTACAACTTCGGCTTGACAAGCACAACTATATGTGAACGTGGATTTTCCAAACATAATTGGGTGAAGAGTGATCGCAAAAGTTGATTGAAACTTGTGATGAGCGAAAGGTAGCAATTGAACTGCAATGAGCAAGCGCCGGTACACAGAATGATTAGTGCTGGTATGAATGGCAAGAATATTGTGAATAGTGTTGGTATTTTCAATGAGAGTGCGGCTATGAATAGTATTTCCAGTGCATAATACCGGGATGAACGATGTTTCTTGCAAATAGTGTCGGGATGAACAATGATTCTTATGAATAGTGTTGGGAGTATAACTCCACCCAAATTTCCAAGTGTCACTTTGAATGTATGAATAGTAAACGAATATTCTTACTTTTTTTCAAGACCCCGTAGAATATAATTGACATATTCCACGGTCATGGAACCGACCCACATGATTGAATAGTGTTATGTTCGCAAGATATTGTCCCTAGTTTTACTATCAGCTACATCACCCTCTACCTCCGTTCGGCCATAAAAATGCAAATAGGTGGGGTTGCGTGTTTAATAATAATATTATTGAGTGGTCATACCAATGTTGTAGTGTCAGGTGGGCAGAGGCCTAAACTCTGTAGTATCACACCTATGGCAACCAAAATGCAGGTGATATTATGGAATTTTGTAGTGTTAACATGGATGCATGATACTATAGAACTAGTGTAGCATGTGACACTATAGAATAACACAAAGTGCAACATTTTAATGGTGTGGTGTGGTCCACTCCACTTGGCCTTCCCAAGCAATGTGGCATATGCATGCACCAACATTTAACAAGTGGCATAAGAAGAAGAAGAAGAAGAAGAAGAAGAAGAAGAAGAAGAAGAAGACACTCCACATATTGACACATGGCGCAATGCGAGGGTAAGTTTCCATGTAGGCCGCTCGCCCACTAGAGTCTAGATAATAATGGGTCGGAGGTGTTTACATGTAGTTAATCACAAGCCACCATCCAACCAAATTCTCATGGTCCGCTAGAATGTGGAGGGCCACGGAAATGGGCTGCTAGACTTCCATGCGCCCACTAAAGAATCTTTATCCTATAAGTACCGGTCACCGAAGGATTAAGACCGGTTGAAGACTCAAGAGAACCAATAATGGTCTAGAACTCCATCCTTGGCAACCAGGAGGAGGAGGTTAGTAGGTGGGCCCGAATTTGAAAGATAGGAGTAGCTAATTGGGGTGGAAGCATCCTTGGGTGGTACCACTAGGAATGTCACACTCAAATTTCACTTGACAAGGTAAAGTTTAGGAAACTTGTTTTCTATCTCAAGTGATTTTTTTCTTCCATATGAACACATTTTTGGTGCAATTAGGTTTAGGGTTTAACCATTAATATACAAACTAACAAATCACTACATGTTTAGCACCTTGAAAGGGTTGTTAGCAAAGAATTTCATGAATGAACTTTGAATACTTTGAAATTCAAGAACCTAGTAGGAATGAAAAATAATATCAAATCTCTTAGGGATCATTTTTGCGTGGTAGCCTCTGAATTTTTCTGTGCTACCTATTCATTATTTGCATAAAATAGTTACCAAAGTAGTAGGTAGGCTCATTGGACCTCTAGGAACAAAGCTTTCTAGGGGCAACACCATTAAGGACACCTACATTGACTGTTTTTGTATTTATTCTAATCCCAAAGATATTTATGGGCATCTTCTAGTGAACGAGTGGTCATTTGCAAGGAAAAAACAAGGTGAGGCTAAAAAGTGCCCTCCATGTCAAACTATCAGGAATTACAGGAACAACATAGGAAACCATCATGCCAAACATTCCTACTTCCTTAATGATAACTCACACTCATCATTTTTTTCGCCTTTAGACTGTTGGATTGAATTTTCTTTTTCTCTGAGTCACTAGATCAAATTTGAGCCGATAAGATGGAGTTAGAGACGCAAATTCCAACTTTGAAAAAAACTATGGACTTCCACCTTCCATTTCCTAGACATTTTCCTGGGTGGTTCCTAGTGGACCCACCCAATGATACTTACACCCATTGGCACATACGAACCCTACCCCACCAAATTCCCTCTACATTTGAGCAGATTTGTCCTTATTCACACTAGAATTTGGTGGGCAAGTGGTCTACATGGAAACTCACCTTAAGCGATTGGTTGCTTTTAGTCTTAGCTATGAGGGTACGAGGAGCTTCATTAACAAAAACCGATGGTAAGATAGATGAGTAGTAGGGCACTTGGGGATGGGACAAAAACTATCATTGCTTGGTAAATAAAATAATGAACATGTGTGAAAACTACTTAACTAAAACCTACTTGAAAATCTCTGGAACAAGTTCTTGTAGGTGCATTGGGATAGCCGGATGCCTCCACTATAACCAAGGGAGCTTTACCCGGTTCTAGGAAATACTTTGGCTATTTGGTAAAGTCAGATGGGAAGGGGGCATAAGTACAATGGAAGGATTGACTTGACAAGCCACCCCCCCCCCTTTACGACCACCAATTCCTCTCTCACAGCTCCTCTCTCACAAGAGGGCTGGGGCGAAACAACCCGTACACTGGTTCCTTGGAGGCAAGGGTTTAGGCATCCAACAAGGAACGAGTGTATGGGTTGGTTCGCCCAAGTCCTCACTAGAGCATATGATACTTCCTCTCCCTCCTCGGAATATACCTCAGCCTCTGCAATCAAAGGTATGGCAACCTCTAAACCCACCCTCTCGTCTCGTAAAGCCATCTCATAAAGCAAATAAGACACTAACTGAGACCCATCCCAAACCCAGGGCCACTAGGCTTAAGTGCAAGCCCAATCGTTCCTGGATATGCATCTAGGAACAAAAAGTGGCCTCCGTCCAAGATGCAGATGCAAATCCAAGCAAAATTGCTGCTCATCTTGTATTGCCTTCAATACTAATTTTTGAATTTCCTGTGGAATGATCGGTGATTTCCTACAACCATGAACTTCAACCAGTTATTTCTCAAACTCGCCTAGTTCATTTGTAACTAATAATCTTCCTGAAGTCTCAAACCTCAACTGGTTATTTCTCCAACTCGTTTGCCTCATCTGTAACTACACTAAAGATGATATTTAGTGTCACTTGTTATTTGGAATTATGCAATTCCATGTCTATTTATTGTATATCTCGTATTCTACCAACAAATATTAAATTGGTTGTTTGGACATTATAGAACATTAACAACTTTACTTAGTATAAAATTACATCAATAGTAAAAAGATATAGCATTGTGTAAATCCAAATACTAAGTGACACTAAATATCATATTTAGCGTAGTAATCTTCCTGAAGTCTCAAACCTCAACCAGATATTTCTCAAACTCCATTGGTTCATCTGTAACTAGTAATCTTCCTAAAGTTTCAAACCTCAACCGGTTATTTCTCAAACTCATATGGTTCATCTGTAACTACACTAAATATGATATTTAGTGTCTTATGGTATTTTATGTCACTACGGTAACTTTTCATATGACACTTCTTATGAATAAATGAACAAATATTGTCATGGATGATGGATGAGTACATTGAATGTGTTTACCCCATTCGAGTCTACTCCTAGATAGATTGCCTACACTTGGGTAAGGGGGGTTCTACAACTATACTATTTGTATCTTTAACCTAAGGTAATTTTAATATCCAATATGCATGGAGTTCAGGTTGTGGCTAGTGTTGTTGTATAAGAAGTTTTGGGTTGGGCATGGTGGACATGTTGAGGTTGCATGTGTTCAGGGGATGGGTGGCAGTTTGTCCTTGGTGAGGGGCCGGGGTTGAATCCTTGTGCACCCATGATGCTACACTAAATGGTCCTATTAGTGTGGGTGGAAAATTAACGTGGAAATCATTGCATCATCATTGGATCAAATTGGTAAAATATTCTCAATCATATTACATTAAATTAAGAAACAATTACTTCAAAACTTCATCATAGTAACACAATTCTTACTGCTTTGATAATAAACTTGAGAGGAATGGCTAGAACCATCTTTATACTATAGAGTGATGGAAAGTTGCACTACATGTTCTTTGAGTGGTAGAATTATCAAAATATGTTTTCAAATATGAATACTTCTCAAAGCATTCATGATAACCGTTGATGCATTTTTCATGAACAAGTTTTTGAAAGTAATAGACAACTTCAGTAGCTACATAGATGTGACAATCTTATCCACTCCAACTTACATACTTCTAGTAACATCTACCCATCTTAAATGTAAAATATCATCTTGGACATTTACACCTTTTTAGATTGAAATACTTGATTGTTCTAATGAATTCTTTTCCGGGACTTAGCCTTAAAGTTAGGTCACCACTTTCAACTAACCCACTTCATGGCATGACGGGGGGGAGGTGTCTTCTTAGTTCACAAAAAACTAGACCTTCAAGTGTCTTTGATTTATGAGAGCTTTCATGAATTAGTGATACTTTCATTTGAATGATCATAGATTGGTGTTGATGTTAGATTGAGCTACCTTATGAGTCCTATTTGCAAGGGTGCAATGTTGGGGGAGAATTTAGGGCAAAATCATTTGAGATCCAAGTGTTCCCAAGTCCAACCGGTTACATGTTGATATCTTTTGGCTCTCCTTCATTAATTGAAGCATATTCTATAGATTCCTCCTAAATGATCGTTGATATGCCTAAAGTCTTGAACTTGTTGAGCTGGTGATTTCTCAAACTCAACCGGCCCATCTGCAGCTAGCGGTTGGATCTCCCAGTTCATTGCAAGGGTGTACTTCAAAACAATTGACCCTCACAGATGCCCTAGGGGGGATTTTCAATTCATGTACAAATCTGCAGGTTTATCTCAACTTCTTGTCCATGCTTGGATAAGGTAGAAATACCATAACCCGTTAAAATAAGGTGATTCGCATTGAAGATCTGGTCTGACAATCATGAGATAATTTTCCAAGTTAGACGAGAAGGATTCATGAAGAATGCAAGTTGTTTCGTATTTTTCTGCCTTGTACAAAAAGTTCCACAATTTTTCAAAGTGGAAAGTTTGTCCAACCCACTTCCGGTTCACTAGGCTCTCCGCATTTCGATACAGAACATCACCTAAACCCGTTAATCATGAGTACGTTAGATCTTGCCTCCCATTGGCTACACTGCATTGAAGTTGCCGCTCCATTTAAGACATGGCACTTTACCATTATGAGGCGGTCTAGTGCACCGCTATTGGGTGGTGATCGGGTTATGGTATTTCTACCTTAATTCCACCCACGTGTTGGTCATTTTCAACTCCCTTGCAGCAAAGGTTGTTACATAACATTATTCATATCCATAACAATGTTTTGTGGGACTCACAATATTTCATGGAATATTCTATGACATTTCCCACATTTAGTCTGAATGTGGGAATATCAAGGAGTATTCTATGGAATGTTGTCAGTCCATAGAACATTGTTATGGATTTGAATAATGTTATGTAGACTCTTTCATAATAATAATAATAATAATAATGTCGGGCAATCCGACGTGAATTTGAGCCCATTGGCCTTACCCTGCTCAAGAATCCCTTTGGTGCAAGGTGGGGTTTATTGCCTACCTTGCGGTGGGTGGGCTCTTGGTTTTTTCCATCAAGTAGAAAGAAGATAGACTCTTTGACATGACAAAGTCTGGCCTTATTTACAGGATCCAAGCGGAATTACTGTGCACGAGCAAACGAAGAGCATTGCTGGTATTTAAGATGATTTTGGATTTTTTGACCAATTATGAAATAAATTGTCGTGGCACGTCCATTTTAATGTCTTCATTTCGATGTCAGATGTTTGCCCACATCATGTCCACAATCACTTAATAGACAAGCACCTACATAATGGTTGTATGAAAAGTACAAATAACAACACTGAAAGCACGAGTGGTCACATTTCTAAAAATTGCTTGCTTATTTTTGAACTCATCAAAAGTCTGAAATTACCTAAATATCAGTTGTCAACCTCTCACCCATCCAAACTAAAAATATGTGTCATGTAGATTCATGGGTAATTCATCTCAATTGCACTTCTTTTAGGTCTTTAAGATTAACTTCGGGAATAGAATGTGTTGAAGTTGTGTTTGATGAATGAGGTGTACATTCGTATGTAGTAATTCCACACACCAATACAAAGTGGCCGAACATACAATTTTGCAAAGGCATCAAAACCCCCTCGAGTCTTAAGTAATCGACAATACCAACCTAGAGAATCCACAACACGTTGACTAAGGGAAAATGGGCCTAATTTGGTTACTTATCTTCATAAATACCTGACTTTGAGTGGGCTGGTTAGTTGTGGATGTAAAACACACAACAAATCTGTGTCTTGAAAAGACTGGTCTACATGCTCAGAATTTATCAACCACTGTAGGTTCAATAATCAACATCAATGTGCGTGTGTTGGAGGGAAAGAGAAATTGTATGATCATTCAAGGCTGGGGCGAACCAACCCATATATCCGTACCTTACCGGGGAGGGCGAACGGCTGGGGATTCGTGGCACTCACTTAAAATCAACCATCCTACATATCGTGGATGAAGTGGCTCCAATACAAAAAGACCCCCTATGAGGTTGAGGGCCGATTCATTCGAATGTGACATCACTAGACATCCGGTAAGGTACCAATGTATGGGTCGGTTCGCCCTAGCCATCATTCAAGGAGAGAGAGATTCAATCTTCACTTTGGAGGTTAAATTGAGGTTAAAACATCAATTTAACCTCCACATTATATGAGGAATTGGCTATGGCCTCAATTTGGATGTACTAATCATCTCATACTCATCTCGTGTTTAGTATCCTAGGAGAAGCGGGTGCATAGCTCAAAATCTCCCTTTAAAAGCCCACTCACATAGACGGCTAACTACACTAATATGTGCAATTAGGGAAACCCACACTAGTATATCAACATTCCTCACTATTTTGAGAATTCACTACCATATTAACAAAATGCAATAATTTTTTCTACAGTCTAACCTCGATAATGTCACTCTTGTTTATAGAACGCCTTGATATTGTTACCCAAAACTTCGAAACCAACTTTTCTAGTGTAAAACTCCCTCGTTATTATCCCTATCACCCTTGATAATGTCACTATTTTTTTCCAAAATTTGTAGTGTAAGTGTGATAATAACAAGTAATATGGATGAAAAAGGCCGGATGGACAACAAATCCTATGGATGACGTCGGCATCTCCGTTGCCTTTCCGCTTGGATCTCCATTCTTGGAACCGAGAATTGGAGAGTGGATGACTTCTAGGTTTTGCAACATGGGTTATGGATTCTCGAGGTTCTTGAACGTGACCTGATCGCACGAGTCAACATTTGGAAACAGCCGAAACCGGAGTGAAAAGATATTTTTTTTCCAGGGGAATGTGGGAGCTGGATGTGATTACATAAACATGGAAGTACATAAACATGGAAGGTGAAGATGATTTTGAGGTGGAGTATTCTACTGAGGAGCTTGTGCAATTAGTGCAAGATGGCCAGGAGGCACATGATCCCGTAGAAGTAGACCCATTGATTGATGATAGCAATGATGTTGAGTCTAAGGTAGTGAAGTTAAGTGATGCACAAAAATCTATTAAAGATGTTTTGAATTTTATGGCTAGTCAAGGTTCTCAAATTTTCAGCACTATGGAGTTGTTAGGAATGGAAAAAATCCATGACAAGCTCATTAGAATTGGTGTTGCACATTTAACATCAATGTCAACAAAACAATGTGACATTAGGAGCTTCTTTGTTTCTAGTGAGAGGTCTTTACCTGATCTCAATGACACATTATGATGTGCTATCTTTGTTATTCAGGCTTTTGAATTTGATTTTATATTTAAAAACATTGAATTCTCATCTTTGTTATTTTCTTTTGAACATTGTAATTTTTATTTGTTTTTCTACCTATTTCTTTGATAATATCACATTATGCATAAATCTTCCAAATGTGACATTATCAAATATGTCACACCTTGTTTATATCACATTTTTTGGTGAAACAGATGGTGTGATATTATCAAGGTTAGACTGTATTGTGATTGCTATACGGATGAATAAACAAAGTTACAAGTTTTGTGATTTGATTTTTATTGAAGATGATTTGCATGGGTAAATAAGGAAACCTATTCACGAAGGAAAATCTAATTGCACAATATCAACGTAGATATTATCCTTCAAGGTTATTACTATATTCGGTATTTGGAGACTTTTTCACGATTTTGAGATTGTTCAAGGACATAGTTTTCAAATAAAGAACAAGAAAAACACAAAAATATACTCAATGTGACTTCATAAAGTGATTTGCGTGGGTAGCACTAACCAATGTGGCACAAATACATGTCATCACAATAAGAAATTGGACCAAGTATTAAACCACCTGCATTTATTTTGAGACTTTCCAAAGTCTCTAATTAACGAATATAGTGATTATATTAGATATCGTGATTGGCCACTATAGCCATCGGAGTCCGGATATTCAAATATTTGAAATTGAGGGTGTCTAGGCTTGCATCAAGGGAGAATGTGCTTAAACCAACACTCTAAGTGATTTAGCCTATTTTTCATAGTTCATTTGGATTAGTGGTATGAATGATTGGCTTAGCATATTGGCTTAGACATCGTAGAAACCAAAAACAAAATAACAAAAAAACCCAATTTTTTAAAGAAATTGCACATCATATGAATATACTACAATTTTTTTTGAAGTCTCTTACCTTTACCTTCCTAAATCCGTCCTCAGACCCCCACTTTTCCCACGACAAACAACTCCCAAAACTGTCCCGACACTTGCCCAAAACCAAACCCCACTTTCTCTTAAGATTGTCCCCATTTTTTCCCTCTGAACTTTTGCATGTGGGATCTAAATAAATACATATATAGTAGAGGTGCCTATTCGCGATCAAGACCCCATCGGCAATCTATAGGGCACCAAAATTTCGATTAAGCTGGGATTGGATTTCAATCATGCCTAAACCAATAGGGTCATGACACATGTCCTGATTTTGAGTGTTAAAGTGAGAAGGAATGAGGGGTTAAAACGAGCAATTATGGAAAACTCTAGACATTGGTAATGTGTTCGGGCCAACTTTTGGCTTCAAAAATTCATAGTAATTTCAATTTAAGGAATCAAAGTACCCAAAAAAAATCTTCTGCAATCCTCCTGATTTTTATCTTCCTACATAGGAAAACTTTGCATCACCTTGTACTCCTCAAAATTTGGCGCAAAATCTCTTAAGTGATCCGTCATGGGTGCCTCTACTCTAAGTAAACAAACCACCTCTAGCTGCATTCTGATGCTTGCCCAAACTCAATCCCACTTTCATCCAAAACAAAACCCGTATTCTCCTCACACCACCCCGCTTTCCATCCAAATCCACCCCCGCTTTACAGCAGATACATTCAAACGGGTTAAGGTGTGTTCTTAATATGGGATTAGGAGGCATGCACGAGTGTTGCCTTTGGATGGGGTGTTGGACAACTACAAAAAAACTCGTTCATTACAATCATCTCTTGCGACTTGGCCATTGCATCTCATGGCAAGAAAATGCATAAGTAAATCATCTTGATTGTAAATTGGACGATTTTGGTTACCCACTGCAGCCAGTAACCTCATGTTGACAACCAAATTCACCATTCTCCAACATTTTCTCGCCATGAATGAATCGCAACAACCAAATCGCAATGGATGGTTGTAATGGATAAGTTTTCTTCTAGTGGATGTAGCACCCTCGACCTTAAAGAGGAAGTGCCATCCAAGTGCACCGTAGCTTGCCAAGTGTCGTGACCACATCAGCCGGGAGTCTAATAAAGTCCGTTGTCGAGTGGCCTTATTATTGGCACTATTAAGACACATGAAGGTCTACCTATCAGTGGGAGCATATTTTACATTGGCTGTTCGGATTGTGCCATGATGGCAAAGTTCCGGTGTGGGGCGGGCACAAGCCTTGGCCTCTTGGCCTCCCGTGAGGATAACATGTGTAAGAAAGGCCCACTTTAGACTACAGTGATAAAGTGCACGGTCAAGAATTTTAGGTGAATGGAGCAATGTGATTATGGCTACGAAATGGGTTCTTCACCGACCGGGGTTTATGCTATGGTCAAGACTTCTCTGGTGGAGCACTCCAAGCATGGATGAAAAAATGACATGATTGTCAATGTGGCAACACTTCTTGTCAAGGGAGTTCTCTGGAGGTCAAGTTTTTTGGGCAACCTCAAACCCTCGTACAAGGAACTTGGTCTATGGAGAACTCCAACTTGAGGCATTTTTTAATTAAAAAAATTCCATCTTGTCCGCCATACCAACCGTTGCCTCAAATAACCTTGTCTTGGGCTGAAATTCTTGACCAACCAGTGCACTTCCTCATTGTAGTCTAAACTAGCCCGACATAAGTAGCTCGTGGGTGCCCACATTAATTTGGTCCACCGCGAACCCGAGACCCACTTCACTCCCTCTACATATACTGCAATGTGCAATTAGGTTGCTCTCTTTGCCCATGCAAATTACCTTGGATCAAAATCAGATCACACAAATTTATAACTTTGTTTACACATCCGTATAGCAACCACAATAGGAAGAAAAAATTTACATATTTTGTTATGGTGGTAGTAAACTATTTAAAATATTTTTTGGAATATTGATAGATTAGCGTGGGGTAACTTAATTGCACATATCAATGTAAGGAAGTGATACGGTCTACAAACACTCATGCAAATTCAAGCATGTGAGGGCGGGTACATGTTCACAACATTTGCCATTGGGGAAGGTGAAAATGTTGATTCTTATGTAGAGCATGGTGATTTCTATGCTTAAACAATTTAACACCAACTTGGGGGTATGAGATCCCAAATTAGTCTATGTATGTTACTTTAGTATAAATCATTGATAAATTTCTAGGACATTTTTTTACTGCATCCCTGATGGTAGGTGTTGGGAAACAAAATCTTGTGAGGGCCTTGGGACTAAAAAATTAATTAATAAATAAATAATAAAACTACACCATACACCTTGATCATTAGATCTAACTGTAAAGAAAGGGGTGGAATGGATTCTCCCATGTTGATTGTAAGCAAAAAAGAGTCTTTGGAGTGCTTCTTTGAGTTTTAAGAGTTGACATGTTTTATCTTAGAATATATGCAAGTAGAATATATATATCGACTTCAGACATCCGTGATCCTTGGTGTCAACTACGGAAGGTGATTATTTGAAAATCCTACATGTGATTGATGTTTCATCTTTATACAACTAAGGATACTCCTTCCTTCTTTGCCACATGTATGCACATGTCTTAAGGTAGATGGGTCTTAAGTGGTCTTAAGTGGCTCATTTTCTTAATCAGGCCCTAGATTTGATTGGTATGTGGTTTAGTGAGGATAAAATAGAAAACATCGTAAAGACACATGTTTAAAAGAGATTGGACTACGTCTTCAAATATTAATAACTACTTTACACTCAATAGTGAACACAATTGGGAGGACCTATGTATCCAGTTAAAATAATCAACAAACTTGCATTTCTGATAATCATATCTAAATAAGGGGAGGTCCAATTTTTGCATGTATTTCATCATAGCTTTCCTAATGCAACACGAGTTTTGTTGTGTAAATCTAATCGGTAGAAGTTGGAGAACATGAAAAATGAACCAAATAACAAGCATATATAGGCACGCTTTGCTCCTCTCAAATCACTTGTGTACTCCCCAAATATAATCAAACTCAAGAAATCAACTCAAAAGTTTCTCAAAGTCTTGTACCCTTGGAATAGACTCGCAAAAAGGATTTCATCCCTAGTTTTGTTTTAGGATACTGGCATGGCTGTGGGAGGTGGCAAATAGGGGGACTCTTTCAAAAGCATGGATTTAATCCCCACTTTTGATGACTTTACACTTAACTCTACTGTGGTGTTAAAATTGGTGTGCCATGCAAATTAAACTAACCTTCACGAGTTGTCATGTAGCAACAAGTGTCCCATGCCACCTTCTCTGGTTGCCACCCAAGTGATTCCAAGATCATCTACATTAATTGACAATGATTAGTGTTAGTCGCATTACATTGGATGTATAGTGTAATGAAGGTATACGAGCACAACTCTCGCCTCGTAGAATTGTTGAAGATCAATAAAATTCTTTTGGGGGGTAGGGGGTAGGGGGTAGTTTAAATTTTGATATGAGTTGTGTTCATGGGTCCAACAGTAGATTTGAGAATAAAAGACTATGAATGCCAAAATCCTATTGCTTCACACCGAAACCGAAGTCAAGGTAGTTGAGTAATGATATGGCCAAAGATCTTGAGCTTCTTTAGTGCAACCTATTAGAAATGAATTAACCACAAAGCTACAAGGAGCACGTTTTTTCTTTTTTCTTTTTTCTTTTTTCTTTTACATTGGATGGATAAAGGTTCCTACACTCATATGCAACAATTCTCCTTAAGCATCTGCAAGAAGAGCCTCTAGTATCCGTGTCGGGTTTTTCCTCCTATTCATGGCACCTATTGTATAAGGTTAAAGTGAAAATGTACAGAGAAACTAGGAACCCAAGAAAAATTTGTGCTAATAAATTAAAGTACAGCGGTTGAATGGCCTCTAAACACTCTACTTCTTTGAGCCTAAGGGCCACTTCACACACGAGCAAAGAGCTGTGACCATGAAATTGTGAGAGCCCAAAAGAAAGTGTCCAAAGGCTGTCCCAAGACACCTCCAAAATCAATAAGTGTGGTCACGGATTCTCAAGTGTAGTGTGAAGTCATATGTGACCGGGCCCTCAACCGAATGCTATTTCAATGAATTTCTATTCATGTAGGTCTTCACGTATGATAAAATAGAATAAATTAACGGTTGTGAGCATTTGAAGTGCCATGGTCTCCCGGTTTTGTGTTAGGCCTACCTCCAAGAGGTGGTTTTTGAAAATAGTCCAAGTGACCATGAAACATGATCCATTCGATGCCATGTAGGAATCCATGTAGACTTTACATCCATCTTGCATTCACATACTCCGTCGGTCCCTCAAGCATAGTGTGAAGCGAACTTTGACCGGCTCCGCCTTTTCCACCAATGAGAGTGCTTGAAGCGTATTGGTCACGGGCTCGCAGTCTCATGTGTGAAGTGGCCCTAAGTGGGAATGATGCGCGTTTGTACTGAGTGAAGAGGAGCTTTCTAGAATCTACTTAATGGTGGAGTTAATAAGTATGTACAAATGCCCATTCAAAATTTCAACATCACATACATAGGTATAGTGTGAGATGAGCTATTTCGTTATTTTTGCTTTTGTTTTTAAACTTTTTGGAATCAAATGGCGTTTTTCATTGATAGAAATAAAATATACCTCCCAAAACAACTCATTGACCCCAATCCGGGCTTGAGAGAGCAACGATGAAAATGTGAGAATTTGAGTGCATGACAGGTCTATTGAAGGTAACTTAAGCTTATATGATACACATATAACTTGGGCATGCATGCATGGGTCCATGAGGGTGAATGCTCACAACACCTATTGAGGGGGAGGGCGAATATGGGGAAGGGAGGGTAAAAACACTAATTTCTATTGTAGAATCCGCCGGATGTTGCTATTTGGAACTAAATAAACCCCACACTAGTTTTTATTTCTTATTTTTTTTGAGACAGAAGGCCAACAGGCCAGCGCCAAAGCACATGAGGCAGTTGACCACCTGGCAAGTTTTTGTCAAGTAGAGAGGAGATTTCACAGCCAGGAATCGAACCGCCAACCAACCCCACACTAGTCTAGTGAACTTGAATTGGGTTGAATAAGCAACCAACCTATAGGGGATCAATTTTACTTTACCCCCCTCGGTGGGTGTTAGGACACCAAACCATGACTATGATTCATATCTTGGGCATTAAGCTGGAGGACTCTTTGAATATGGGGTAGAAATTAGATTTTTACATGGTACTAGGACTGAACTCTGGAGTAAGATCTTACAGTAGTGAGTCCAAAGAGAAAGAATCATCGTGTACAAATGTACCTTTCATTCATCCAACATAAAAGCCTTTGAATAACATGCAACATGGAGGTTGCTTCTTGCAATTGATTTAACACCGGAATTAACTTTTAAGACCTCGAATTAGTGTACTTGACATCATTTGAGGTGAATCGGCAACGAACTTATAGGGGGTCAAGTTTTTATGTTGGATGGATGAGAGGTACGTTCATATTCGATAGCTCCTTCTCTCTAGGGAATCCTTAGGGCCACTTCACACACACGAGACTGAGAGCCCGTGACCATTACACTTCAAGCACTCTCATTGGTGGAAAAGGCGGAGCCGGTCCAAGTTCGCTTCACACTATGCTTGAGGGACCAACGGAGTATGTGAATGCAAGATGGAAGTAAAGTCTACATGGATTCCTACATGGCATCGAATGGATCATGTTTCATGGTCACTTGGACTATTTTCAAAAACCACCTCTTGAAAGAAGGCCTAACACAAAACCATGAGACCATGGCACTCCGAATGCTCACACCCGTTGGTTTATTCTATTTTATCATGTGTGTGGACTTGCATGAATAGAAATTCATTGAAATAGCATTTGGTTGAAGGCCCAGTCACATATGACTTCACACTACACTTGAGGATCCATGAGCACACTACATGATTTTGGAGGTGTGTTGGGCCAGCCTTTGGACACTTTCTTTTGGGCTCTCACAATTTCATGGTCACGGCTCTTGGCTTGTGTGTGAAGCAGTGATCAGGGAGATTTTTGGGCATAATTGGTTGAGATCCTAGTGTTTGCAAGTCCAACCGGTTACATGTTGACATCCTTCGGTTTTCCTATATTAAATTGGGGTATATTCTATAAATTCCTCTAAAATGATCGGTAATCTTCCTGCAGTCTTGAACTTCAACCAATTATTTCTCAAACTCAACCGGTTCATCTGTCACTATCAACCGGTTCATCTGTAACTAACTGCCGGTTCTCCCCGATCATAGGTGTGAAGTGGGCCTCAGTCTAGACGTGGGGGCTCGTGTAGATATACCTACAATCCACCCTGTATAAATGTTAGGCTTTGGAGTAAAATTTTCCTAACATTTATAGTGAGTTAACATTGTAACAGTTATAAAGGGAGCTTTTTGAATGCTTAACAAATATAAATTCATTACAATTATGGAGGGAGAGTTTTGCAAAATTATCATATATAAAATATGTGTATCAAATCAATCTTTTATTTTTATAAAACAAAATAAGAATCAATAGTCCTTTGGACTGATTCTGAAGCATTTACAATCTTCAAATGCTTTTCAATTTCCAACAACATGCTAGCTAACTTTGTAGTGTCATTGGACCGTTGCTCCATGTATGTTTGGAGAGTCAATACACATGACTGGACCTCACTAAACTTAACAACTGGTTTAAATCTCTTTGCAATGCTACAGAGAACATCATCTGAAATAGTTGTTGATTTCTCTTCCATAAGAGAGAACCAAGCAAATGTAGCCCGCTCAACTGCAGGCGAGAGAACCTTGCGTGCTCTCATTGAATTAGGTTTATCAGTAACCCTACCCAAATACAAAGCTTTGTTTTTCAAAAGCCTTGAAATTGTCATCTCACTCACAGATGTACTAAACTTCTCATTTGCCCAAAGTGTGAGAGACCGGTTTGAAATAGGAGCACTTGCATGATACATGATAATCTCTCTCCTTTGAGCATTTGTAAACTGGCCTCCCATCTTAACACCCTAAAACCCTAAACAAAAAATGAAAATGAAACCTATTTGTGCTAAACTTAACAAAGACTCTTTGCCTCCATTACTTAACCTGACCTGTGTCCTCGCTCTCACTCCACAGTCCAACAGTCCAACGCTCAAGCCACTCTAGACGTTCCAATCCAAACCCTCATAGCCTCAAGACCTTCTGAACCCTCATACGGTACCCTCCACAATATAGTCCAGATGAATAATTTGATCACAAAAGTCAAATTTGGTGGTTTTTGCCACTTTGAAAGGTTATGAGTCAATGTAATGGATGTCATCACACGGACGAGACTTGTATGTGAGCGGTGAGTAGAGAGCGGAGAGCGGAGAGCAGAGATGTGGAGAGCGGAGAGCGGAAATGATGTAAAAATAGTAAACTTCCCATACTAATTTAAGAAAAATATTCTAATATTCTTAGAATATTCTAGATTCTTCTTAAAATAGTAAAAATTCATGACCTATTTCCGTGGAAAGTATAGGTCCAAAAATGAATTAAAAGGCCCTGAATTTGAAATGGTCTACATCAGGATTGCGATGGCAGACCTTTAAAAAGATGAAGTAGACATGCTTGCAATACGAGAACTGATTCCTCCCTCGAAAGTTGGTCATTGTCTTCTTGAATGCGGGGCAGGTGCAACCTGGAAAGGAGCTGATGGTGATCTGATATTGTGTCACGTCGGGTGGCGTTATCGAGTCTAGCGCAATGATGCAGCCATGGCCAGGGTGAGGAATCATCGTGACCGAGCAGAGTCGAGCTTTGAGGGAGTCCGAAGAGCCCATCGATAGCCTCTATTGAGGGTTTGGACGGGTTGAGGTGCGCTTGACGATTTTCCCTTCTCTTTTCCCATGATACATGTTCACATCCGCGGGCACCGGCACGGAGTCTAGATTTGCCAGAGACGGGGCTGTGGAAAAGAGCCTTCTGGGCGAGACCGGCACTTTCTGTGGCAGTTGGAATCCGGCCGCTTCGAGGGCCAGGATCTCACATTGCTTGAGGTTTGTACCAAGTTTCACTGGCCAAACATCCGGAATGTTTGGTCTCTCCTGCTGTGCAGAGTATTGAACGACCCATTTGCGCCTCCTACCCTTGACGCACCTCTCGATATCATCTGAGCAGAAGAAGAACTCTGTGGACTCTTTCACATTCCTCATGGTGTTGTGCCATAGACCGGTGTACGTAGGGGTGGGGGTTGATTTCGCACCCCTTACGATTCTCTCAGTATACTTCTTTTTGGTGACAGCTCTCTGGACCCAACAACATTTGGCAGAAGTCTTTGGCAACCGAGCGATGTGCCACTCCTTCAAGTTCACCCTAGTCTCCTCAATGGCAGAGACGTGCCGGATCCGTCCCTCGTGGGTGGGGGACGGGATGACATCGTCGGCATGTGGCGCCGGGGGTGCAACTTCCTCGACATCGGAATCTTCCTCTTCAAGAATTATTGGCATGTGAGTGGAACGAATCCTGACATGCCTACCAGAGCCACGAGGATGTGAGAAGTTGACCTTATCAGGCTAGTGCGACTCTTCATCAGCTCTAAGGGATAGGTCTAGCTTTCGCTTCATCGAGCCAAACACTTCCTCTCCTGCCATGTGAGGGTCGCGTGTACAGAACTCGTCGGCTCCGGGCATGTCTAGCATGGGGTCCTGGAGGACCTTAGGGTCACCTGTTTTCTGGGCCCTATGTTCCGCCATCCGCAGCCTTAGCTCCTTCTTGCTCGGTCCAGTCCCACCCATGTCGCCCTTCAAGTACTGGTAGTAATTGACGACCTGTAGGAATGCCCGGATATAGTCATCCACCGTGGCGACGTAAAGATCACCGCCATTGTTGCCGGACGCTTGAAGCCACTTGTTGTGGACAGTCTCCGCAAGGTTGCAAGACGGCATCTCCGCAAGTTCTATCTCCGTGAATTTCTAGGCATCGCATGTAAGGTCAAGTTAGCATAAAATTCAAAACTATATCACCCTTCAAAGTCCGGATTGATGTTCATGGCAAAAATCGAATGAGCTTACCCCTGTCATAAATCCACCCCATTGGCGATAGCGGAAATGCCAAAAGGCAAGCCACAACTCCAATTACTCAACGTTTTTTCAATCACGGCCCCAGGAGATACCCACCAAGCCCTCAGCCCATGGTAAAGACTCTCGGCCTCGGCCAACGTCCGTGCCGTCCTATACTGGTGGCACATCTTCACTCAACTTTCTCATGTCTAAGGGAACTGTAGTCAAGCTTCTTTAGGAGATTCTTCTTCCCTAGCCTAGTAGCCAACTTCTTCAAACAGTCTACGATACTGACGCACACACATGAAGAAGGCGGTTGCAATGGAGGACACTTATTTGAAACAACCACATGAGACTTCGACTGAACAGAAAGGTTAGGTGGACTAGGAACTAAAGGTGTGGATCTGTGAGGACCTTGGAACGACACCTTTGGGGACTATGCCAAATTTGAGGATGCATTGTGGGGGTGATCCTAGTGTGGGTGAGGGCCCCGAGCGTTGGAAACGCCTCCTACCCGCGGAGCCTAGGCGGCATGAACGTGACGCCATAAGCAATGCATAGCTTATGGCGTGCCAATTCTAGAATGCTTTAGAACACCTCATTTGGAGGTCAGAGCTAGAAGATATGGCAAGTTGAATGTGGTGCTGTCCCGGGACAACGCCCTAGAACAGCAGTGGCCTGGGAGTGGCTCCCGGGACTGCGAACCTTCAAATGGGCATAACTTCCTTTGTGCTTGGCCACATGGGGCAAGTGAGTAGTCCATTGTCATCAACGTGAAACGTAGATGACGATGGAATGGTCAAATGTTAGAATCGAAGAACATATGAGCAAGTTATGGGGTTCTGAAGCTGCTGGGGGCCTCGAAGTCTGAGTCCGGTGTAAGTGCCCTTAAGGTGCTGGAAATGGGCGTCGGGTCCAACGCCCATTTCCAGCACCATAAGAGCACTTGAACCGCATTCAGAGTCCGAGGCCTCACCTCGGAAAAAAAGACCAAAAAATGAGGATCCACAAAAAAACCAAGTGCCCTTAGGGTGCTGGAAATGCGCGTCGGGTCCAACGCCCATTTTCAACACCCTAAGAGCACTTGAACCACATTCAGAGTCAGAGCCCTCACCTCGGGAAAAAAATCAAAAAAATGAGGATCCATAAAAAAACCACGTGCCCTTAGGGTGCTGGAAATGGGCATCGGGTCCGACGCCCATTTCAGCAACATAAGGACACTTGAACCGCATTCAGAGTCCGAGGCATCCCCTGAGAAAAAATACCAAAAAATGCGGATCCCCCAAAAAACCAAGTGCCCTTAGGGTGCTGGAAATGGGCGTCGGGTCCGACGCCCATTTTCAGCACCCTAAGGGCACTTGAACCGCATTCAGAGTTCGAGGCCTCACCTGAGAAAAAAGACCAAAAAAATGAGGATCCACAAAAAAACCAAGTGACTTTAAGGTGCTGGAAATGGGCGTCGGGTCCGACGCCCATTTCAGCACCCTAAGGGCACTTGAACCGCATTCAGAGTTGGAGGCCTCACCTGAGAAAAAAGACCAAAAAAATGAGGATCCCCCAAAAAACCAAGTGACTTTAAGGTGCTGGAAATGGGCGTCGGGTCCGACGCCCATTTCAGCACCCTAAGGGCACTTGAACCGCATTCAGAGTTCAAGGCCTCACGTGAGAAAAAAGACCAAAAAAATGAGGATCTCCAAAAAAACCAAGTGCCCTTAGCGTGCTGGAAATGGGCGTCGGGTCCGACGCCCATTTTCAGCACCCTAAGGGCACTTGAACCGCATTCAGAGTTGGAGGCCTCACGTGAGAAAAAAGACCAAAAAAATGAGGAACCCCAACAAAACCAAGTGCCCTTAGGGTGCTGGAAATGGGCGTCGGGTCCCACGCCCATTTTCAGCACCCTAAGGGCACTTGAACCGCATTCAGAGTCCGAGGCCTCACCTGAGAAAAAAGACCAAAAAAATGAGGATCCCCCAAAAAACCAAGTGCCCTTAGGGTGCTGGAAATGGGCGTCGGGTCCGACGCCCATTTTCAGCACCCTAAGGGCACTTGAACCGCATTCAGAGTTGGAGGCCTCACGTGAGAAAAAAGACCAAAAAAATGAGGAACCCCAACAAAACCAAGTGCCCTTAGGGTGCTGGAAATGGGCGTCGGGTCCGACGCCCATTTTCAGCACCCTAAGGGCACTTGAACCGCATTCAGAGTTGGAGGCCTCACCTGAGAAAAAAGACCAAAAAAATGAGGATCCCCCAAAAAACCAAGTGCCCTTAGGGTGCTGGAAATGGGCGTTGGGTCCGATGCCCATTTTCAGCACCCTAAGGGCACTTGAACCGCATTCAGAGTTCGAGGCCTCACGTGAGAAAAAAGACCAAAAAAATGAGGATCCCCAAAAAAACAAGTGCCCTTAGGGTGTTGGAAATGGGCGTCGGGTCCGACGCCCATTTTCACCACCATAAGGGCACTTGAACCGCATTCAGAGTTGGAGGCCTCACGTGAGAAAAAAGACCAAAAAAGTGAGGATCCCCAAAAAAACCAAGTGCCCTTAGGGTGCTGGAAATGGGCGTCGGACCCGACGCCCATTTCCAGCACCCTAAGGGCACGTGCACCGGACTCAGACTCTGAGGCCCCCAGCAGCTTCAGAACCCCATAACTTCCTCATATGTTCTTTGATTCTAACATTTGACCACTCCATCGTCATCTATGTTTCACGTAGATGACAATGGACTACTCACTTGCCCCATTTGGCCAAGCACATAGGAAGTTATGCCCATTTGAAGGTTCGTAGTCCTGGAACAGCAGTGGCCTGGGAGTGGCTCCCGGGACCGCGAACCTTCGAATGGGCATAACTTCCTCTCTACTTGCCCAAATGGGGCAAGTGAGTAGTGCATTGTTATCTACGTGAAATGTAGATGACGATGGAGTGGTCAAATGTTAGAATCAAAGAACATATGAAGAAGTTATGGGGTTCTGAAGCTGCTGGGGGCCTGGAAGTCTGAGTCCGGTGCAAATGCCCCTAGGGTGCTGGAAATGGGCGTCGGGTCCGACGCCCATTTACAGCACCTCATTTCATTTGGGTTTTTGGTGGATCCTTCTTTTTTTTGATCTTTTTTCCGAGGAGAGGCCTCGGAGTCAGACTGCGGTGCAAGTGCCCTTAGGGTGCTGGAAATGGGCGTCGGGTCCGACGCCCATTTCCAACACCTCATTTCAGTTGGGTTTTTGATGGATCCTCTCTTTTTTTTCAACGTTTTTCCGAGGTGAGGCCTCGGAGTTAGACTGCGGTCCAAGTGCCATTAGCGTGCTAGAAATGGGCGTCGGGTCCGACGCCCATTTCTTGCACATCATTTCATTTGGGTTTTTGGTGGATCTTCTTGTTTTTGAAGTTTTTTTCCGAGGTGAGGCCTCGGAGTCTGAGTCCGGCGCAAATGCCCTTAGAGTGCTGGAAATGGGCGTCGGGTCCGACGCCCATTTTCACCACCCTAAGGGCACTTGAACCGCATTCAAAGTCCGAGGCCTCACTTCGGAAAAAAGACCAAAAAAATGAGGATCCCTAAAAAAACCAAGTGCCCTTAGGGTGCTGGAAATGGGCGTCGGGTCCGACGCCCATTTTCAGCACCCTACGGGCACTTGAACCGCATTCAGAGTCCGAGGCCTCACTTGAGAAAAAAGACCAAAAAAATGAGAATCCATAACATAACCAAGTGCTCTTAGGGTGCTGGAAATGGGCGTCGGACCCGACGCCCATTTCCAGCACCCTAAAGGCACTTGCACCGCAATCTGACTCCGAGGCCTCTCCTCGGAAAAAAGTTCCCAAAAAAGAAGGATCCACCAAAAACCCAAATGAAATGAGGTGCTGGAAATGGGCGTCGGACCCGACGCCCATTTCCAGCACCCTAGGGGCACTTGCACCGGACTCAGACTTCCAGGCCCCCAGCAGCTTCAGAACCCCATAACTTCTTCATATGTTGTTCGATTCTAACATTTGACCACTCCATCGTCATCTACGTTTCACGTAGATGACAATGCACTACTCACTTGTCCCATTTGGGGAAGTACAGAGGAAGTTATGCCCATTCGAAGGTTCACAGTCCCGGGAGCCACTCCCAGGCCACTGCTGTTCCAGGACTGCGAACCTTCAAATGGGCATAACTTCCTATGTACTTGCCCAAATGGGGCAAGTGAGTAGTGCATTGTCATCTACGTGAAACGTAGATGACGATGGAGTGGTCAAATGTTAGAATCAAACATTATATAAAGAAGTTATGGGGTTCTGAAGCTGCTGGGGTCCTGGAAGTCTGAGTCCGGTGCACGTGCCCTTAGGGTGCTGGAAATGGGCGTCGGGTCCGACGCCCATTTCCAGCACCCTAAGGGCACTTGGTTTTTTTGGGGATCCTCACTTTTTTGGTCTTTTTTCTCACGTGAGGCCTCCAACTCTGAATGTGGTTCAAGTGCCCTTAGGGTGGTGAAAATGGGCGTCGGACCCGACGCCCATTTCCAACACCCTAAGGGCACTTGGTTTTTTTGGGGATCCTCATTTTTTTGGTCTTTTTTCTCACGTGAGGCCTCGAACTTTGAATGCGGTTCAAGTGCCCTTAGGGTGCTGAAAATGGGCGTCGGACCCGACGCCCATTTCCAACACCCTAAGGGCACTTGGTTTTTTGGGGGATCCTCATTTTTTTGGTCTTTTTTCTCAGGTGAGGCCTCGAACTCTGAATGTGGTTCAAGTGCCCTTAGGGTGCTGAAAATGGGCATCGGACCCGATGCCCATTTCCAGCACCCTAAGGGCACTTGGTTTTTTGGGGGATCCTCATTTTTTTGGTCTTTTTCTCAGGTGAGGCCTCGAACTCTGAATGCGGTTCAAGTGCCCTTAGGGTGCTGAAAATGGGCGTCGGACCCGACGCCCATTTCCAGCACCCTAAGGGCACTTGGTTTTTTTGGGGATCCTCATTTTTTTGGTTTTTTTTCTCAGGTGAGGCCTCGAACTCTGAATGTGGTTCAAGTGCCCTTAGGGTGCTTTTCGGGGAGTGTTTGCAGAGGAGCCATCTTGGAGGTTACCCTTGGGTGTCCTCATGTAGGCATTGCACGAAGGAATGGAAAAGGAAGGTTGCGGCACATTTTTCAATCTAAGGCCAATGAGAATGGAGATCGCGACGACGTTGATGATTCGCATCCTCCGCTTGGGACGGACTCAGTAGGGGATGATAGTCACCATCATTTCTGGTAGTTCTTGTCAAGGCCATAGTAGTGGTGTTGGAGGCCATTCTGAATCACCTATCGAGCGTGCTCGAAGGTAAGTTAATGGCCTAACGAAGGTTGGGAACAATGTGCAAGCCACATTGCGCCATGGCAATATGTATGAGGTAGTTGACCGTATGAGGCGGCAGCCCGTCTTGAAAACAGTGCTTTGAATTCCATTATGTAGGATGATTCGAATTCCATTATGTAGGAATATGTTGACAAGGCTATTGCTAAGAAGAAGGAGGAGCTATTTACCTACTTCAACAAAGCCCAATCAGTTGCTAATCCAGCCGTAGGAGAGGGCTTCATGGAAGAGGTGAGTGAATTTTACTTGGATTTTGATTTTGACTGAAATCCTTAGCTCTGCATTTGCTAATGTATTACTTCCTTGGACATGCAGGTTATTGCACATTACAGTGCACACATTGCTGCCAAAGTTGAGATGTGACTGGAGAAACTGCAGATGGTGGCAACTGCAGTGGTTGAGCCCAAGTACAAAGTGCACTGGCTCAAGTGGTGGAACAGTTCAGAAGCTGTTCGAAATGACCTCAAGTTTCCAAAGTACCCTGCTAGTGAGGACACGCTGATAACGGTTTGATTTATGTGGATGATGAGGTTATTAGTGAATAGACCTCATTTCTTTTTTTCTTAACCAGTCAATCATATCTCCAATCTGGAGAGCCATTGTAATGGTTACTTTTATGTTTTCAAACTGTGTTAATCTCATTTTTACCACTGAATTACAACTATCATCAATCTTTGCCTATGATACATCCATACCCTAAACCCTCGCATGAAACATGCATGAGTTATAAGTTTTTTAGAGAAATTACATACAATAGATGTGGTTGCCTCTTTACAAAATAACCTAATTCTACGTTCGGCTAATTACAACACGATGCCATGAGAGCCTATACGGAAGTTTTGACAACATCATTTACAAGCATTTGTAGAAAATAAATGACATTTTGAGCTATCTTCAAGGTTACCCAAATGTTGATATTTGTATCCTTGGCACGAACATACAAATTTCAAGTTTTGAGATTTTCAAGGTCATTTTGAAAGCCCTACAAGGGCCAAGTATAAATCATTTGAGTGAGATAAACTAAATCTTGAATCAAATTTAAAGTTACCAAAATGTTGATATTTGTATCCTTGGAACTGTAGGTACAAATTTCATTTTCTTGGAGATTTGTCAAAATAACTTCAAAAATCTTGAGAAGTGATTCAAAGGGCCATTTGATTTTTTTAAGAAAAACAAATAAAGTTGTCACATGCATCAAATGTTATCCAAACGTTGACATTAGTACCCTCGGTGATGAGGTAGGTAATTTCAAAATTTTGGAAATTTTCATAATCACTTTGAAAGTCTTTGGGAATCAACGTGAGGGCCATTTGTAAACTATTTGAGAAAATTAGATAAACTTGTGAGAGAAATTCAAAATTATCCAAATGTTGATGTTTGTACCCTCAGCAACAAGGTGACTAATTTCAAGTTTTTGAGATTTGTCAAAATCCTTTTGCAAGCCCTAGGAAGTGCTACAAGGGCCATTTGCAAATTAGTTGCAAGAAAAAAGGATTTGTGACCAAATTTAGTTTCCATTAAAAGCCATTTGTTATAACTTGGAAATTTTATATGGGGCCATTTGTCAAGCCTTTAAAAAAATTACAATCAAAAAATTACAATCATATTTGAAACCAACTTTTGGGTGCTCATGTTGTTGGAAATTTTCATTTTGCATAACGACATTGATTTTTATTTTGGGGGCAACATCTCAGTGAAATGTTGAGTTCCACCCAAAGAACAAAATCATGTTCATGCATGAATTTTGGATGTTGACCTTGACATATCGAGGGGTTCAATCATGTCGTTACTTAGACATTGTAGGAGATATGAATGTTGAGCACGCATTAGTTGAAAGTTGAGAGAAAAAATATGAATTTGAGAGAAAAAGTTAGTATGGTTGTAAAAATGAAAATAAGCAACAAAGAATTAAAGAGTAGAAGTCTTTGAGAAGTCATGAAAAGAGAGAAACATGAATATTAAAATAGATAGGGCATTGATGTTATCCAAAGAGTCAATCTTTAGAAGAGAGCATTGACAAATAAACAACCCAAAAATGAGTTTTCTCAACAGGAAAAAGAATAGAAAAAAAATTAAGAAAGTAAAATTTTTAAAAAACAATGGACAATGGATAAAAAATTTATAAAATTAGAAATGGCAAATGGAAAAAAAATGATAAGATAAAAAAATTGAAGGTAACAAGTCTTTGAGACTAAGAAGTGAGGAAAATAAAAATTAAAGATGATAGGGCATAAATATTAACAAAATTATTAATGAATAGAAGGGATGATTCACAATTAAACAACCAAAGAATTAGGATTCTATAAGGGATAAATCATTGTTAATAAAAAAATAAGAATTGAACATAGAAGATAATAAGTCTTTGAGAAGTTTTTAATGTAAATAAGAAATAGTTTAAGATTGATTGGGCATGGATGTTAACCATTTAGTGAATAAATAAAAGAGATCAATGACAAATGAACAATCACATAAATTTTGATTCTTAAAAGGAAAATGGATAAAAGATATTGAGATATATAAGTGAAGGCCGATGCGCGGCTTTTGAACTTTGATATCATAATGACGTCAGCCCTAATTGATGCATAGAAATTGTGATGAACCCTAAACCCTAAACCAAAGCGGTGGAAACATGTACAAAGATTATATTTTTAGATTGAAAATCCACAGTTATACATATAAAAAGTTTAAATTAGTAATGAAGTTGTCAAAAAATTCCACGGTTATAGGAGTTGATTCATCTTAAAATGGCATTCCAAATGTCTATTTTCTGCTCTTCAACCTTTGCTCTCTGCTCTCCGCTCTCTGCTCTTTGCTCGCATACGACTTTTCCCCGTCATCACACAGTATTGGATGTATTTTGTAGGTTAACATTTATAAGTGGCAAATTAACAAAGAGGGGAGTAAGTTATTGTTAACATTTAACATAGTTAACATTCTAGTTAGCAATATGAGGGGAGTACGATTTTGTTAACAAATATAATGAGTTAACGTTTATAAGTGTAACAATATTTATTGAGGGTGGACTGTACTCTGCAGTGTGCTTAAAATAGGAGATTATTAAAGCATAACTGCACAAAAATCACCACTCATAACATTATTCAGCTGCACACACTTGTTCTGTGGGACCGACAATATTCCATGTAATATTCCGGTATCTTGTCCAAGATCCGAATATTCTCTCACATTCAGACTGAATGTGAGACCCTTGTCAGAGTTGGCCAGGAGGAGGTTGACCGGCCAAGCCTATTGCCCGGCTCTGCCCATGCGCCATGTGGATGGCAACCTGCTGATGGCCGGTGCCCAGGGCCAGTACCTACCAAGACCCATTGTTAATTTACAAGGTATTGTGATTTTCATCAGGTTGGGACTAATTTTAATAATTTATTTTTATAAGTGTTTAAAATGAGATTCCACGTTTCACGGGTTTAGCCTTTATGTAAATATTACTTTTGATTGTCAAATATTACTTTGTTTGGAATATGAATTAGTGATAATGAGGGCTTGTGTTCATGGTAATTAAAGGGAAAATTTGAAAATTATTATTGTAGTGCTGTAACCGGTGCCTTGAAAGATTGTTGCGAGATCAAACCCTGGCGAGGAGGCGAGAAAACAGTATCCTTTCACACCATATTATGTCACTTTTGCTGCAAAAGATACACAGGGACAAGGGTCCCCGAACTTGATGAAAAAAATGCCGCGGAATTCTTATGAGATCTACACAAAACTGAAAAGCTCCCGAAAACCTGCTGTTGGCACAAAAATCATAGACCCCAAGCACGCAGATGAACAAAAACTGCGTCCTCACTATTATACAAAAGGAGCTGTGAATCCTCATCACCCCCACTCCTCAAACCCTAAGCCCATGAAAGCAAAAACACAGCACACCATCTAAACCAATTTTCACATTGCAAAAGGAAGCTTCAGAAGCGCTATTGCATCGGAGGGAATCCGATTGACTGCAACTCATAATCTGCTCATGGGAGACTTCAAGATAAGATTCGTTGACACATATTACCTTGAGGTGCCTGTCTCCTCGAGTAATGCGAACCTAGGATTTGCATGTGAGCTTAAGCAAGACAGAGAGATGTGGAAGCTTGAGAGAGAAACTAAGAGATGGTTATGGTAGTGATGAGAAGCGTGCAGCTTTCTGAACCTCGGAGCTGTAAGGATGTCACTCCATTTCTTGCAAACTGTTCTCATTCTCAAAATGCTCCGGTAGACTGGGACTTAGCACGAAAAGAGATTCGCTCACTTGCAAGCCTGTGATTGTAAGGAAAACAGTTTGTTAACTAAAAGGGATTTTGATACTCCTAAGGGAGAAGAAACATAAGGATCGGAGAAGCAAAAACAACCTGACGATTCTGTGTGACACATCAACAAGCTGGATCGAGGACACGTTCTTGACAAACCTCACAAAAGAGTCTATCCGGCCACCTAAGCCGTATAGTACTTGTAATGCATGCAAAAGGCTCAACCCCATCAACCTTGATCCTGCCAGCAGCTTTGATCGCTACTTAATCCGAGTTGCTATGCAGATAAGCTGTTACTACATCGCCAACTTATAATTGTCTGCAGACATCTCTATCATCTACACCATCTTTCACAGATATTTGTAAATTGTGATACTTGCGCCAGGCGAGACAAATACTATTGCATCATTCGATCTCACCCCCATCTCATCAACAGGGTTCATAACTCAAGTTAATATGTATGGATGCACCTGTAACTTGATCATGCGTCGACTAAGTTAATAACTTAAGGTTTCGATACATCCAATGCCGATCTTCTCCTAGTCAGATACATGTTTGAAAGAAACGTGGAGACAGTAGGAGTGGCGAAGTAGAGCCTCGTTGGAGGTGGAAAAAAAATCTGTCACTCTGCTTAACACTAACACAATGCTTACTACAGGGGGGCGTAGTAAGCAGGTGCAATGAAAAAAACTTGACAGCGACTGGATTCAGGTACAAGGACTTGTGAAAAAGAGATAGCGATGAGATCTGTGAACTAAGGAGCTTCAAAGAGAGAGAGAGAAGCGACAAACAGTCTCTACTTCGAAGCCGATGGTAGAGTATCCAAAAATAGAGACAACAATGTAAAATTCAAGAAACGGACACATTGCTCGTTTGAATTGAGCTCGAGGGGTGGTCAAGCAACTCATGCTAGCGGCGGCACGGACAAAGACGAACTTCCACCTGGAACAAGACCAACTTACGAGGAATGAGTCAGAGCAGTTCCGAGAGCTTGAGCCGTACGGCTAGGAATGTGAAGAGCGAGGGGGACATGCAGTTGATGGGAGTGGGAGGTTTGAATGAAAATGGTGGGGCAGAGAGAGCGAGAGAAAGCGAGGGAATTCGAGAGCAGAGAGAGCGGGAGAGCGAGGGAAAGTTCTTCACCGCGGGGAGGATGGAAGCGAGCGAGAGTGCGACGCCGAGAGGCTTTGCGGCAGCTCACTGGCACCAAATACCAATGCCCACGTTTCACTATCGCAAACGACCTCAATAAATGACCTAGACTGAATATGCCTCTCACTAGCCAATCTATCGCTAATTGCACGACCTAAAGAAGCAAGAAAAATAATAACAGTCACATGGGGTTGAGCTCGTGGGGCTGCAGATGGAAGAACTTGGCCCAAATAAAATTCTCGAGAGGAGACCATTCGTTGACACACCGCATCCTCCAGTCTATGAATAGCAAGGGGTCTCCAAACTGAAACATCATTGAAAAATATGACCATGAACTCACAAAGATGGGATACATACAACGGAGCACGCCCAGACCAAAACCTATAAGATGCACGTGTGAAGAAACAATCAACAACCTCTGCAATTCACATGAAATTAAAATTAGGTCAAAATTGTAAATCAACAAGTTCAAAAAACAAATCATTAAATTAAACAACATACATATGCAATTGGACATACCTATGGCAGAGCTAGCTCAAAGTAGTGTGGAGTGGACAGTATAGAAAACCTCTTGGCGAAGACATCTCCTAGGCCCTTCTAGGTCATGTATCGCAGATGGTACATTATGACCCAAACTCAATATGTCATCCTTAGAAAGAAATGTCCTGGCTACCATATATGGTAACCCATTGTCTGTGTCCACAACACATGCCAAGACCTCGACAAGTCGCACCCCTCCGGAGTGTGATGAAACGTGAATGTAGGAGCATGCCTCAACTTGAAGCCTAGCCCCCCCTGCATAAGAAATGTGGGCCAACACCCGAAAAAAACGTCGACCGATATACCATACCACGGTTCCAACCCCATCCGTCAAGGGCGGAAACAAATCATGGGTCCCACCTATATATGGAGCACCCGAATCTAAAGTGTGGTAAAGTCTGGGCACAGGAATTGGCAACATCTCCAAATCCACCAATGATGGTGTAACTAGAAAAAATGTACATGTAACGGAACAAAATCGCATACATGTGTAAACTACCGAGTAAATTGGCACATGGGTGTATACATCTGTGAACTCAAAAACACCGACCCCAGGGGTTGCCTTGAGTTCACGGACAAGTATGGAATCCGTATTGATTGAAGGATCGGGCACCATAACGGCACACAACACATGTTGAACCGATCCATTTTGTACCCCGGTCACCGAGGCTATTGTTGTGTAAATGTGGGAATGACCGTGCCCGGGAACTAAACCATCCTCCATCTGAAATAAACGAACAACAACAATACTCAATTTCAAGGTGAATTATAAATTCACTAAAATACCATTATTTTATACGAAAGAACCTTAACAATGCATGGCAGCTTCAAAATGCATAGGATGGTGGATTCCATTTTAGGCATTCAGTTACGGGGAAATTTTAGAATTATTTAGAACTGTACACTAATTATCCCAACATCAATGCAATTTCTTACACGACATGGCCAACCTCGGCCAATAAAGAAAGAAAGAATTCCAGCTGCCCACTCACAAATTGAGTGCATCGGAATAGTGACACAAACGCACAATGAAGTACCTCACCTCAGATTCGACAATCTTAAAGAAGGGTTTTACCCTGACCACCTGAATTATGAAAATACCGGAACCACTCTTAATTCCATCACAAAATAGAATCTCGATCTTTAAGGACTATCTAACCATACGTTCCTAACCCTCACCCATAACTAAAATTCAAGTAGATTCCAACTACGCAGGGTTTCCAAATCTCCAGAAACTGTAAACTAATTATCCCAACATCAATCGAAATTCTTACACGACTATGGCCCACCTCGGCCACTGAAGAAAGAATTCCACCTGCCCACTCAAAATTGAATTGAGCGCGTCCGAATAGCGACCCAGATGCGCATTGAAGTCACATCTTGAAGTCACCCCAGATTCAACAATCTTATAGAAGGGCTTTACCCTAAATTCACCACTTGAATTACAACAATCTACGTCCGACACACTTACCAGCGAATTGCGTCCCGAGGCTCCGAGTAGATGGGTGGAAGCTGTGCATCCCTGTGTGACCGTAGCCATGGCGCAGCTCAATTGAAACTCTCAGAAATCTTCTGAGGGTGTGCGCAAGTGAAGGGAGAATTCGCAGAGGTGGAGGGGAAGTTGAAGTTATGTGTTGCGTGAGGCAATTGCGGTGCAAAGTTTTCTCGCACGCTTCGTCCGTTGTATGGCTGGTGGAGATTCTCTCAGATAGGTTCCAGCCTAGCTTGCTGACAGAATGAAGCTCCCCAACATTGCTATTGTCCATGTCCCATGACTTCTTACTCCCCGAGCTTCTCCGATCCTCTTAAGGTTGTTTCGTGTAGGATTCATCATAGCTGGGATAGTTTTAGTCTTAACTCGATGTCAGGGGATGACCCCCCTTTGTTTCATCATCGTCATGGAGCTTCCATTTAATTTTCGGGGGCGGCCCCGATCGTGCAGGGGAGTCACAGGAAACAAATTAAGTCTCTGCGAAGGAGATGTTCGATTCCAAGTCGGAGTGATGGCAACCTGCAGAGAGCGAGAGCTACAGCTCAGGCGGTGCAGGTGCCGGAGGTAGACTCCATTCCCTCGGAGCATTATCCCGGCGGGAACTCGTGGCAGACTGTGAAGAGCGACCAGTGGGAAGGCGAAATGCAAGTGGAGGGAACCATTCCTTCTTGGTTGGTCAGTACATGTTCTACCTCAAATTATAGCTGAAGCATGTTATGATTCATGGTATGAAAGGTCCAGAGTTTGCAAAAATCTATAGTTGCATGTCTCAAACTTGAAAGGAAGTCGATGCATCATCGCATGTTGAGACTGATTTTCTTTATGATTTCAGGATGGGACGTATTTGAGAAACGGACCTAGTTACTTCCAAGCTGGAGACCGGGAGTTTCCGCACTTGTTCGACGGGTAAGTCTCGAATACCCTACTTCATGGATTCAACGCTTGAACCGTAAATTTCAAGTTGGTTCTCACGGATTATTGCTGCAGCAGCAACAACAACGACAACAACATCGATCTCTGCATGTCTGTCGAAAGACACTTCTTGTAAGTCGAAACAGTTACAGAAAATAACTTAAGTTTCTTCACAGATCTTATCAAGATGTTTTTCCGTGCAGGTACTCCACTCTGGTGAGGCTCAACTTCAACAACGGCAAGCTGATCGCCGGACACGCACAGCTGCAGTCCGAGGCGTACAAGACGGCGATGAGTTCTGAGAATCGTCCATGAACTCTACGGTTGGTGCGATGGGGAGAGAGGGTTTGAATCCGTGTTTCCCATTGGGTGAGGTATAGATTTAAAATATGATTTGTGGCGGAGTTTTGGGAGACAACAGGGAATCAAGTGATGCTACGACGAGATGGTCGTCGTGGTTGCTGGAGAAGCTGCCGTTTCCGATGAGGTGCTGAAGTCGAAGTCGAAGAACCTGGTTACTCCGAAAGTTGAGGGACTCCGAACTCTCCACCCTTCACCAAACCTTCACAACCTTCGCCGAAACTCACTTTGAGCCCTATAATTGAGAAATCTAAATCTAGCATGCAAACATGACGCAAAGATCCAATGCTCGAAATTGGAATTTTCAAATTTTGATCCTAAAATCAGAAATAGACAGTAGTCAGTAAGAATCAACATGCAAAACCCAAACCCTGACCCCGTCCCTACTTCAGGCGCACAGTTACTATTCAGAGAAACAGGCTGTTGGGAGCATCCGGGGCCCACCCCCTTAGCCCGGGCGGGCCCGACTGCAGATCTCCGTCAGAGTTCCATGAGTAACACGGCGGCTAGGTAGCTAGGTAGGTAGGAAACCGGGCAAGAAAAAAGGGTGACTTGTTGGGGGACCCGCCATACCCACCGGGATGGGTGGCGGGCTTCCATCAAACCCATTATTCTCAATAGAACACAACTCATCAGCTGAATAATGTTATGCTGCCCAACCACCTCTGTGGCTTCCTTGTTGCCAATTGGGGCTCCCTCATCAGGCCGTTGGCTGATCCATTCTACAAATCCTCCAAGCCCTTCGGAGTTCTAAGAGGTGTTGGACTAGGGTGCAGTCACTAATGGCCACTTCACACATGAGCCAAGAGCCGTGACCTCGTAATGGTGAGGACCTTGGACTCTCATCCAAAGGTTGTACCATGGGTGTTGGAAAAGCCATTTTATGTAGTCACGGGCCCTCAAGCATAGTGTGAAGTGAGAATGGACCATGTTGCAGGACCATTGCATATTTTGTTAGCAGGAAAAGGGGGGAGGATTTGGTTTAATATAATATGTCTCAAACTCTATCAATTCAAGAGAATTACTTGGTGGTGTTACTTGGTGAATATTAAAAAATCATGGTCTCCTGGAATTTTTGTCAAGCCCACCTCCAAGAGGTGGGCCTGACGAAAATTCCGGGAGACCATGGAACCCTATCCATAGTCCGCCATGTAGGACTCCATGTAGACTTTTCATCCATGAAATCTTCTTGGGCCTTTAGGCCTTCACCTTCGTGTGTGAAGTGAACTTGGACGGTCTCCGCCCTTTCGATCAATGAGAGCTCTTAGATCGCAATGGTCACGGGCCTTCAATCTTATGTGTAAAGTGGCCCTAAGTATGTTGAATGTATATTGTATTTAGTGTCACCAATTCTATTTGTCTTGCTCAATACTAATTGTAAGTCCCTCGTGTAGTGTCACCAACATTAAATGTAAACCTAATATTATTTGTCATTGCTTGTGAAAACATTTTGGCATTATAAATTTACAACGTTGCAAATATTGTCACTTACTAAAGTGATTTTTCATCTAAATTTCAATCATTCATTACAAAATTTCAGTACAAAATTGTTAGTATGCAAAATATAACAAACTTTGTTTTGATAAAAGTAAGTTGCCTGACAGTACTTGTAAGCTCATTCATAAGAAGTGTCATTAAAAAGGTTATCATAGTGACATAGAATACCATATGATACTAAATACAATATTTAGTGTAGTCCTAGCAAAAATTGTTTGTGTTTTCACCTTGGGTAGTGTTGGGGGGGGATAACTCAAGTAAATTCAAAGATTGATTCACTTAAAAACGCTATCGTAGAGAAAAAGATAGAAGAGGAGCCACATGCACGGGTACATCTCAGGTTTGGCACTTTTATGAATTTTGTGACATGATATGGGCAAATGCACCCAAGACTACAGGGATACTAGGAGGAGTGGATATTGGTGACCAATTCAATGTGCCAGGTCCATCTCATACGACAATAATTGTCGATCTGAACTTTGCAAAGGGAGTCGATGAAGAGTTGGAGGAGCAAGAGGAACCGGCACCTGTTGCGGCAAATGATCCTCCAGCCACGACTGCTACACAAAACAAACATGTGAGTGGTCAACGAGTTGGGGAGAAAAGAAAAACGATTGATAGTGAATCCCAGTACATGGTAGATGCACTCACAAACTTTGATTTATTGTATGGAGCAAAAGAGGATGCCAAACTAGAAGCTCAAGTAGAATTAAGTTTGAAAATCATTGAAATGAACGTTCTCGCTAAGGAAAGGGCAGTACAAGCAAAAATCGAGGCTGAGGAGAGGATGGCTAGGAGGTCTGAGGAGTTTAAATTAATGATGGAATAAATAATTATTAATGCTTGTATTGCCCTTTCCTTAGCGAGAACGTTCATTCAACGATTTTCAGACCTAATTGTATTTGAGCTTCTAGTTTGGCATCCTCTTTTGCTCCATACAATAAACCAAAGTTTGTAAGTGCATCTGCCATGTATTGGGATTCACTATCAATCGTTTTTCTTTTCTCCCCAACTCGTTGACCACTCACATGTTCGTTTTGTGTAGCAGTCGTGGCTGGAGGATCATTTACCACAGTAGATGTTGGTTTCTCTTGCTCTTCCAACTCTTCATCGAATCCCTTTGCAGAGTTCAGATCAACAGTCATTGGCGTATGAGATGGACCTAGCACATTGAATTGGTCCCCAGTATCCACGCCTCCTAGTATCTTTGTAGTCTTGGGTGCATTTTCCCACATCCTGTCACAAAATTCATAAAAGTACCAAACTTGAGATGTACCCGTGCATGTTGCTCCTCTTCTATCTTTTTCTTTACGATAGCGTTTTTTAAGTGAATCAATTTTTTATTTCACTTGTTCCGTTGAGTACACGAATGTCAAGCCATTTTCAATGCACTTAGCATTTATATGCTCCATTATATCTTTCCACATTCTAGGAGTGAAATTTGGGAAATTCATGTCAGCCATGTACAATTCTTCATATTTCTCTAGCAAATCTATTACTATATTGTCTAGCCATTGAGCAAATGTCGAAGAAGGAGGGAGGTTGGAGCCTCCACCACTCCTTCCTCCACGTTTGCCACCGTGGCCTAGACTCCTCCCTCCTTTACTTTCCATGGTTGTGTACGAATATTAATACAAAAACAACGTATAGTCAATGAGTTGTGCAATAGAAACAAGAAGGTAAAACTTATTTTTCATACAATGTCAAATACAATAAGGCGAGAACAATACATCAATACCTCCCCTTATATACTTAATGATTTTTAATTTTTATAAAATTTTAATTTAATTATAGTGCTTTTTATTTTAACTTTTAGTACGTGGTAGTTAAAACTAGAAATATAGTGTCTTTTACACTTAACTTATACTTTCTAAATCCTCACTCATAGTCTAATCGAGGAGTATAGTTATACTCATTTATTTATGAATTTATATATTATACATACATGAGTTTATACATTTTATTATGTGTTTAAATCATATATTCAATCCTTGTGTGCAATGAATATTGTTTGGTCCATGTGTATAGATGGTCCTTGTGTATATCCGGGCAGTTGCAAATACGAATATAAGTATTAATTATGGTTCGGGTAGCGTCTTCCTAAGGTCAGACAAAGGCATCAAACCATGCTGGCTGGAGCAGTTTAGTTTTGATGGATGGCTCTCTGCCACACCGGAGTAGCTGGGCCAGCTGCACCCCAAGCCTCCCCGGGCGGTTAGCTGGGCCTAGCCACACCGGTGTGCCCAGGGTATGAGTTTGGCTTAACCATTATTACCCAAGGTGAAAATATATCAAACTCAATTATAGCATGTATATTTCATTTTTTGGATAGATTGACCCCCAAAATCATCATCAAAAGTTTCAAATTAGTCTAGAGGGATCCACTTGAAATGAATAAACCACAAACCTATGAGGCTCATGTTTTTACTATATTGATTATCCCATTTAGTGCGTGTGGTGCTTATTCCTGAAACGTGCACTATTTTGCCAAATCTAAAATTAATGAGGGCTAATTTTTTTATTAAGTGATACTAAAATCATGAATACATGCTCATTAACCACACCTCTCAAGAAAATTAGTGTGCTCTATAAGGTGTTTGTAGAGTGCATACTTTGTTTTTTGATGAACTTGAAGAGGCTTCTTCTTTTTCTTCTTCTTCTTCTCAATCAATCCCACTCACTCTTGAGGCATCTCCTAATAATATGAAATTGAAGAGAGCTTGTATTGAGAGTATCATGCACTTGACACTTTGGGCTTCCGAAACCCTAAACTTCTAGTGGCACTAATTTCATAACATAAAGAAATTTAGTATCACCTTCACTAATTTCCCGCACGCACTATTAGCCCACCCTCACTAAATGGGATAATTAGTGTAGCCCACTTCTCCTAGGATACAGAACATGCAATTAGTGAAAGATGGTTAGCAAATCCAAATTGAGGTTGTAGCCACATTCCTCATATTTTTCAGAGCTCATATGGATATCTTATTCATTATTAAAGTGAAGGATTCTCATGCTTATTAAATGGTCATATAGGTCCGACGGATTATGTTGACTTTTGAACTTGGAATGGTTATTATATTTTGAATTTCACAGATGCACTATTAGCCCACCTTACTAATTGGGATAATGAATGTGGATCGCCTGCACCTTGGTAATACACCATAACCTCTCTAATGTCACCCTCCATAATGTCACTTCCTCTCTTATATCCCGAAACCATGGGGAATGGATGTGCTCGATTTAAATCTCCCTCGTTGTCGCATTGCCCTCTTATATATCACGGGATTTTTGACATTAAAGTAATCCACCAAAGAATTGAAACCACGGTCTCACACACATCACATTGTCATCATTGTAAATATCGTCATTATTGCAATGTTGACTTTCTGTTGTTCCATATTGTCACATGCTACACTAATTCCCTATTATCATGCATCCATGTTAACACTACATACCTCCTCAATACCCCGTGGACTTTGGTTTGCCACATGCATGTTATTAAGGAGGTTAGAGTGTAGTGGTGGGGGGACCCAAGTCAAAGGGGTGGGCATCTAGCCTTGGCCCCAATCTAGTGTCCAGGGAGATTTTAGGACATCCTCAGTCAAGATCCTAATGTTTCCAAGTCCAACAGGTTACAACATGTTGTGATCTTCCGGTTTTTCTTTATTGATTCAAGGTATATTCCATAGAATCTTGTAAAATGATGGGTGATTTTCTTGAAGTCTTGAACTTCAACCAATTATGTTGCAAACTCAACTGGTTCATTTGTAAGGTATGTGGGTGTATTTGGTTCCATTTTCGTGTTCTCCAACTTTTGCCAATTAAAAGTTCACAATAAAATTGGTGTTGCATTAGCAAATCTATGATGAAATACATGCAAAAATCGGATTGAAAATTAGACCTCCCCTTATTCCCAACTGTGTTCACTATTGAGTGTAGAGTAGTTATTAATATTTGAAAACATAGTCCGATCTCTTCTAAACATGTGTCTTTACGATGTTTGCTCTTTGATCCTCACTGAACCACACACCAATCAAATCTAAGGGTCCAATTAAGAAAATGAGCGACTTAAGACCCATCTAGAGTAGAGGTGCCCATAACCGATCACTTAAGAGATTTTTGCGCCATATAGGCGTGTAGGAAGATAGAAATAAGGAGGACTCCAATTTTTCTGGTAATTTTATTTCTTGAATTGAAATTACTGCAAACTTTTGAAATCAAAAGTTGACTCAGACATATTATCAATGTCTAGAATCTGCTATAACCGCTCATTTTAACTGCTCATTCCTCCTCACTCTAGCACTCAAAACCAAGACATGTGTCATGTCACTATTGGTTCCGGTCGGTTCTCCCCATTCCATTCACTTCCGCAGTGACCAAGCGAGTCGCGACTGCTGACTTGTGTCTCCTTCGTCCCCACCTTCCGCATCTCATCTCCACTGGAGATGGTTCATCCTGCTTCTAGATGCCCGCCCCAATCCCCATCGCCCGCCATCCACTCACACCGCAAACTATCTCTCGCACCCAATTCCGGAT
Source organism: Polytrichum formosum (assembly GCA_964035585.1). Taxonomy (NCBI): domain Eukaryota; kingdom Viridiplantae; phylum Streptophyta; class Polytrichopsida; order Polytrichales; family Polytrichaceae; genus Polytrichum; species Polytrichum formosum. The sequence continues at coordinate 23,740,752 of OZ037935.1, read as the reverse complement.
CACCCGCCGCTACGTAGACTGCGATAACTTTACCTCCTACCCTCCACGAACCGCCTGGCTGCATTCGTTGCTGCCTTACCTTGGCTTAAACTTAGATGCTGCCATCGTCTGTCCACTTTCGCAATCTCAACCAAGAGTGGTGGTGTGGATCGAGTGCTTGACTGTCTCGCTACTGGAATTGGAGCTGGTAGCTGGAGATTGCCAGTTGTGATCGAGGAGAGCAGGTTGAGAGTGCGGGCTGGGCTTATAGTTAAGCTTACTAGAGTGGGACGAGTTTGTTGTTGCAGTGAGTTAGGAGGTTCTGGGGAGAGTTGTTTCTAGGGAGGTTTTGGGTTGCTGCAGGAATTGGAGGTCGGAGGCGAGACTGGAAGTTGGAGGACACTAGGTTGAGAGCGCGGGGTTTGGGTTATTAACTCATCAGAGTGGGAAGTGCCTTCTTTTGTTTTTTGTTTTTTTTGTGTGGGGTTGCAGTGCGCTAAGTTAGGAGGTTTTGGGAAAGAGTTGTTTTTGTTTTGAGTTTGTTGCAGCGCCATGGCGATGGCAGCTGCGACCTCTGTGGTGGGGTTAACCACCACCACCACTACAGGCCCCGCAGTGCAGAGGGGCACAGCGATGGCGACTCAATCGTCACGGGGTGCTTGCAGTTACAACAATTCAGAGGCTTCACCGTCAGGGACATGTCGGACTCTGAGGTCCGAGTTTCTGCCAAGCTTGCAATCAGTGAACAAGAGCAGGAGCAGAAAGGGCGTCCAATCTTGGACAAAAAAGACGAGTGGTGCTGCTCCGGTGCGTGCTTTGGCATCGGATCCAGAGCAGCTCCGAGCAGCAAGGGAGGATGTGAAGACTCTACTTCGAGAGAAGTACTGTCACCCGATTCTGATTCGGTTGGGATGGCACGACGCGGGTACCTTCGACAAGAATGTCGCCGAGTTTCCACGTCGGGGAGGTGCCAACGGAAGCTTGCGTTACTCGATTGAGCTTGACCATGCTGCGAATGCGGGACTTATCAACGCCATCAAGCTCCTGGACCCGGTGAAGGAGAAGTACCCCAACATTACGTACGCGGATCTGTTCCAGCTTGCGAGTGCTACTGCCATTGAAGAAGCTGGGGGGCCCAAGATTCCTTTGCGTTATGGCCGCAAGGATACCAATGGGCCGGAGGACTGCGTTAATGAGGGTAACCTCCCTGACGCCGGCCCACCGTCGCCTGCGGAGCATCTGCGTAAGGTGTTCTACCGGATGGGTCTCAATGATCAGGACATTGTCGCACTCTCAGGTAACCAGGTCGAGCATTTTGCGATAGACGAAATACTGTGGCTCTCCTATCCCATCTTTTGGTTAACATTTTGGAATTTGATAGACCCTGCATTGCTGATGGTCTCCGTGGTTTGATTTTCTTGGCTATGGCGGTATGGTGGCTGAAATTGAATTTACCAATTAAATCCTGATTGAAGCAGTAGTAGTAGCAGAGGAGGTTTCCGAAGAAGTAATAAGAACATGAATGACACTTTCTGCAATGCAAAGAGGAGATTTTGCACATGCTGTTGAAATCTGTCGCGACGTTTGCTTGGCTATGGCGGTATTTTGGCCGAAATCGATTGAAATTACCTATTGAACCCCCTTTCAAGGACTACTATTACAAGGTGTTTCCGAAGAAATGACAGGAATATGATTGACACTCTCTGCCTGCAATCGTGGATATTCTACTGCCAATGGGAGACCTGCATTCGCTGTTGAAATCTGGAACTGTGGAAATCTTTCAGGGCATTTGCTTGGCTATGGTGATATATTGGCCGAAGTCATTGGAATCAAACCCTGTTTCAAGCAGTAGTAATAGCAGAAGATGTTTCCGAAGTAGGAACAACAACATGAATGTCACTTTTTGCAATCGTGGAAATTCTGCTGCCAACAGGAGACCTGCACGCGCTGCTGAAATCTGTTTTGACATTATGCTTGGCCATAGGGGGATATTGGCCGAAGTTGATGGAACCATCCATCAGAACCTGTGACAAGCAGTAGTTTATAGGAGAAGATGTTCCTGAAGTAGGAATAACAACTCAACGATACTTTCTGCGAATGTGGATATCCTGCTACCAATATAAGACCTACACACGTTGTTGAAATCTGTTGTGAAAACCTGTCGCGATATCTGCTTGGCTATGGCGGTATACTGGCCGAAGTTGATGGAACCAACCATTAAACCCTGTTTCAAGCAGTAGTTAATAGCAGAAGATGTTCCTGAAGCAGTAATAACAACTCAATGACACTTTTTGCGAATGTTGTTATTCTTCTGGCAGCAGAAGACCTAATACGTTGTTGAAATCCGAAGTTGATGGAATTAACGATTAAACCCAGTTTCAAGCAGTAGTTATTGCAAAAAATGTAAGAAGAAGATGATTGACACTTTTTGCAATTGTGGGAACCTATTATGAGATTTGTAGGCGTATGCTGTATGTCTCTCATTCTTGAATTATTGGCAGGTGCACATACTTTGGGAAGGTCACGGCCAGAGCGAAGTGGATGGGGAAAGCCAGAGACCAAGTACACCAAGGACGGACCCGGGGCACCAGGGGGGAGCTCCTGGACACCGGAGTGGCTGAAATTCGACAACTCCTACTTCGTGGAGATCAAGGAGAAGAGGGATTCTGAGCTTTTGGTGTTGCCTACGGATGCGGTGCTGTTCGAGGATCCAGAGTTCAAGAAGTACGCAGAGAAGTATGCTGCGGATGAGAAGGCATTCTTCAATGATTATGCCATCTCACATGCGAAGCTGAGTGAGCTGGGGTCCATGTTCGATCCCCCCGAAGGTTTCTACCTTGACAAACCGGAGAAGAAGGATGAGCCCGAGGTTTTTGTGGCTGCCAAATATTCCAGCCAGCCTGACACCAGGAAAGATCTCTCGGACTCTATGAAAGATAAAATTCGTGCAGAGTACTTGGCAGTTGGGGGGTCTCCTGACAAGCCATTGCAATCCAACTACTTCCTCAATATTATTTTAGGAATCTCTGCCCTTGCTATCTTATCTTACTACCTTGGGTACCTCGGGTAGATTAGATTAGAGTACACCATTTTGATTGCATCCCACCATGTAAAGTAGGAGGCTTTAATTAAGTTTTGAATTCCAAATTTGAATTTTGGAATTGATTGCTGCGATAAATTCAGTTCGTTTTATTTCTTTTCTTCAAAAGGGACAGAAGTAAAGCTCTGATGTGTAACATTAGGACAGGATCCTTTGATTGGAAAATTGACGGGGTGAAGTGTGCGAGAAAGTGAAACCTCCAGTATAGTGTAAGTTGCAAATGTTTTTCCAGTTTTTTTTCTCAGGAAAGAGTGTATTTGACTCGGCTGAAGCAATATGAAGAGAGCATTATTGATAGCATCCAGTTTTCTGTATCATTGTTTTGTGTGCTTCAATCGTAGCTATCAATGTGAGCTGTGTAGGTGTCTTTTCTTTTTGTTGTCTGATCTTTGGGAAACTCCAGAAAGAGTTTACATTCCTCATGAAGTTTTTGGTACCTCTTTAGAGAACTTTGGACATGCTTGATTGATATGATTGGGGTAGGAGAGTGTCTTAGAGGGGATAATTCATCTCTCTATGCCCTAAAATTGAAATTTAGTGTGGCATTTAAATTGGTGTGCTAAGTAGAATGGTCTTTGTGTCTTGTCATGTAGCACCAGATCACTAGTTGCCACCCAGTGATTTTGGTCGATGATGAATAGTGTGGGCCACACTAAATCAGTTGTTAAGTGCAGTGAGATTAGAAGGTTGCGGATCACAACCCATAGAAACGGTGGGCCACACCTTTTGTCAGAAGTCATGCCATCGCTCCAGAGTTCAGACTCTGGAAACAATTTAGGAAAGGACGGTTATGAATATGTTGACTAACCTTCTTTACATTAAAGTGGGGGTGAATATCTGAACTGTCGTTTCTGGTTTGGACTTGTGCAGGAGTTGAGTGTTATTATTCATTTGAGAAAATTAGAGGGTGGGATTTGTTTGCTAGTAAAGGGCCAAGATCACAACCTCTCTTCACAACAACTCAATATTCCATGGTTGCTTCAGGAAACATGGACAGTGTTCGGCTATAACAATCTGATCTAATATGTTGTGGTAAATCCTATACGTCCTTCCCCTGGGATCACTCAGAACAGGTAGCGGACCATAACTACTTAGATATATGTACAATCATGAGGTATTCATACAAGACTAACTGCTCAATTCTGATTCAACTTCCATCCGCTTGCTTATAATCTTTGCATTTCTAAGTAATAGGCATGCTGATAACATGCTTATTGTGTTTGCGTGACCTCATAATTGAAATTGCAGTAGCATATTGTATAGCACTGCATTCAGCCTCATGGGCTTGGGGTTTGTGGTGTCTATGTGAACTCATCCATCACGGATGAAGGGGTTCTAGTAAGAACAAGTCCCCCCTACGAGGTTAGGGTTCGATTCATTCCAACTGGCTAGGGCGAACCGAACCACACATTGGTACCTTACCGGATGTCTAGTGATGTCACATTCGAATGAATCGGCCCTCAACCTCATAGGGGTCTTTTTGTATTGGAGCCACTTCATCCACGATATGTAGGATGGTTGATTTTAAGTGAGTGCCACGAATCCCCAGCCGTTCGCCCTCCCCGGTAAGGTACCGATATAGGGGTTGGTTCGCCCCAGCCATTCCAACTGGACTCCACTGAAGTAATTCGGGTCTCAATGCTAATTCTGGACTCAAATGATCTAATTTGTTTCATATATATGCTATAAAAAAATTCACTATGTTTTCTCCTTTTCAACGGATGGAGTTTATGTAGACACCATGAACCCTGCGCCGCATTCTTTACCTGATATGGATGAATGATGCTTGTAGTTTTGCTTTACTGTGAAAGGAGTCGGAACACATGTGACCAGGTAAGTAGATTAATGTGGTGTGATAACCAGTTAAGGGGATATTGACATAAAGTAGTAGGCATTAGATGAAGGATTACTGAATCTGCTAGCTTTCAGTTCTCAAGTCATTAAGATTGAAGCTTTTTACCTGTTGGTCATTATCATGAACAATGCTGAAAATGATCTGCAACAATGTACCATGTGGATTTCATCACTGTCATGATCTTGTATTTATAGTATGGTCAGAACTGGTGCAGCCAACATAACCCCCAGCCATGAAGTCCTAGCAGATCCAAATATTGACAAATCTGGAATGACATAACGTACTTCCAAATGTAATAACACTCTACAAGTTCTGATGAATGTTAAAACGGCTACCAATTGGTTCAATTAACAAATACACCTTGTTTTGCTCCCTGCTCTACAATGTGCCAAGTAAATAAATTACCACTTGCGGGTGTACTCAAATGATGTGCTTGTAGAAAATAGGTCTTGGCCTAATTATTCAGAGTGAATTTGAATCACTGTCCGATGATTTGCAAGGGAAACTTCATTTGGGTAGAATCACGCAAGAAATAGGCGTTCTTTGTTATGGGACCACTATACAATAGTACACTAAATATAGTAATTAATCACTTACTATTTGGATTTACACAGTGCTAAGTCTTTTCACTATTTATGTAAATTTTACCAAGTAAACTTGTTAATGTTTTATAGTGTCCAAAGTTCCAAACAACCAATTTAACATTTGTTGGTAAAATACGAGATATACAATAAATAGATATAGCGTTGTGTAATTCCAAATCATAAGTGACACTAAATACCATATTTAGTGGGATAACATTACCCAACCCAAACGTCTTAACTCCGGCGCGGAGTTCAATGCGGCTCCGATGCGGCTCCGGGGAGGTTCGGATGCCAGCTCCGGTGGGTTCGGGTGGGTTGGGGCAAAAATTGCCCCCTATTTTTTTGATTGGGTGGGGCCTTACTTGATCTCATAAGGGGCCTCCTAGAGTAATTTGGGGCCGTAGAACCCAAATTTAGCAAAAAAAAAAACCAAAAAAAGTCATCAAGGGGCCAAAACGGGGAGGGCCAGAAAAATGGACCCACCGGAGCTGGCATCCGAACCTCCCCGGAGCCGCATCGGAGCCGCATCGAACTCCGCGCCGGAGTTAAGACGTTTGGGTTGGGTAATGTTAGGGTATTTAGTGTAGTCAGTACCTTTCTGATTCCCCCGCATTCTACAATGATAATTGCAATTAGGCTGACCTCACGATTAGGTTGACTATTTATCCATGCAATTTATCATAGGTCAAAACCAGATCACAAATAATTAAAACTTTGTTTCCTGTATTTAATTACTGTGGTAATAAATATTCAAAATAGCGTGGAATGTCGACAAATTATTGTGAGGCAACCTAATTGCACATATCAGTGTGATGCTAATAAATTCTTTCCGTTTATTTTAGGAATCAACTCAGAATCTCACGAAAACCCCCCCATTGGAAGTAATCAATTACCACATAACCAAACTCTTTATTCATATCTTCTTTTATAATACAAGGGGAATCAGGGTTGCACAACCCTGTCAAGCCCCACAATACCACCACTACCCGGATGCCTATTACCCCTTGATCTACTGATACGCAAACTAACAGCAACAATTGGGTTAGTTTGAGCATTCAGCCCAAGTTACAGTTGCTCTGGGCAGGCAACTGTATTACTAAATTCATGACCTGGTCCAGTATTATATTTATGCAGCCATATGAGCTCGTGTGACAAGGTCTGCTAGCAATTGCCCTGAAAGAAATTGGCTGTTGAACTCCTACCTCCAAGACATGTCTGCTCCAAAACATGAGCAGATCCAGTATGAAACGTCACCTGTCCATTGTGCTGGTACCATTTGAATTTGCACATTTCAGAACCTGTCCACCTCATGAGGGCTTTTTGGATTTGAGAGCAATGCAGTTGGTTGTGAGCTCAATGATCCTTACAACTTACTGCAAGAATTACACATTCATGTGTGGCCTCTGCTTCTGGGAGAAGAAAACCACACCAAAGCTGAAATATCGTCCCGTGGTGAATCTGTACACAGCAAACTATTCCTTGGGAGACTCAGAAAAATCAGGAACCAAAAATTGGAAAACTCTGCCGTCTGCCCCCATTCCCAGATAGGCTTTTGGGCAGAGCAGTGGACCAGAGATATATCCATGTGGAGAGGCGCTTTGAACCTGGGCTCTGTATGAAGAGCCAGCGTTTGTAAATCTCTCACCACTCCCAAGATGGGCAGGAGATCCCTACTCCCCTTGAATTCAAAAAAATCAGTCAACTTGAGGGCGGGCAGTAAAACAATGCATTCACGTAGCTCTCCTTGGCTGTCCTTCGGCACGACGATCACCCTCCTGAAACCGTGGCAAGCCAACAAGAGAATTGACACGTACAATGCCTTCCAAGGCATGCCATTCTTCAGCTTCAGAGGCAACCATCCATTCAGCCAGGCTCCGGTGGCGTCTTGATGCACTGGGTTCAATCTCCTTAGGCCCCTCTTCAATCTCTTTACTGCCCTCTTCAATCTCTTTAGGGCCCTCATCCTTGTTTGGTGGTGCTCTTGCATCTGTCAGGATGTTTGCACTAGTTTCCCTCCTGGGATGATGATGATGCATGTAGCTGCTGGGCATAAGATTTGTAGGCTCGGAATACATCTCCATAGATGCCTTCTCTTCTGTGGCAGAGTGTACAGCCATGTTGTCCAAGTAGAGGCACACAACTGCGCAATCGTCAACTTTGGATGTGGGGTACTTGTGTCGCCAATTTCGGACAGCGGACTCAACCAATGAGCGGGCTGCCACTGATCGGGTTGGTGCTGATGCAACCATTTGCACAACTTCTTCATTAGTAAGCACGTCCCAAATCTGCAAGGAAATAAAGAACAAAAACAAAAACAAGTGTTATTGCAGGTCTATTGTAGACACATGGGTTCTGAAAGACCCAATCAGATCAAAGTATATATATATATATGAAAATGAAGTGAAAGACTCTGCATGTTTTGGTATTTGATATACCAAAACCTTGAACTGGTGGCAAATCTGACAAAGATTATCAAAACAGAGTTCAAACAGATATACAAAAACAGAGAGGACTAATTGTAAAGTACTGCGTCCTAACTGCACAGAACAATCTTATGGAGAGGAAATATTAGGAAGGCATCTATCTGCACACAGGAGCAAGTAATAGGTAGCATACAACAAAACAATCACCTCCCAGCTTTTTAATTGGAGCTATTGTATCTCGGAAGGAAAAAGTGAGATTGTGACATGACATACTTTGCAGAAGCCAACAGCTCAGGGTAGAGTTGAATGAACCTTTTAGAAGGTCAGAGGTCACCATGCCAAGGGGGTTTAACAAGGACCAAAGCAATATCAAAAAACATAACATGCTGAAGAACGTACCCCGTCTGTTGCAAGAATAAGGAACTTATCATGATCCATCAACTGATGGTATGAGATTTCAGGGACAGCAATGACGCCGTAGTCTTTCAAGCAGAAGTCACCAAACGCCCTTGCCATGGCTAACCCTGGGGAGTTATCATGTGGCAACCATACTCTTGAAACTTCTGGCTCGTCGTGAAGGGCAAAGACACGACCCTTGCACTCCCTGATCCGTTCAGCTTCCTCTGTCAACATTGAACATTTTCAATATTGAAGGAGGATAAAGAAACAACTGTGATCTGCTCAAAGACAGGATTAACCTCTAGGGTGCAGACACATTAGATTTCAGTGTAAGTTTCTTGTGAGCCCTTCATTAGATTCTCGCTAATGTTACCCCTAAACTTACAAGAAAATCTCAAATGAGGTTCAGAAGTGTACTAGGCAAATTGGGCTTCAAGTCAACAGTCAATTGGAGAGCTCCCCAAACGCCGTTGTCATCTCGAGTACCCATTATTGCACGAGAATCTCCAACATTGCCAATTACAAGATCTTTGCCCTACATGTTCAACATCATGCTCAATCTCCATGTTCAAAAACGGGTTGTAATGTTTGGCATATAAATGAAACTTGAACAATCCTGAGTTAATCAAGTACCAATCTAGTGGCTGCTTGTTCTCAAAACTAGCAATACATTGAGAAAGATTGAGGAGAAAGTTGGCTTGAAGTGCATTACATAAGTCTGACCACAAATACCACTCAGTTATATACATTGAATCTTATCGTGTTGATGGCTTTTGAAGATCTTATCATCTGGCTCAAACTCTTTTCAGCTACCAAGCTTCTCAATCAAAAGAAAACTCAGCAAACAGATAGACAAGTTTACTTTGTATAAATGCCCTGCCAAACTTGAAAGCATCAAAATCTACCACAGGTGTGAATTAGCATGTACATTTATAAGCAAAGCTGCAACCTACCTGCTTCAGGACTGTGACTCTGGCGGTTCCACTGCAGAAAGTTCACTTCAAATTTTATCATATGTTTCAGATTCTTTTGAACTCCCAATCTCCTCATGACAGAAGAAGTCGGAAAAAAGATAGACAAGTTTACTTTTTGTAAGAACCTTAACGAACTTCAAGTCATTGAATCCTTCCACAGGTGTAAATTAGCATACAAAATTTATAAGAGCTGCAACCGACCTACTTCAAGACTCTGACTATGGTGGATCCACTGCAGAATGACACTTCAAATCTTATCATCTACTTCAAATTCTTTTGAGCTTCGAATCTTGACAGAAAAAGTCGGTAGATTAGAAAGTTTACTTTTGTAAGAGCCCTGCCAAACTTGGAAGCATAGAAATCTCCCGTGACAGGTGTGAATTAGCATGCACATTTCTAAGCAAAGCTGCAACATACCTGCTTCAAGACTGTGACTGTGGTGGTTCCACTGCAGAAGCAGTCAATGAAAGGATGGTTGCGAAGCTCCTGATCCATTTCGCGGTATGCGGTCAAGTGGGCCTCCTTCCAGGACCCAAACATGGCGGGTGGTTCAGCAGGAGTGGTTCTTCCCGACATCATCAACATCTCTCTTCGCTCCAAGGACAAAGAATCCCTCTCGTCTCCATCAGACATGGCACTCTCGTATGTGGTGCTCACGTTGGAACCATAGCTGGTGTGTGTGCTGTTGTCACCTATCCCACTGTGATCCAATTGGTTCTGCTTCATCCCTTCACCGCAGGCTGCTACTTCGTCTTGCCAGTGAGCCACTAGTTTTGATGGCAGTGAGTCCCGCACTCTCCTTGCTACCAGATGGCCAAATGGACCGTGGCCGTCGAAAACCCCACAAAACACCGTGTCCTCCATGGATGCAAAACCCTGCACACAGCCTCACACTTGTAATCAGAAAGATTTTCTTAATAAAATGATGCACTGAAGACTGGGAAAGGACATTCTACTGTGTCTCAAAAATGTCATTTGTGAGAACTTGTGGCCCTTTCAACTCAAAAGATGAGTGAAAGGTTGGCTGGGCAACAGGCTCAGCAAATGCAAAACACTGAAAACAGCCTCACCCTCGTCTCCATTGGAAAACGTAAAAAAATCAACATCAGTAAAGAATTCAAAACCAGACTGGGTTAAGGACATTCTACGGTGTCCTAAAAATGCCATCCGCTATAACCTTCCAACTCAATAAGAAAGACTGAGGTTGGACGGTCAACAGGTTCGGTAAATGCAAAACCCTGAGAACAGTCTCAACCTTGTCTCGGTTGGAAAACAGAAGATAATCAAAAACAATGAAGAAATCAAAATCAGACTGGGTAAGGGGCATTCTATGGTGGTGTCTCAAAAATGTAGAAATTTGCTAGAAACCTAGCTGCGGATTCTTGTGAACCTTCCAACTCAAAAGAACAATTGAGAGGTGGGCCAAGCAACAGGCTAAGCAAGTCCAAAACCGGTTGCTCCTCAACATAGGAGTGACGAGGGGAATGAGAATACCCTGAGAAAAGCTTCACACTTGTCTTCGTAAGCTTTGAACAAATCAATACCAGCCTGGGTAAGGACATTGTACGGTGCCCCAAAAATGTAGAAAGTTGCTAGAAATCTAGCTGCATACACTTCAGAACCTTCCAACTCAAAAGAACAGACTGAGAGGTTGGCCAGGCAACAGGCCAAACCTGGTTGCTCCTCAAGGTAGGAGTCAAGAGATGAATGAGAATAGCCTGAGAAAAGACTCCCACTTGTCTCCATAAGCTTTGAACAAATCAAAACCACACTGGATAAGGACATTCTACGGTGTCTCAAAAATGTAGTAACCTAGTTGCAGATTCTTATGAGCCTTCCAATTTAGAACAACAGACTACTGAGAGGTTGGCCGGGCAACAAGTTTGGTAAACGCAAAACCCTGAAAACGGCCTCCTACTTCTCTCCGTTGATGAAAAACAAAGGAAAATCAAAAGCAATATACAACCCGCAAGTAGACTGGTCATTTGTTAGACTCTCTAGTTGCAGATTCTTATGAACCTTCCAACTCAAAACAACAGACTGAGAAGTTGGCCAGGAAACAGACTTAGCAAACCCAAAACCGGTTGCTCCTCAAGGGAGGAGTCAAGAGAGGAATGAGAATAGCCTGAGAAAAGAATCACACTTGTCTCCATAAGTTTTGAACAAATTAAAACCACACTAGGTAAGGACATTCTACGGTGTCTCAAAAATGTAAGAATTTGCTAGAAACCTAGTTGCAGACTCTTATGAACCCTCCAACTCAAAAGAACAGACTACTGAGAGGTTGGCGGGACAACAAGCTTGGTAAATGCACAACCCTGAGAACAGCCTCACACTTGTCTTCTTTGATGAAAAAGAAAAGAAAATCAAAAGCAACAAACAACCTAAAACTAGACAAAACTGGTCATTTGCTAAAACATTCTAGCTGCAGATTCTTATAAACCTTCCAACTCAAAAGAACAGACTGAGAGGTTGGGTAAACCCAAAACTAATTGCTCCTTTCTCGTCCTCCTCATCAAGGGTAAGTTAAGAGTGAAGAAGGGGATGAACATTTTACTTACCTCCCAAACAACCATGGCGTCTTGATTGGTTCCCTTGCGGCCCTGCTGTGTGAAAATGCAGGCAGAGTTGGTGGCACCGTTGCCAAACATGCGACCAGGGATCATGGTAAGCAAGTAATCAGTCTTGGCCTCATTTGTGAGAGCCTCCACAGCCTGCTTCTTCAAATCTTTCTTCCTCTGCCTCCTCCCTATCACATGCTGTTTCAAGTTGGTGGTTGCCCCGGGCGCCGCATCAGTGGACATGCAATGCCCCATCGCTGCTGCAGCAGCAGAAATTATCTCTCACTCTCTCTTACTCTCTCTAAACCTCTAAAATACTAAAAACTCCAGATCGCTGATGTCACCCAAAACTTGCACGATTGGAGTCCTCTACCCTAGCCCCCATGATCTTAAATGGCTTCCGGGTCCTTCATGGCCGAATCTCCTCTCGTTCCAAAATGGCTGCAAGCCGCCTCCTCGTGAAGCCCATCAACCAGGATGAAGTGCTTCTTGTATCAAAGCTGAGATGCCGCATTCAAAGTTGCCAACAACAACAACAACAACAACAACAATCGCTTCTTATGCCACCAAAAAGCTTCCCCCCCCCCAACCTATTTACTCCCTTCCTGTCCCAATCCTAATAGCTCGCTCTTTACACCGGTGAAGAAGAAATATAAATATGGCCATGTGATTCTACGTAGTTTTTGGGAGACTGAGACTGAGACTGACTGAACCGGCGTTACATCAGTTTCCCATCTCCTTGCCTCTGATCCTCTGATACAAACGGACATGGAAGTGAAAAGTGGCACTCACTCTTCACGTTGTTGCCGATTGCAAAACCCTGCTACAAACACTCTCTCCAACACAAGCGAAGGGCTATAACTATCATGTGGCTCTTATACCCTGCAAGGCTCCTGGTTCCATGCTTCTCTCGAATGCGCTAACGGATACCTCGACACTGGAAGGAAACCAAAAAACACCCAGTTTTTTGCTGTTCTTTGAAGTTGTTTCAGGGACCTGGAAAGCTGTGCCAAAGTCTGGAGAGAGAGAGAGAGAGAGCTATGGTGATGCAGAGAAACCCGAGGACATGTAGAATAAAAACGCAATGCCACCAGAGAGCAACGAACCGAACGGAAGCGCACCGAAACTCCCAACAACCAAGCGATCGAGATCGATCACAACAATAACAAGAGAGAGCAGCGAAGATGATCGGTGCTGGCTGCTTCAAAAAGCTCCAACACTCTCCACCTCGAGAATCTCGAACCCCGCAGGTTCTCGCTCTCAATCCTTGAACCTTTCAACCCTGCAAATATCATAAAGACCTGCGTGTTCAAAACCTCTCAAACTTAATTACTTGCACACGACCCACCACTTCACTTCCCACACAAGCAGCTGGAACCCCAAAACCCAAAACCAAATCTCAGAAAAAGAAAAACCCAGTGCCCAGAAACCGAAGCAGCATTGAAGTAAGTAAAAACTTATGATGATTCCAGACTAACTTGCTTAAGTTACCTTACCTTGCTTCACTTGACGAGAACGTGGAGCAGTATGCTATAAGCTGCTAAGTTGCCAAGTTGAAGTGCGGCGGAGGAGGAGCAGCCCTCGCTTGCTCGGGGATTGAAAGTTTGAAACCAGGAAATGGAGGGACATGTAAGGTGGGATTAAGTTATACGGTGTAAGTAATTGTGCTGAGGCTACGGAATCATGTGAGTTAGAAGTGAACTTGGAATCGTCGTCGGAGATTCAAGTGTTGGAGACGTTGTTGTTCAAGTTCCCCTCGAAGCAGGAGCCTGGATTGTAGGGGGGGATGGGGGGCGTGGTGTCGGAGGAGCCAAATTTTGGGAGTTTTGTGTTGGCTTTCCTTTTCTGGGGCGGGTTTCCATTTTCTTCCATTCCAAACTTCTCGATTGGGAACTTCTTCGAAATGATGAGTCGGAAGTGGCAAGTGTTTGTGAGTTTGTTGTGGGTTTTTCATTCTCTTCACAAAAGTGGGAGTTCTCTTGTACCATAAGGTGTGTGGGTGTTATTCGGTTCGTTTCTCATGTTCTCCAATTTCTACCAAATTAGACTTACACAACGAAACGTGTGTTGCATTAGCAAATCTGTGATGAAACATCAACAAAAAAATCGGACTGAAAATGAGACCTCCCCTTGTATAATTATGGTTATCAAAAGTGTATGTTTGTTGGTTATGTCTGTAGGACAAAGACTATGCATCAACTTCTCTATTTCAAGAGCAAATTTCCTAACCACTTTGCATTCACACTTGGACGTTACTTGTGTCCTGCTATTTTTGGTCTAGTTTTATTTAATGTGGATGTTAACTATAGTTAACTATATATATAGTTAACTATAGTTTCTCCCTAAAATGTATTGAAAAAATCTAGTTAACTATAGTTATTCTAGCAGTTGTTAATTATTTATTTTGGAATTTTCGAGTGATAAATGAGTAGCTTCAGTCCTTGACCCGCATTTGAGAAGAAGGTGCACAAAATCCAAGAAAGGTTTGGTTATAGGTATAGTAAATAGCCATGGACTGACATGAGCAAAGTGGACAAATACAGTTGTAGTCTTTCATAGTAAAGGACAGAGCCTCACATTTCTACCATTTTTTTGTTGATTTCTTAATTGAATATGCAGGTTCTTTCAGTTATGTTCACTCTTGAGTGTGGAGTGGTTGAGAAAAAGTTTAAGACGTGGTCCAATCTCTTTTAAACATGTGTCTTTATGATGTTTGTTCTTTGATCCTCACCTGACCACATACCAATCAAATAAAGGGGTCCAATTAAGAAAAGCAATTGAATAACACATGTATACTTCACCATAGGCTCGGAGGGCTCTCTATTTCAACCAAAAAGCAAATACTCTTCCCTCGGGTTATGCCACGTGGCATTCTTGCATTGGTGGATATTAATGTTGGAACAATATATATGTGAATTCATGGTATCAATGTCAACAATAATATCAAAGAACCTACTGATTGGTATCAAAATTGTCATATCATTCAAATTTGTGATATTTGGTGGATATCTCAAGATGAGAGAATCTTTGTATACCCAATTGTTTGGGTCAATGCCATTTCTACACCCTATTTGATACGAGGGTGATTTTACCTAGGTATGAAGGATTTTAGGCGGTTGATGTAAAACAAATCGTAAACTCCTCGTTATTATAGATACTTTGAGTGGTAGCAAAAAAAAACACAACACTCGTTGAGACCCTCTCTAAATCCAACGTGGAGATTAATTCCAACATTAGTAAAGTTGAAATAGAGTTTTCTCTACAATATTTTGGTTTGTTGTGGTTTTTTCTAGTTGGCACTGTCCCAAATTTGGGGTAAAGAAATTGTGGGAACGTCACTTGAGTGGGTATAGAGAGTGAAGAATGAGATCCAGGGTGAATGCAAAAGACTAGAGTAGAGAAGAGTAGAGTAAAGTAGAGTAGAGTGTGAATTAGGGACTTTAGTTGGTACATGAAGTGGATAATGAAATGTAGGGTGAATGCAAAAGAATAAAATATAGTAGAGTAGAGTACTGAAGTCAGATATAGACCGTAGGATAGAGGCATTTGTATAGGACATAGTCTCTCGTAGCAAAGGTGCTTGTTTTGGATTCAAGCGGTATTTGATTATTATTGAAAGGGATAATACACCACATTGGTGGCACCCACTAAGCCCAAGTTTGGTTCATGAAGGAGAACATCGCATGAAATTTGAAAGTGTCTAAAAGCACAAACTCAACAAGCGAGTGACCAAGACACCTACACTAAAATAAGGAGAGAGAGAGAGAGAGAGAGAGAGAGAGAGAGAGCGCACAAAGGTGCATTAGTAGCAGTCACGACAAGTCAATTGTCATGCGAACAAAAGAGGACCACCAATTTGTGATGTTCACAAAGAATTCTCATCTCATCTTGCTATTGCACACCCTCGCTTCGTGGAGGTTCACGTGTCCACGAGACCTTGTGGATTTTTGTGGGGTTTCGCTTCTCATCAATTTGGGAGAGTTGATGTATTTAATTTTGTGTGTTCTTGTGGATTCTTACATCATTTCATCAAATTAGAAGTTTAATTCTATTTTGGAATGTACTTTTTGGTGGGTTTTTGTGGGGTTTTTTTCCCATAGTTTGCCAAGTTAGAAGTTTCTTGTATTTTCAGTAAATATGGATTTTTTGGGTTTCCTACTTTAAATAAATTGGATTTTTCCTATGTTTCATTGTTCTGGGGGGGGTTCTTGTTTTGGATTTTCCTTTTTGCAACTTTCTCAATAACTTCTAGTGCGTGGGGGTGGTTGGGTCTTTTTGAAAAACTTCAACAAAATTTTAGGGTGTTCCAAACGGGAAGTATGTAGAATAGTGGGTGCAACAAATGGGATGTTCACATATCTCATGGTTAAAATGTTGTGTTTGATTAATTTTTCTTGAAAAGGTCAAATTTGAAAGTGTGTTTGTATTTGTAAGTTTGAAGCAGGTGTTCTATTTTCTTATGGTCTCTTTGAAAATTCCTCGATTTTGAGAAAAGTTTATATGAAATTTTATTGCAAAGGTTTCTTTTTCTTTTCTATCATTTCTTTCATTATTTATTGCATTTGTTTGATGATCTTTGCATGAGTTTTCTCAAGAAAAATGTTAGTCATTCTTGCATTTCCAATTTGGGCTTCATTCAAAATATAGGCATATGCAAGACAAACTCCCACTCAAGCATGCATGTGCATCTCCCACAATGGAGGTCTACCAACTTCTACTACCTAGCCTCTTAGTCATAGCATGGTAGGTGTGTCAAATTGTAACCCAACTACCATAGCTTGTTTAAGTACTTTGAGCGTACTTTGAGTACGGTTTAGTTTTTTAGTTAAGTTGATCAATGTGAGAGTTGATTATTATTCTTGGTGAAGTTGATAGTTAGTTAGATTGCTTCATGTAACTAACTATCATGGACATTGACAACTTGTAAGGTAAATGATAAACTAGAGATTGTCAATTTAGTCAATATATACATGTCAAAGAGGTTACTTAAAGATAAAGATGACTAAAATGACAACTCAATTACATCCCAAAAAAACCTTCACTTTTTAAAAGAACTTGTTGCAAATCACATCAAGGCTCGAGAGTGCATATTCACGTGGCACCTACGAAAGACACAACAAATTTGTACCTTAGTTGAGTTTTCCTCCACATGCAAGTTCACCTTTTGAACGACTTGGGTCAAATAAAGTCATTACATGGCCTTGTCTTTTATGACATAAACCTCCATGCATGTGTTATAGATATGTTGAGAATTGCTATGACCATTGGCAATTTTCATCCAAACTATCAAAATGCAAGAACGAGCAAGAGCTTCCTCTTGCATTCGCATTGTGGGTTTCAAAAAAGTGCATATTGAGGATGAATGGGCTTGCTCTAAATCTTTTGACGACATTTCATCTCATGAAATTGCACTTTGCTCGATCTTTGGTGGCACATGAAGTTCAAGCGGGCAACATTCAAGGCTCTTAAAAGCATGGCGCAACAACCCCAATCGTGGCAACACCACTTTTTTTTAGCCTTTGTACTTCGGACGGAGACTTTTGGCAAGAAGTTTTAATGGAAAAAGGTCACAAAAGGTTTGTCAAAATCAATGTGTTTCATGAAGGATCAATTTTCATGATAGCGAGCGAAAGGTCATGCAATTGAACACCATTAAATACGTGACATATCCAAGTTTTGGAGAAATTGTTGGGACTTATGGTTGCATGATTTGACCACGCATGTCGGTGTGCAATTTTGCACCCGTGTGGGCTTTCTTGTTCTCTCAAATACCTATCATTTGTTCAGTTATTGTAGTTCTTTAGCAGCTTGGGCACTTGTATGCCTAATAATTAATGAAAGTGCGAAAGGAAGTTAGGCGACCCATCAAATAATATTCTGAAATTGGGTAGATTCAAAAAGTAATTTAAAAATAAGTTAGACATTCATCCAAGTCATTTTCTATAATTCATGGATGGTTTTCCTAAATTCATCTATGGCAACTGCAATTAACCTAAACACTTCCCTTAACCAACATTCCTTACCCTAAAGTTTGTCTTTTACTCGTATGTCAAGGTTTTGTTGGCATCGGATTTTGCTTTGATTTGATGCTACTTTGTTGGATTCCAGTGAATGTCACTTGTATTATTGTGATTTTAGACATTCTTTGAATGTTATTTCTTCCTTTTTTTGGGACACTCAACGAAATTAATTTCTCATAAATTTAGGCACCTTTAAAATCAATTATTTTCCGCCCAAGCTGCTAGATAACTACGGTATTCTTAGAAGTTGGGGATGGAACTTTGGGGCCATGTAAATGGGTTTGGTCCATGTTTGCCCCCATTTAGCATGATTAATATGGAATCGCTTCCATTACGATGGTTAAGTATCCTTTCATGCCATGTACCTATTTGGCTCACATTGAGACATTCCATTGATTCATCACTCATTCTTCACTCATTGAGAGAACTATGGGGACGATGTAAGAGATGAATTATGAATGTCTTTTTACAATAAATGGAATGCCCACGGTTTTGTGGTACAATGTATCCTTTAATTTTTCCACATTCATGAACCGTTTTTTCATATAAGGTCACACCACAAAGCACATGTCTGAAATCTCTTTAAATAGCTCTCAACTTTTGGTATTTAATTTCACTCATTACTTTTGAGATAGATAATATGCGACGTTCCAAAATTATACTGCAAGTTTATTTGAACCATTGACAAAGATCGAATAAATCCCTAGCACCAACATTATAGAAAGCCAATTTAATGGCAATCTCAAGTATAAGTAGAGTTATAGCTGTGCTTAACTCAAGATAGCAAGTGACACTAGCTACCATAAATAAACAATGTAAATTTACTTTTTTTTTTTTTTTTTTTAGTGTGGACCACATCAGTGTGTGTGTTTGTTTTTTTTAATATAAAATTTTAATAAGATTTTGGAACACAGAGGCGCTTGACCACCTGATTCGTTTTCTATGATTTGGGCGAACCAACCCATACACTCGTTCCTTGTTGGATGCCTAAAACCTTGCCTCCAAGGAACCAGTGTACGGGTTGTTTCACCCTAGCCGTTTTCCGTCAAGCAAGACGATTTCACAGCTGGGAATCGAACCACCAACCACTCTGTCCGGTTTGGGTACCTCTCCACTATCATCCAGTAGGTTAGGGTCATCTCGGACCATACCACATCATTGGGATGTTTTGTCTGCACTAATATGTGCAATGAAGTCGTCTTCGTGTGTAGGTTGGCTCTTTACCCATGAAAATTTACCTTGGATCAAAATTAGATCACGCACTTTATAACCTTGTTTATTCATCCGTATAACAACCACAATAAATAAAATAAAATAAAACATGTGTTTTGTTCACGATAACCTATATCAAAAATGATATGGAATGTCAGTAAATTAGCGTGGGTCAACTTAATTGCACATGATATCAATGTAGTGAGAATGGAAGTGTCCAAATGTCTATAAAATGTCCAACTTATTTCAACTAAAGGCCGGTTAAGACTACGGTGAAGAGGTGCACTGGTCGATCAAGAATTTCAGCCCAAGACAAAGATTATTTGAGGCAATGGTTGGTATGGCGGACAAGATGGAAAACAATTAAAAAAAACCCAAAAAAACCTCGAGTTGGAGTCCTCCGGAGGTCAAGTTTATTGTATGAGGGTTTGAGATTGCCCAAAAAGCTTGACCTCTGGAGACCTCCCCAGCAAAAAGTGTTTCCATGTAGTGTTGACATCCATGTCATTTTTTCATCCATGCTTGAAATTCTCCACTGGAAAAGTCTCAACTGTAGTGTAAACCCCGATTGGTGAAGAACCCATTTCGTAGCCACGATCATATTACTCCATTCCCCTCAAAATTTTGGACCAGTGCACTTCATCACCGTAGTCTAAACCGGCCCTAAGTAGTGCAAATTGTAAGGCCATTTTGGCTATGGTGTTATTATCGGGGAACATGAGTCATGGTGCACATGATTCATGTTTACACATCTCATAAGATACTACCTCAATTGAATATTTTGGTCTTACTCTTTTGCATTCCTTATTCTACATGGAAGTGATAGAATAACTTATGCCAACTTCAAGACAAGCAACAAGTGGGGTTGTGAACGTGATGTGAACCCCATGCAGGAGACAAATTGAAAAGCGAAGCAAAGTAACTTCGACAAGGCCCTTGCAAATTCGTATTTGTCTCTAATAAAAGTAAGCATTTTTTTCACCAAACCCTACTCATTGTACATATGCCGTGGAAAGAACCAAACCAATAGTATGAGGACCACTATAGGTTAAGGTATGAGGACCTATAGTGAGCTTGGCCTTTGTGTTGTATAAGTAATCTCTTCGATGAAGGGAGCCCTTAAAGGCTCAAGCAAAATCTCCCCAAAATTGCCTTCTAGGTGCTTCTAATGATGACAATTTGATACCTCAAATGGTGTTTAAAAAAAAGGTTAGGATTGTTCACACAAAAATTTAGGTGTCCAAGTGTCTTAAACTATAGCGAGTAGTACTCAGTTATTTTTCTTAATCAGACACTTATATTTGGTCGGTGTGTGGTTAGGTGAGATCAAAAAACAAACATGTTAAAATCATGTGTTTAAAAGAGATTGGACTACGCCTTTGAATCTATTAGTTACTCCACACTCAACAAAGAACACACCTGGGACAACCTATGTATTCATATAAAGAATCAACACAACATGCACTTCCGATAGCCATAATTAAATCAGGGGAGGTCCAATTTTCACAACCCAGTTTTTTGATCGATACTTCATCGTAGACTTGCTAAATGCCACACAAGTTTTGTTGTGTAAATGTAATCGGTCGCACTTGGAAAACAAACCATGTAACACCCACATACCTTTACCTAGTCCGAAATTCACCCTTTACAAATACGAGAAAAAATAGACTAAAAAGGTTGTGTGAAGTGAGATAGTGTGAAAAGAGTGTATATTCCATTTTCACAAGGGCGGGAGTAATTAGGTTAGGTTGGTCGGACCACCAAACGAGTGCAATATCTGCTTGGGATTCCCCTTCCACTCCGTCAGTCGAGCCGTCGCCAAAATTGAAGGCACTTCAAGTTCAAAAATCGCCCTTGCACTGGCCCCATTCAAAGGCCAAACTGTGACCCTGGGGCTAGGTGTGTATGAGTACCTTCATTAACGCCCCGGCCCCGTTCATTTCCCAATGTGCATGTGTGAATTTTTGCTCAAAACATAAGGGCCACTTCGCACACGAGCCAAGGGCCGTGACCACGAAATCGTGAGAGCCCAAAAGAAGAGTGCCCAAAGGCCGTCTCAACACACCTCCAAAATCATGTAGTGTGGTCACGGACCCTCAAGTGTAGTGTGAAGTCATATTTGACTGGGCCCTCAACCAAATGCTATTTCAATGAATTTCTATTCATGTGGGTCCTCACACATGATAAAATAGAATAAACCAATGGTTGTGAGCGTTTGGAGTGCCATGGTCTCCCGGTTTTGTGTTAGGCCTACCTCCAAGAGGCGGTTTTTGAGAACCGTCCAAGTGACCATGAAACATGATCCGTTCGATGCCATGTAGGAATCCATGTAGGAATACTATGTTGGTCCCTCAAGCGTAGTGTCACTAGAAGAAATCTTGTCCATTTCAACCCTCCTTTCGACTAGGCCATCAAGACTAAACCAAGAAAATGCATAAACAAATCAATTCGGTTGGGAATCGGGGGGCACCTTCCATGGGTACACCACGGGTACCTTCCGGTTGCCTACCAATTGAATTGTTTATGCATTTTCTTGGTGCGAGTCGCAATGGCCTAGGGTTGAAATGGACACGATTTCTTCTAACATGTGAAGCGAACTTGGACTGGCTCCGCCTTTTCCACCAATGAGAGTGCTTGAAGTGTAATGGTCACGGGCTCTCAGTCTCGTGTGTGAAGTGGCCCTAAGTAAGTAAGTAAGTAAGTAAGTTGCATGCCCATTTTGGTTACTTTATCTTAAATAATTGGATGACTAGGTGTATTTGATTGGTATGTGGTTAGGTGTGGATCTAAGAATGGGCATCCCAAAAAAGACATGTGCACAAGTAGATTGTCAAGCTACGTGTTGCAACTTTATCAATGAGTGTAGTCTAGGTTGAATCATCGACCTAATTAGGAACCCATCATATGACCATTCAAGAAGAAAGATAATAGTTTCTTTTGGTAATGAATGAAATATTCATATGAAATCCAAAATAACGAGGAAGATGGCTACACCTCAATATGGGGTCGCTAATCTTCTGTATTAACCCTCCCCTCCTCCCTACCCCCTTTTTTGGGGAAGGGGTATACTCCTTTGTGGAAAAATAACACCAACTTTTGGTGTTAGTGTGAATGACGAACGCTTCAACGTGATTATAGCCATGAGCTCATATGTGAACTCAAAATGAGTTCATATAACAAGGCTATGAGATGAGTGTTGCTGCTTCATGTTGAAGGTGGTTTTCTCCTTGTTAGAGAGATATGAACCATTTGAGACAAAAGAGTATTTTTAGGAGGCTACGAACTAATGCGCATATTCATGATATAATATGTATATTTGATTACAATTCATGAAATAGAATTGCTACGTTCTCAAAGTTAATTTCCAATACCCTCAAATTTTCTAAGATTTTTATATGTATTTTTACTTTGAAACATTGAATGCGACCTCATCTTTTGTCGCACCATATTTCCTAGTGGAACAGTGGTTATCCCACTCTTGTACTCACCACATGTTTAATATTCTATAAGAAGTGGGATAATTAGTAAAAGAACACGATTCAAAACCCGTCGATCTTACATATGACTCATATTTGGACATATAGATGTATACTAGAAATAAAATTTAGTTTCCATTCTTCAAATCATGTCAATTGATCCTCTAGTCACATAGTCGAGTTGGATGATTAGGTGGTGAAGGTATCTAGTAACACATCATCTTGGCGTTGTTAGGAAAAGTCTTTATTATTATGTCACAATATATGCTTGAAGCCCTGTATGTAGGTGGCAATTTTGGATATGCTATGTGACTATAGAGTTACCTTCATGTGATTTCATGTAGCATCATGTGTTTTTTTTGTCTTTAAGGTAAGCGGGTATAATTTGGTAATTATCGTAATCAAACACCTTCAATTCAATGGTGTGTTGTTAGGTGTGGATATAAGACTAGACCGTAACATTACTCAGTTGTTGAGTTGTGTTCATAGGTCCGACAATAGATTCGAGGATAAAGACTCCGAATGTTGGAATCCCACTACTTCATATTAATATGAATCAGGGCAGTTGAATATTATTATGACACCCAAAACGTGTGTTTATTAGAGACTTTGTTACGTGTCAAAAAACAATTCTAAGTTCAATAATCGGCATAATAGGATGACTCATATAATAACATTACTAAGCAAGAGACCCCCACACCCTTTCCTTAACTAAGAGGCGAAAATAATGTTGATCTCCGTGCCATGTGTGGGGCTAGTAACTTTCTCTAAATGGGGCCGCAATCGGTACCCCGTTTATGGTATTTTAGTGTCATATGTGTAATCGTGTCACTTACCTTGTTTTGGAGTGTATGCTAGGTATAACCTAATGATCGACAACTTCACTATTAATGTCACCTCGTGACACTTGGCAATCACGTCCACTTACTAATATCTTGGCTTGGGTATGTTTGATAGTGCTATGAGGTGTAGGCTTGCGTTATACAATGGCCTGCAAGTTGACTAAAGTATACACAAATGGACACTTGGTAGTAGTATCCTCCACAATATCTTCGTCTTGCATACTAAAACGCAAAACTATCATCTCAAGTATCCCAATGTGCTACATGACATATCATAATGTAAATATTTTGGGCACTTCAAAAAATCACTTATGTTGACGAATAGAAGCATGTTGAAAATTGCAGGACATGACACTTTCAGTCCTCTAGGCATCTAGTTTGGATTCTTCGCCAATAACGTACGTGACACTAAATACCATAAGCATTGTACTTTGGCTGGAGATTTGTGGCGTCAATGCAAACTCGTCCATTGCAAAGGTGATAACATAGTGATTTATATTGTAACATGTAAACGACTACATCTAGATGATTTTACTCCAGGAATAGCACTAGTGGAGTCTAGTTGCATTGAAATGGCTCTCGACCTTGTAGGGAACTTGTTTTTACTAGAGCCCCTTCATCCTCGATGGACAAGTTTACACAGACGCCACAAATCCCAAGCTCACTACTTTCGCCTCAAGCGAAGAACACATACTTACTCTTATCGAACTCTATTTATCAAATAGTTTGCAACACACTAATAAGATGTTGATGCTATATTATGTTGTATCCATGTCCCATGTTGATGGGTGTCACATTAACCTTCCGTAACAAAACAAGCTCAAATCCACTCGAAGCTTGCATGTCCTAGTGAATCACAAGAAAAATTATGAAGTTCACTAAGGCAATAACCATTTTGAAAAGAGACACTCCATTTGAGCTACACCGTGTATGGTATGAAGTATCACATGTGTAATAGTGTTATTAAGTTACACAATGGTCAACAAATTGACCATACATTCCAAACACATGACATTTGGCATTTAGTATGCTCCATAAAGCCTTCTTCTTGCACATCAAAACATAAAACTTTCACTAAAAGCACTCCAATGTGTTACGTTTAATATTCAAGTTAGCACGTCAAAAAATTGCTTATCTTGAAAAATATATGGTGTCATATTGACAATTAGTGGATGTGATACTACTAGACCTCTACAGATATAGTTCTAGACCGTTAGTTAATAGTGTACGTGACACTAAATATCATACACAATGTACATCATTTATGGTATTTAGTGTCACTTACAATTTGGAGTGATACAATTCTATACTTCTTCTTTTAAATTGATAAAGTAAAAAATTACCAATCAAAGATGTTAATGTTCTAGAATGTCCAAACATCCAATTTCACCTTTGTGGGTAAATAATGAGATATACAATCAATAGTTATAGCATTGCGTAATCTTAATAGCAAATCGCACCAAATACCTTAAAATGGTGTAGTGGGTTGGCAAAGCTTAGAGTTATCGTTTTTTTTTGTTTTTTTTTGGGCACAAATTGAAAATCCAATTGCAAAACAAACCATAATACAACCAACACGAGCAAACCAGCGCAACTTGAGTGGAAATCAAGAAGAGTTATCGTTGTTTTTGAACAAAAGCAATGTATGGAATCAAAAGCTAAGAGGTAATGGATAGCGTATGTGCAATCAAGATCCAAAAGATGATGAGTACCAAACACATCAACCCCATAAAGCAAAGGGAATATTCCTCCCAATGTCCGGGGAGGATTTTTGGGCATAATCGGTCAAAACCCTAGTGTTTCCAAGTCCAACCGGTTCACATGTTGAGATCTTTTGGTTTTCCTTAATGAATTCGAGATATTATTCCATAGATTCCTCTTAAATGATGAGCATAATTTCCCCGGAGTCTCGAACTTCAACCGGTTATTATATTGTCAAACTCGACCACTTCATTTTGTAACTAACTAGCTAGCGGCCGGTTCCTCTCCTTGTTCCATTGATTCCTCCTTGCGTTCACTTGAAGCACGAGGACACCTTTATTGTTACAACATGCCAATAATGCCATGAATTGACCCTAGTAAATGCCATGGCATGGCATGTCGGGGGGGCGGTAGTGAAGTACAACTTCCGCAAATCCAAACTCCACTAAAAAAATGCTCACTTAATCGCAAATGTCTTTGTACTATCATCGTCCCAATCATTTTGGCTCGTGTGCGGGTGGCTTAACTCCGTCACCCTACTTCCAAGCTCCTAGTGCACAATCTCCAACGGCCCCGGAAATATTGAATATTACTTAATGTTTTATGGGTTGGGTCAATGCGGATGAGCCCATGTTCAAGGTGGTTGCTACGTTACGACTTATACATGGCGGCTACTATGTTGCTAATTATAACCTCTAGAGCACGATATATGATTTGGTGATGTACTTCATACTAAAATATGGCCCAATTAGTATACGTTAAGATAAAAACACTACACTAAATATGGTATTTAATGTCACTTACTATATGGATTTATGCAATGTTGTATTTTTTTTACTATTGATGTAATTTTCAATCAAGTAAAGTTGTTAATGTTCTGTAATGTCCATACTACTACCGATCTAACATTTGTTGGTAAAATATGAGATATACAGTAAATAGATGTAGCATTGTGTGGTTACAAATAGTAAGTGACACTAAATATCATATTTAGTGTACACCGTTTATGGTATTTAGTGTCAAATGCGTAATAGTGTCAAGTCTTATATGCTAAGGTTACACTAATAACCAACAACTTCATCATTAGTGCAGACCTTGGACAGCTGGCCAACTAGCATCACCTAGCTAAATTTTCCAAGCCCCTATTTGTCACTTAGCTTTAGCTAGCTAGGTTCGCCGAACCTAGGATTCTTACTTAGTTTTAGCTAGCTAACTTTTTTGAAACTCTCATGTTCACTCAGTTTTGACTAGCTAAAAAATTGTGTGACATGCATATTCATTCTAACCCATAGAGAAATCCGTTCAAATGAAACTAAACAATATATGTTTGGTTGCATTGCTCTCGGTTGGCTCTGTATTTTCATGTTGTTGCACAAGGAAATTGAAAGGCTTAAATAGTTGCCCACTTACTCAACTGTCCAAGTTAGGGCCCTAATATTAAAAAAATAGTGTATATTTCAAATTCCAGCTAGCTATTAGCTAACTTCAGCTAGCTAATTTTCAACACCCGGATTATGGCACTTAGTTTTAGCTAGCTATTCTTTTGAGGCACCGAATTCCTGCATAGCTTTAGCTATTTGGAGCTTTTAGCTAGTTAAATAGTTGCCCACTTAGTTAGTTGTCCAAGGTCTACATTAGTGTCACCTCGTGACACTTGGCATTCAAGTGCACTTACTCATATCTTGGTATGAGTATGTTAATAATGTTATGAGGTGTTTGCCTATGTTACACAATGGTCTACACAAGTTGACTAAAGTGTACACTAAGCCCACTTGGCATTAGTATGGTCAACAATATCGACCTCTTGTATACTACAACGCAAAACCCTCATCTCGAGTATCCCAATATGCTACGCTAAATGTCATAATGTAAATAACTTCTCACTTTACGTTGATGAATATATCATATTGGCAATCAACAGACGTGACAATTTGAGACTTGTAGGCATCTAAGTTAGGCCCTCCCAAATAGTGTACATGACACTAAATACTATAATGGTGTAGTAATAATGTGGCTCACACTATTTGCAAATACACATTGATTGTAATGTTTATTAATAAGGTTTCTATTCATCCTTAACGTCTCAAAGTACAAAGGGGTATAGCACATTCTAAGATGCGTAATGAAAACATGTTTTCAAGGGTTTTTTTTGTGAATCGACATGAAAGGAGAGTTGTGAGACATCATCATAAGATCACATCCGTAAATAAAGTTTTTTTTGGGGAAAAGTAACTTAGACCCTTTTATAAGGGATTTTAAGAGTGGTTGGTTTACACGTTTCATCATAAACAAAAAATCTTATTGTTTTGGCAAGAAACTCAATAAAGATTAAGCTAGAATAATGAGTAACAAGGAGTGATACAAAGTTGCAAGCATCAATGTGTTCTTCAAGTGGATTTCATATGAACCTGTATTAAAATCAGTTCTTAGTCTCCAAGACCAAGTGAAGCTTGATTTCAAGACTTATTGCGGGCTCTTACTACTTCGGGCCAATTCACACACGAGCCAAGAGCCGTGACCATGAAATTGTGAGAGCCCAAAAGAAAGTGTCCAAAGGCCGTCCCAACACACCTCCAAAACCATGTAGTGTGGTCATGGTTCCTCGAGAGTAGTGTGAAGTCATATGTGACCGGGCCCTCAACCAAATGTTATTTCAAAGAATTTTTATTCATGTGAGTCCTCACACATGATAAAATAGAATAAATCAACAGTTTTGAGCATTCGGAGTGCCATGATCTCCCGGTTTTGTGTTAGGCCTACCTCGAAGAGGTGGTTTTTGACGGCCACTTCACACACGAGCCAAGAGCCATGACCATGAAATTGTGAGAGCCCAAATGAAAGTGTCCAAAGGTTGTCCCAAGACACCTCCAAGTGGTCACGGACCATCAAGTGTAGTGTGAAGTCATAAGTGACCGGGCTCTCAATTAAATGCTATTTCAATGAATTTCTATTCACGCGGGTACTCCCGCATGATAATATAGAATAAATCAACGGTTATAAGCGTTCGGAGTGCCATGGTCTCCCGGTTTTGTGTGAGGCCTACCTCCAAAAGGTGGTTATAAAAAATAGTCCAAGTGACCATGAAACACGATCCATTCGATGCCATGTAGGAATCCATGTAGACTTTACATCCATCTTGCATTCACATGCTCCGTTGGTCCCAAAAGTGTAGTGTGAAGCGAACTTGGACCGGCTCTGCCTTTTTCACCAATGAGAGTGCTTGAAGTGTAAGGGTCACGGGCTCTCAGTCTCGTGTGTGAAGTGGCCCTGAGAATAGGCCAAGTGACCATGAAACACGATCCATTCGATGCCATGTAGAAATCCATGTAGACTTTAAATCCATCATGCATTCACATACTCCGTTGGCCCTCAAGCGCAGTGTGAAGCGAACTTGGACCGGCTCCGCCTTTTCCACCAATGAGAGTGCTTGAAGTGTGATGGTCACGGGCTCTCAGTCTCATGTGTGAAGTGGCCCTCGGTAGATTCGTGAGACCATGCAATGGTATGATAGCTTGAAATCATCTTCCAAGATCTCAGGTCAAAGACTCTGAAAACTTCAAGATCCATCAACATTCGTACTGGTCAAAAGGCATAATACTGACTTGAAGAGTTACTAGGGTACGAGTCCAATCTATGAAAAATGAGATGAGGCCATTCATGTGATGTCATTTACAATAGTACCTTATCAGTTTTGGAACATTTGACCAATCATTTGCTTAAGTGACAGTGCCACGTCTCATGTGGTAGTTGGTCAGAAGATGTGAAAATGT
This sequence comes from Polytrichum formosum, assembly GCA_964035585.1. Classification (NCBI taxonomy): domain Eukaryota; kingdom Viridiplantae; phylum Streptophyta; class Polytrichopsida; order Polytrichales; family Polytrichaceae; genus Polytrichum; species Polytrichum formosum. The sequence goes on along the minus strand of OZ037935.1, from coordinate 23,711,856 downwards.
TGATGTGATATGGAATAAATGTGAATGTGGGAAGCTAAAAAATGACATTCGCCATGGTCATCATTGTTGTTTACAATCTAAAATTTTACTGTAATAATATGTTTTCTCATGTCAAATTCAGTCTAAAAATTGTGAAGTACTTGAATATTGTGATGTTCATGCAGGCATCTTAGGGGTTGGGTGATGGCCCCGTTGAACCCAACCCCTAGCTGAAGAAGGCTATGAATGTTGATACTATAAAGTCATTATACATGGAGAGAGACACACACAATGATATAAGTGTGGGGAGAGAGAGAGAGAACCCAACCCCTAGCTGAAGAACGCTATGAATGTTGAAACTATAAAGTCACTATACATGGAGAGAGGCACACACAATGATATAAGTGTGGGGAGAGAGAGAGAGAACCCAACCCCTAGCTGAAGAACGCTATGAATGTTGAAACTATAAAGTCACTATGCATGGAGAGAGGCACACACAATGATATACCGTAACACCATAGCAGGTTCGTTCTTAAATAATTTCAAAAAGAAAAAACGAAAAAAATCAGAAATTCCAGGCCATGAAGAACGAAATTATGGAAAATTATATTATGAAAAGAACGAAAATCCAGAAAGTCGGGTGAAGCAGACTCTGTTCGCAGGCCATTACAAGTTTCACAGGCTGGTAAAGCGCACTAGATCCTATTATCACGGTTTAGGAGCTGGAAAGTCAGTTAGGGTCCACAAATTCCATTGCTCACAGCCGAGCAGGTGCATGCATAAGACTGGAGCTGCTACGACCTCTTCCTATCAGTGATCGTTTATCACATCCTGGATCGTCGAGGAGGCAGCTGCTCCATCGGAGGAGGCCCATGTTGCTGAGGAGGTGGTAGCCGCTGAAGTGGTGGAGGCCTTGCAGTTGAGGAGAAGGAGGTGTTTGCTCCGGTAGAGGAGGCACCTGCTGTCGAGGAGGAGGCACCTGTTGTTCGGAGGAGGCACCTGATGTTCGGAGGAGGCACCTGCTTCGGAAGAGGATTTGGCTACACTGGTAGAGGTGGCACCGGTGATTTTCTTGAGTCGAGGTTTTAGGGAATGAAACAAGCAGATTCAACCTGGTTCCGAAACAGGTTCACCCCGGAGAGGTCAAAGTCGTTGTGAATCTGGTTGGAACCCACCTTGAAGACTTGATTGATCGGTTCGAAAAGGGAAGATTTAAGGCAGCCTCATAGTTTGCAAGTGAGATGAAAGTGTCGTTACTGCAGATTAATCTGCGCTTTCAGAGAATGTAGATGCGTCTATTTTCTCAGGAAGATATTGAAATGGTCTGGAATTTGCGTTATGGGGAAGCTGGGATGAGTCTGTTATTGTTATTCTTCTTGGTAGCTACGGAGTGAAAAGTTGTCACCGATGTGAAAGAATCAGTTATATGTTTGCAAGTCAAAATGTGTTTACACTCATGTATCAGAATACTATCAAAACACTTGTCCAGAGATATCTCCACAGGACTAGAACCCTTAAACCCTAAACCCTCGCTTTCAGTGCGAGGATAGCTCTTTGAATCTTCATTCAAATGAGCCAGAAACTTTCGCTCAATCTTCGAGCATGCTAAGAAATCTCTACTTCGGCACTGAGAGTTTTTCTCTTCGTTTCGGATTGAGTAGAGATTGCATGCAGGACTTTCATAGGCTGTTTGGAGGTTTTCTGCATAGAGTGCAGGTGCTTTATTTATTTCCTTTCCTTTTTTGTCTCGATTTGATGGTTTGTTCAATACTACTTGAAGATCGTTCGCGCAAATTTGAGGTAACCGAAAATGAGATATTCTATAGCTTCTACATCTTCCCATAATATTGTGCTTACTCTGCCAAGGTTAAGGTCGAGGATCTGAGATAGAGTTTTCAGGAATTTGAGGGTCCAGACAATTGGTGTCGATTGACATTTCTTGTTTCAAAAAAATTCGAAGTTATGTGGTGTCTGTATGCCTCGTTGCAATTCTCACCGCCATTTTGATGTCGTCGCAACTTGGTAACCTAATTTCGACAAGGGGACCCGGCACAAATGGATGAAAATATCAATTTAAACCACCCTGAAATCACACCTCTCAGCATCATTAATACACATTGCTATGAGACATTTCAAAGTTGTCTGATCACAACACTAAGTGTGACCAGTGCACACCAAAACTATTCTGGTCAGAATTCTTTCCTCCACAAGAGAAAACTAAATATTTAAGGTTGGCAATACGTAAACAACACCAAGTAGTGGACACATGGCCAGTCAGCACATCTCAGCTCTCATTGTCCAGTACCTGGATGCCAGGGATAACTCCAACTTCAAGAATTAACAACAGAGAAAACCTAACCATGATGCTCAAAATCTCCAAAGATACATCATTACTTCACACCTGGGAGCACTACCACAACTGCATCTGAGAGATATCTAGTTCATTCATCTACTCTGTTCCAGGACGAATTATTTTTTTTCCTCAAAATAGAAGAACGAATTTCAAAAAAATCTATTTTCAGCAAACGAACCTTATTTTTTCAAAATAAATAAATATTCGTTCGCCAGGTGACGAACCTGCTATGGTGTTACGGTATGTGTGTGGAGAGAGAGAGAGAGAGAGAGAGATGATCACAACCTTCTATGGGAATTGCAATTCCTTACCACTTGGTTCTTTTCCACTGGACAAGTTTGAAATCTATGAATACATATTGGAAATCTATTATTGTAGTATATCATCAACCATTAAGTGGAAGATTCTTGTGTTAATGAACCGCGATTCATGTAGTGATCGTAAAGTCACTTATGAAGAGGGAACGAATGTTCGGAACGTTTTGTGAATGTCCACCAACTTAACTTCATGCTAACATGTCAGTTATGGACTATCTACCATTAAACTTTAAACCCTTCTAATTTTTACATACAAACTTCGAATAAGACAACATTTGGTGGGTTGGAATCCCCCGTCATTTGCTAATGTGAATCAACTGAATCTTGAATATAGTCTACATGCCCATGTAAAGAAATAGTTATAACACCATCTACTTTATGGGACAATTACTACTACCTCCTCTTGGAGGTGGTTTATTTTGAAGATACCTCGCAAATATCATTGGTCCCGACTCAAACATAGTGTTTACTCCCTGAAAAGGGTGAGGTAATTTTATATCCTAAGTCATTGCCCCTACGCGGGACCATAGATGTTCTACAAACAAACACTTTATTCACTTTGGTCTCGGCAACCTTGAGACTGAAGTTCTTCTTCTTCTTCAAGTCCCAACTCTCAACTAAAGGAAAGGTCTTCCTAGTTCGCAAAACCAAACTTTGAGCTTGAAGTACAATTTTGAGCTCAAATGTATGGTCCAATAATGCATTTGGGTCCTTATTAGAGATACAACATGCAAACCTATTAAACTAGACAAGCAAACGATACTAGTCATAATACGGTTATAGCTGTGCATGATTCTTGAGCCATGGCATAAAAGAACATTTTAATATTGATGTCTAGAGAGAAAAAGAGAGAAAAACTTCGGTCTCCGGAGGAGACCAACGTGAATTAAGTGTCTGTTCAATCCACCCCCAATCCGATGCCCACAGGACAAAGGTATGGAAGTAAGGATCTACTCCCCCCTTTCGAGAGTAGACACTATAGTCACAAGTAACCAGTAACAAGGACCAGAATGATTAGTTTTTAGGTTTTATTGATAAGAGGTTGGTCACCGAGTCCCTAGCTCATTATTGGTTGGTTGAATGGAGTAGTTTTAGCTTCAACTATGGAGGGTCTAGTGTTTGGGGTAGCGGTTGGTGGTTTTCTATTCTTCTTTTGTGGAGGAGGATAGACATGGCATATTTTATAGCGATAGTATTGATGTTTTTAAAGGTACTTTTAATGGTAGGCATAGGTATTTTGAAATTATTTTCGAGTGATTTCATTGATGGAATGTGTGTAGTGGCTCTGGCGCCTGCAGTTATGATAATAAGGGGATCGACTTTCCATCCTCTAGCAACAATACTAGCGATTAATGGTCTGTATTTGCTATTTTTTGCTTCGAGTGTTTCTGGTGAGAATCTGTCATTGCAGTATGTGAATTCAATAAATTGCATGGTGAGGTTGGGGTCTATGTCTGTGGGGGGGGTCATTTTGGTATGGTAAACCTTTAACACAAAGGATGTCAGGTCTAAATCTTGAGTTACAATGGCATCTTTGTGCACCACATGTGCAAGGAAGTAGCCAGTTGGGAACGGTGTTTTCTTGGGGTTTATTATTGAAGGTGCCAACATTCATGAGAATATAACATCGAGATTTTTCGGATGAGATTAGTAGTTTCCTAATTTCCCATATTGCTTTGTTGTGTCTTTTGACGTGAAGTGAGTGTATATGTTGTTGTTTACAAGTAAGTAATACATGTAACCATGTATCCGGTTCGTATGAATTGCAAATGGGGCACGTAATAGAGGGATATCTTTGCCTACCGAAGAACATTTGTTTTCTAGCATTGCCCATGTAAGTTCCCGTACGGAATTTGATGAGGCATGATTTTTGTTTATCTGTGATTGCCGGATTTTCCCAAAATTCATTAGAAAGTTCCTTGTCTATATATGCATTTCCTGTCCATTTATAAGTGTTAGGGGTTTGTATGGCCATGTTTTCTAAGTTATTTTCTCTATCGTATTTTATAATTTGTTTTTCTAGGAATCTCACTGGGCCTTTGTCAAAAACGTCCATCATTGAGGCCCAGACATCCTTTTGGTAATAGTATGGGGTGGCATGGGCATGTTCATATGAATGAGAGGCAATTTTGTGTTCTAATTCTAGACCTTCTTTTGCCAATTTATCTGCTTGTTCGTTGCCGTCAATATTGACGTGTGCTTTGACTTTGTATAGTGTGATTGGTTGTGTTCGGTTTTGTAGTAGTTGTACCATGGCGGTGAGTGTGATTTGGTCGGGGTGGCTATTATGAAGTGTGGGGTGTTTAATTTGTGTGTTAAGTAAGTATAATATGTCTAGACTATCGGTAAATATGTATGCAGGTTCGTTTGGGTATTGTGTATTGATGATTCTTAATGTTTTGTGTATAGCTATCATTTTTGCTCGTAATATGTTTTGGTGCCCATGGAGTCTTTTGGGGATATTGAGGCCTTTGGGGCTATAGATACCATATCCAACTCTTTCTCTTCTCCATTCTCCAGGGTTGATTTCTTTGGGATTCATAAAGGAGCCATTAGTATAGTAGCTGAATTGAGGGTGGAATTTTAGTGGTAAGTTTGTTTGGTAGTTTGGGATTTGTGGGATAGGTATGTTATTGTTTGCGGGTGCGTTTGGATAGTTTAATTTAGACCATTTTTTGCTAGGATTAACGGCGGTATTTAAAGGGGTGGGTGGTGCAATTTGTGTGTGAGTTTGTAGTATTTGGAGATTATTTACTATGTCAGTGAGTTGTTTCATTTGCTCGTAGGTACTAATGTTGTTGTTTTGGTGGTGGATGCAGAATATTCGTAATGTTGATAATTATTTTCTTGTAATATTGAGTTCAGGGGGTATTGTGGGTTCTTTGTATGTGATGGTATCTGCGGCAAAGTGGGCAATTATGTGTGTGTCCGGGAATGGGCCGGTATATGGGTTAAAATTGTGGTACCATTCAATATCCTGGGAAATGAGTATAGTGATTGTATTTGGGTCGTTTTTGGCCGCCATGCGGGCCCAATGAATGGCTTGTTGTAAATTTGTTGCATTATGGGGGTGAGCGTAACCAATTCCCTTCCATTTGTGGTCAAACGCTTTTCCTAGGGATCCAAATATTTTGTCCCGTGAGAATGGTGAGTAAAATTGGGTGAATTGTGTAGGGCATGTAACTGGGGATGAGAAGTATGAGTGATTGATATTGAATGATGTTATTAGGAAATCCAATATTGGGGTTGGTATTGTGTATTGGGCACGTTTAAGTGGGTCATTTTTTGGAATACGGTATTTATATCTTTGGTATAGCCAAACAATTTCAGTTTCAAATGATTGGGTAGGTGATTCTAGGCCGCGTGGGGTATTTTTTGCTTGTTGGTATTGTTTCCATAGCCACAGTAGTCTAGTTTTGGGGATGGTGGTGAGGTGCCAGCCATTGTCTTCGTATATATGAGCGACGTCAAATTGTGTTTGGATAGTGTTAGTATTTGTTTCGATGTCACTTTCTGGATTACATTCATTAATAGAGATATGTGCCAGTGGGATTATTGTGGCAGGGGTAACGTATCTAGTATCTCTTTGTTGTTATGTGGAGAAGTAGGCATTGATAATGTTTGAGAAGTGTTTATGTTGCCTTTTCGTATAGTATTGGGTAAGTAGTTCGGTGTTGTGGTGACTAGTATTGGCATCACAATAAGGGAATAGATCTCTTTGGGTGCGCCATTTGTTGTATGTGTTATTATTTGGTGTAATCCATTGGCATAAGTATGATGTGTCTTTTCTTTTTATCCCATTAGGATCGATGAATTGTCGTTGTTTGTGATCGAGTATGGTGTGTATGGGAAATTGTTGGGGGTTTTTAAGCATATTATTGGGAGGGGGGGTAGGTGGGGGATGGGAGGGTTCGGGGGTGTATAGGGGGGGTTGGGTGTTGAGGGAGGATGATGTGGTTTATTATTGTGTAGTCATTTTTTAGGGTTCGTGGGGGCCAGTGGTGTTGGCATGGCAGGTGGCATTCTTGGTGACAGGGAGAGTATGAGCCCAAAATGGTTGCTCATATTTGTTTTATGTTTAGAATTCACTTAGAATTGCAATTGTCGTCGTTATTGAAACAACTAAAAGTATTAAAAAGAGTGAAACTTGGTGTGGAGTTATGTTTTAGGCCTTAGGCTTATTTTGTGTGGTTAATTAGAAGCTTAGTGGAATTAAGGGGTGTTTTGGTTAAGTGAGTGGTGTTTGATGAAGCAAGGGGAAGGGCCTTGGGTTTAAACGTTTGATTTAGGACATGTTCGTGTTGGTTTAGGGGGTGAGGGTTTAGTGGATAGGATAAGGTCCTATTAAGTAGGAGAGAGGTGAGGGGTTAAGCCTTCTTGGTTTTGTGTGTGTGTCTTTTTTTTAGTGGAGCGGGAGGGGGAGCTCAAGGAGCTCGGAGAGCCAGGTCGGTGGTTGAGCCTGAATTAGTTACTGGTTGGACTGAGCTCGGAGAGCTGGTTCGAAGATTGAGGCTTAAACTCGGGAGTGCTGGTTCAAGGTGGAGCTTGCATTAGCTATTGGTTGGATTTAAGCTCGAGAGAGATGGTTCGAAGATTGAGGCTTAAGCTCGGGAGTGTTGGTTCGAAGGTGGAGCCTGCATTAGCTACTGGTTAGATTTGAGCTCGGAGAGCTGGTTCGAAGATTGAGGCTTAAGCTCGGGAGTGCTGGTTCGAAGGTTGAGCCTACATTAGTTCCTGGTTGGGCTGAGCTCGGAGAGCTGGTTTGAAGATTGAGGCTTAAGCTCGGGAGCTGGTTCGAAGATTAAGGCTTAAGCTCAGGAGAGCTGGTTCGAAGGTGGAGCCTGCATTGGCTACTGGTTGGACTAAGCTCGGAAGAGCTGGTTTGAGGACCGGTTATGGGACCGGTCAGGAGCTCGGCCCGGTTATGGGAGGGGGCCATGGGTACTAAGGTCACCTTATATGGTGGGCTAGTTAATTAGGAAGGGGGGAAGAGATTAGACTAGGAATTTAACTCATTAGTAAATTAGGGCGGTTTGGCCTCATATAAATTAGAGGGGGGCATAAGGGAATAAGCTTTTGGTAAGGATTTGAGTGTTGGGTTGTGAATTAGTGTAGGAAGATGGGAATAAATAGAGAAGAGCATTTTTTAATGCTTGTACTCGTATTATGGAATAAATTGGTGTGCAAGAGTTGATGGGAAATGTAATGGATTTTTACGAAGTTGGGAAGAGGGAGTTATGTGAACATGAATGTGATCCCCATGCCCTCACCCGGACTAGGACGCATAAGGGTGGGTGGTTTGGCCTCACAGAGAGTGACAAAATAATTGATTAGCGATGTTTAATGCACTTTTGATGAGTTTTGTAGGATTGGAGTGGTATATTTTAAAGTCGTATGGGTTCATTAAGGTGGTACCATTAGGCAGGGTTATTTGTTCTAATTTTATTATATTGTGTAATAGGAGTTTTTGTAGTAGTTTAAGTGAAGTGTTGGGATTTAGGCCATGTAGGTTTTGTGCTTCTTTCATCCATGCGGTTTCAAGTGGGGATGAATCTAGTAGGAAGCTATCTGTTGTACTTTTTAGGTGGACTCCAGCTTCATGTTTGAGTAGGAATAACGTTCTAGTGATAGGTGATCTAACACAGTGGTGGTATTTAATGCGGGTTATTTCTTTAGAGCCCCCAAATTTTGCTAGTATAAATTGTGTCAAGCCATAGTAGATTTTTCCAAGTCTACCTTTATCACAATGACGCTACCGTGTGAGCGGTGAGCGGTGAGCAGAAAAAGTCAACTCTTTCCAATTATAGTAATAAACTTTCTAAATTTAGATAATCTAAATAGAAAAAAATCGTGGGACTTCTTTTTTTAGTAAAAACGATGGACCTATTTCCGTGCAAATTTTGAGGGCTTTAAGGACAGAGACTTGGTTTTAGGGTACCTTTTAGAGAGACTAGTTGACATGATCTAATTAAACCAGGGAACTTTTGACTGTCCACATTATGGTGAGAGCCGCTTAATCATAGGCTATGGTCATAACATAAGAGAAAATTCTAAGTCAAAAAATTCAAGCATTCAAGCAAAGTAGCAAAACTCGTACCGTTCAATAACATCTAAAACTACCGTTGGAAGAAGAGACCCATAAATATTTAGAAACCTTTATAGATATTTAGAAACGAATACAATTCACATCATGTAGATAAAGATAGGTGTGATATATCAGAGATATTTTCGGAAAACGTGCACTCATACTATGGTATACTCAACGCAATAGGAAATACTTAGCGAGAACTTATAAATAAGGGGGGCAGCCTAGCTCCTATAGGTATCCACGCTAAGGTCCCACATGCTTCATGATGCCACTTTCGAGGAGGTGCTTCACTTCATTGAAACTAAGGCTCGGAGCATGGATGAAAGTTTCTTGGTATTGATCCAAGTTGCAGGTCACACGAAAGATGAAGTACAAGTGCTTGTAGTTTACCCAAGTGCGCCGCTTCCCAAGTGCTCTTACTAACATCTCCACGAAATCCGGGCATGTGCACGACGGGAAGGTGCTGATAGTGATACGGTACTCTTCAACCTTAGCCTTCTTTCAGGACTGGAAGAGAATGATGCACCCGATCCCTGGGTGAGGTATCATTGTGACGGAGGTGATTTGTCCGTCGACGTTGAGGGCTGACTCCCACTTGTTGCGTTGTTGGACGCATGGTCCGTTGTTACTGCGTCGGATCTTCTTTCCAAACCTGAGCGTAGGGTATTGATCGGCTTGGGCCGGGGTAGGGAGTTCGGCCATGGATGAGGCAACATTGGAGGAGTCACCGAAGAGTCTTCTGGGTGACACATCTTGACGATGCTGAAGTTGGAATCCCCCTTCTTCAAGGGCCAGAACCTCCTGGAGAGTGAGGTTTGTCCCAGTGAGGACATGCCAGACGTCCGGGACATCTGGACGGTGCTGCACCCACTTCCTCCTAGTGCCTTTGACACATCTCTCCATGTTGTCGTTGCAGAAGAAGAACTGTGTCAAGAATTCCTCGTTCTTCTTGTAATCGCGCATATAGCCGGTGGCCCGGTGTACATAGGAGCTGGAGTATTTTTACCATGCCGAACGATCTTCTGGGTGCACTTGGTCTTTGTGCGAGCTTGCATGGCGAAGCAGGCCTTGGCGGAAGTCTTGGGTAGTCTAGAAATGTGCCACTTGGAGACATCGCAGTGGGTCTCTTGAATGTTATTGACGTGGGTGACCCGTTGTGGAATCGATTTCTCGGGGGATTGTGTTAGGGGCATGGTTGATGGTGTGGCGGAATCAGTACAGGCCTTGGTTGACCTAGTGCTCACTCGTGGATGAGAGAAGGTGACCTTGTCGGGTCTATGTGAATCTTGATCAGAACCATGGGGCATATCAAGTTTGCACTTTGTGGTGCCAAAGACCTCCTCTCCTTCGAGTTGGGGTTTGCGGGTGCACCAATGCTCTGCTCCAGGTATGTGCTCGAGTGCTGCAACAATTCTCTTGGCGTCACCGGATCGTTGTGCAGCACGAAGGCGGAGTTCTTCTTTTCCTGGGCCAGTACCAGAGCGATCACCCTTCAAGTAGGCGTAGTAGTTCGTACATTGCATGAACGCCCTCACGAAATCATCCACGGTCGCAACATATAGATCAGAGCCACGGTTTCCAGACTGCTGAAGCCATTTGTTATGGACTGTCTCAGAGAGGTTGCAAGATGGCATCTCTGCCAACTCAGAATCTGTGAAATTCTGAGAGAAGTCAATAAAATGTAGTGAGTACGCTTTGCACAAAAACAGGCTAAAAGCCTAAACTGACACCAAAAACCCAAAAAAAACCAAAAAAACCAAAAAAAATCCAAAAAATAAGTTGACACCAAAAAGCGAAATAGAAAGTGGGTGGGTACTCACTAGTTGCATGAAACCACCCCATTGACGGTAACAAAAATGCCAGAATGCAAGCCATGTATCAAGGTCCTTGATTCCTTCCTCGGATGCAGCTCCAGAGGAAAGCCACCAAGCCCGGATGGCAAGATAACGGGACTCGGACTGCTCGGGAGTCTTGGCATCCTTGTACTGCTTGCATAACAACTTGTGTTGTTGTTGGAGGTCGGGCTTGATGTGGGCGGCGGTGTGGCGCTCCATAGACACTGTCCAATGCAATAGACATGTCCTCTCGCGAGACTCCATAGGAACCTTGGGATCACCACTGCCATAGATAATCCTAACTGCATTCCAATTTGCTTGTGCACTGTCCGATCCGCCATGAACCCTTTGAAGTTAACTTTAGCAATGCCATGTCTGTGCATAGCTTCATTGAGCCCATGCCAAAGAAGGCTTTGCGCCGTGACATCCTCAGACTGCATATCACATACTGCAATAGTCATAACCCGGCAGTAGGCCGAGTCATAGACATGGCAAGCCATGGGTGTCCACCCCTTGACACGCTTGACATGGTCAAACATGACCCAAACATCCTACAAATCACCGTGTGGTTGCATTCTCCTGACAAGGTCAACTCCAGACCCAGGGCCCACCTCGGACATCTTGAACACATAGACTTTCTCCAACAGCTTTCCCTGGCCTGGGAATTTGTTTTCTTGCACATAGGGCCAACTGCTATGACCTCTCAGTCCGGTGATGCTATCAATGATACCCCCTCGCCCAATGCGCTTGAAGGAAGTGACTGTGTTTCGAATACTCGGGGTGCTGAGGTGTTGGTACCTATCCATGACAAACTTCATGGACTCCAAGTCCATAACTTTATTGGGATCAGATCCCGTGCGTAGAAGATACTTGGCCAGGAACTCTTTACTTGCAGCCAAGGCAATCGCAGAGTTGGTGGCGGTGGGAGTCCTCTCAACTTCTCTACCAATGAGATCATGAATTTCGACCTTAGACTCTCTACAGACACCTTGCGAAACGGGGTGATGGTGATGACCCATATGGATGCATGCACGGGTCATGTCACCTTTGCCAAGAACATAGTACATCTTAGCTTGGCAAGTATCAAGACAGTAGGGTGGTGTCTTACAGACCTTACAAACGAGAGATGACCCAGCTGGGGGATCAGCTCCTGCGGAGAAGGGTGAGGCGGTACAACCTTCCCATTCGGTCTCGTTGACGTCAGTGGCCCGATTGGGGCGGTTGAGGTAATCACAACCCTCGTTATTACAACGGAGATGGCCAACACAACATGAAAACCGGAAGGTCAAGCCGAGGTCATTGGTAATATTAGACGTCTTTGTCCTGCACCAAGCATGACCGTCGAAACGCTTGTCCATTCCGAACATGAGTCTAGCATGGGAATGGGGAGCATCAGCTCCCAGAGGAGGGAACTCAAAGATGACGTCACCGTCAAAAACAGAAGGGAGGAACTCAACCTTCTCATGCCTAACAGCTTCATAATCAATACTCTTGAGGATGTTTTTGGACCCTGGTCGGGTTGCAAGCAACTTCAAGTGGTGGACAACACTGGGACGATCTATAGACACACCTGGGTGAACTGGGGGTCTGGAAGTAGATGGTTGATTTACAGTAGGTGAGTGTGGAATCCTGAGAGGATTGATGAAGGGTTGATCCTGCGATGGAGGTGGGGTAATGTCAGAGGCAGGTGGCAGATCATCATCAGAGTCACTGAGCAAGGTAACCTCTTCGATGCCGGGCTCCTTCTTGACCGTCGCCAGAAGAGGAACCTGCGTGGTGGACGTGAGGGACACACCTGGTGTTAACAACACAGTTGTGGTGGCCATATCCGACTCGGTGACGCCTATGGCCTTGTACGTTCCAGGGATCAAGAACCAAACTCTACCATCGTCATTGCGAAACGATATCTGAAGGACAGTGTGACTCAAGTCACCGTTAGCATCAAAGACCTCTTCTTCGACATGAATTGAGGCTGGGTGGAATCTAAACCTCAAACTAAGGAACGACTCTGTGACTTTGGCTAGACCATCATCTCCTAGAGGGATCATAAGCGGGATGGAATGGTGCAGTGCTCGGATGGTGGCCATTGTAGAAGGATTGTGAATGCGAGTTCATAGCAGGTAGTGGCCAAATGGGCAATGGACTTAAGGAAACCACAAAGGGGGAGGTGTATATAGTGTTGTGATTAGAAGGCCATGGCAAGATGGAATCTATGAATGACGGCGGAGACTTGGATTAGTAGTGGAATAATAAGCCGATTCATTATAGAAATGTGAATAAAAATTGAAAATGCACTGCAGCATTTACTTAAGTTAGTCATGATCATACGCCAATCCAAACTAGATATATCAATACCAAACAATGAGGCTGGATGCCGACTGACGAACTTATAAATACACAAGACCACGTGAACCATTTAGTGGATGTAAGGGGCACCCTAAAGGAAAGTGTTTCTTTTTTAGTCGAGGCTTGAAATGGGCAAGGGTAGAGCATTCACCTTTATGGCGAAGCGAGAATAGGAAAGTTTATTTGGAAGAGTCTCGTGAAGTTATGGCTATACAAACCGAGGAATAATTAAAGAAACTACAGGTTAATTATCTAAATCCAAGATAATAGGAACATAATGATGGCGCATAGATGTTAATTATGACAGACTTGACAATGATATATAACATTTGTTTGCTTCAATATGGTTAGAGATGAACACTCGGACGAGAACGAGAGCAGATCGAGAATTGAGGAGGACTATTGAAAAACAGGGGCATATAGAGAGAAGGCAAAGGTTAGAATCAAGAGAAAGCTCAGGGACGCCGTACAACTTGCGGAAAACAATGGATAGACATGGGGTTAATTCTTCTAGGGGAACATGTAGAGGTTCCAAAGGGGAAAAGACATGGAGGATTGTAGGAAAGAGGATTGTAGGATAATTGGCTGTTTGCTAAAATTATTATAGCAGCTGTAAAATTCATGGGCAAGGGTGATCGAAGGTATGTCAGCGCATAAGTAGCTGTGTGGAATGTGTGGCAACCGAATTTAGGCACAACCGACGTCATTTATTGGATCGATTAAATATCTATCCAAATTAGAATCAGAGGTTTAGGTGTAAAGTTGATTGTCCTCGGCCGCAATTTGAAGGATGAAAATAACAATTATGCATTATTATAAGTAAATCATTAAAGTGGTCCATTAAATTGGAATGTAGTGGAGATTTAAACAAGATGCAAAACACCATAAAAGTCCTCTCAGATTGCAGAAAGATGAGCTGAGTTTGGTAATGAGGTAGTATCTCAGATGCATGCTGTGTATCCAGTAGACGGTGTGACACCTTCGATCGCAAAGCGAAGGAGAAGGAGAAAGCCCATATTCTCTAGTTCAAAGCAAATTAGGCGTGCTAGGATGAGAAATGCAGACATTAAGAGAATGCGGCTTGCAAACTTGGACGGTACCGTCAAGTCGTTAACGAACCAGTTTGCGAAGCTTCCAGTCGAGATTGTACAAAATCAAGTTGTCGAACAAGAAGTTAATTTACCTTCACACTCAAAGTGTGAGACCGAGCTCCAACTATCGGTGGACTTCAGTATTGTCGAAGAGAGTCAGGTATTTGATAACCCACTCATTAATTAGTGTTGTTTTGATATTATAAATTGCCACTTGGTGCAAGGTTAGGAACAACCTCGAATGGGACGTTCACAGATAAGGACTAAACCTTAGAATTCATATGCGCTGCTCGGCTGGACTGCAATGCTGACGAGAAATAATTAGGTTATAGTTTCGGAAAGGGTTGGGTAAGAGCAAAGAGTGCCACAAGACGCAAGAGAGTTGGCAGCCAGCGAAGGGATAGTGAGTGCGGACTTCGTGGGTCCGACGCCCATTTCCAGCACCCTAAGGGCACTGGAATTTTTTTTGGTGGTTGCCCTGTTTTTTTGGTTTTTTCCCGAAGTGAGGCCTCCGAGTCTGAATCTGGTTTTCAGTGCCCAGAGGGTGGTGGAAATGGGCGGCCGCGTCCGACGCGGCCGCCCATTTCCACCACCCTCTGGGCACTGAAAACCAGATTCAGACTCGGAGGCCTCACTTCGGGAAAAAACCAAAAAAACAGAGCAACCACCAAAAAAAATTTGGGAAGTCATGTGGACTTACTCCTGCATGGTTCTTGTTGAGGTTAGAGGTAAGAGCTGGGGGCAATGTCGGATCCGACAGACCCCTAGGGGCAGATATGTGCACCTCGCTTTTGATTTTTGATGGCCTGTTTTTGATTTTTGTGGGCTGGATGCTCATTTAGTGAGGTTATTTTGGTAGCTGGATGCTCGTGAATGAGGTTTTGAGGGGGCAGATATGAGATGTGATCATGTGCATATAGGGGGCTTGTTTAGTGGTGAGTAGATGCTCTCTTAGTGAGATTTTAGTTGAGAGCTGGGGGGCACAAATGAGATGTGATCATCTGAATTTTGGTTGTTTTTTTAGGGGTGCCTTGATGCTATCTTAGTGAGGTTCGAGGTGAGAGCTAGGGGGCCACAAATGTGAACCTCGCGATTGATTTTTTTTGTGGCTGGTTTAGAAACTTAGTGGCCATATTCATCTCGTATCAAGGTGCAGTGGTTGCGCTTTGGAGAGGTGTGTGCCCAGGGAGCCAACTTCAGAATCTTCTAAAGTTTTTATTATGATGCATATTTTGTTCATCTAACTGGTTCTTATGTTTGCAAGTAATTGATTCTCAGGAGATCGTTGAGATGGTTGCGGATGGAGAGTCATTGGAAGTTGGGGTTCTCCTTGGCGCTGGGTCATCCCTTGGTGTTGAGGAGCATAGGGATCAAGGGTCTCCTTTGTCATGTGCTGAAAATATTGGGCTTACACCAGGTCGTAACGAACCGCAGACACCCGGGATGGCACTGTGCGGCTCACCTGAAGAGTCGGATGTGGGTGTTCGTGCAATGGAGTATCGGATTCGCCATAATTTAAAGAAAGATAGCTTTTCAATTGTTGAGGGCATGAGGATACAACCGGTCGAAAAGTCCTCTATGAGAATCCCCCTCTGTAGGTTGATTCACATGCCATTGGTTCGCCCAACCCTCCGCAGCGACGTTACAAAGCTCATGGCGGCATTTCAATTTGGATACCGAGCTGGGTCTGCCACTTTGTATGTGTCTACTACAAATGAGTCTGGAGAGAATCGATTCATTTCTGCGAAAGACAGGCGTGAATGGGGAGAGCTATGGAATGCAGAAAATGATAAGTTTGAGTCTCTTTTGCGCGCGGATAAGGACTTGATGAGCCTCAGTGGATGTATGTTCTTCGTGTACGATGGTAACCACCGATTGCTTGCGTGGAAAGAGTGTATTGAATCAAATCACAAGGATGATGCACTATGGTACGAGAAGCATGGTTGCCCAGAATGTGTCATCTTCGACACAACGGGTGGGCGTGGGGACGTCCTTAACGCAATGCACGACATCAACAAGTAAGTATGATATTTTTTCAAATCGTTTTTTCCTTCATTTTTTGATTTGCATCTAATGGCATTTGTCTCAACCGGAACAAGGCTAACCAGACCGCGCACGTTAAAACTAGCCTCGTACACACTCTACACCGCATTCAAAAATACGGTTCGTATGATCTTAGCTACTACCAGCCATTATTGACCGAGGAGCAATACCAAGCGTGCAAGAGCAGAGGCCCCAAGTGCCCTTGGTACCCGCTGACCCAGGATCTTATGGTGTCCTTCATTTTCAATGTAAGTCACTCCAAATTCCTCAACCTCCTACTTCGCATTCATTACTTATAGTCATGATCTGACAATTGAGAATGTGTGTTCAGCAAGAGATAGCCGATGCGGTAGATGAGGCAGCCCAGATCTACAAGGAGGAAGTGCCTCCAGAGGAGCAGTCAGGGAAGGGGTTGAGTGAAGTATTGGACGCTGTGATAAAGAAGACGACTGAGGAACTTGGGCATAAGTTTAACAAGCAACAATCGATCGCAAACCCGGCCCTTGGAAAAGAGTTCCTGGAGGAGGTAATTTCCTTGTCACCACCTTTGAAATTATACCTTCGGTATTGCTCGCATTCATTGCATGAGTAATTATCAAATTTACTCCGCCTTCTATTTTGATGTCATTTGTTTCAGGTTACTAGGCATTATAGCGCCCACCATTCTCAAAAGATTGAGATGACATTGGAGAAATTGCAACTCATTGCCACGGATGCTGTGGAGCCAGAGTATAAAGTTCGTTGGCTAAAGTGGTGGAACAGTGGAAGATTCAATCATGAAGCTATCCGGTTTCCCAAAAGTTCTACAAGCGAGGACAGCTTGAAACCTTGGCTCAATAAAGCAGTGTTCTGGGCAGGGCTACGTCTATCCTCCTTATCCTTACTTACCTTTCAACTCTTCATTTTGTGCCAATTCTTATCTTGGCCTTGAATTTGTTCACAGCTAGAGGATGCTGCGGTCAAGGAGTTACCCGATATACTTACTGCATTGGGTGGGCTTGATGGAGACGTGGAAGTTGATTCGTTGCCGGAGTACTTGGAGAAGTGGCGAATCTGCCTTTGGGATAAGGCGTTCATTGGTCACTTTTCAGGGTCAGATATCTACGGAAAGGGGACGTGGTGGAAGGATGTCAAAGGCGCTGACAACATTGTCAAGCGCTTAATCTGTCGGTACGTTAGTTGGGATATCTTTTGTTCTCTTCATTTATTTCAATCCATTTGTTCTCTAAGTTGCTGATTGGCCTCACTCCTTGGTTGTCAAGGTACATCAAGCACGAGTTTTTCAAGAAGAAGGCTATCAAGAAACTCCCTCCATTTCTTGACGCATGGTCAGATTCCTCTTCGCCCACATTCATATTTTCCCCGGCTCAAAAGCGCAACTTCTCCCTCCCGCATCTCCGGGAGTGTTGCTAGTACTTGGAGTGTAAGAGGACGTGGCAACCGGATGAGGAGGCGGCGTTGAAGATTCGACTCTCCGGTGGAGAGCCTCCATTGCCTCCTACTCAAAGCGATGAGGTTGTTCTCCTTGACAGTCAGCTTCCGGAGGCGGATGAGGTTGTTGCGACTCTCGATGAGGCCAACACACAGAAGTCCAAGAGGAGGAAGCGTGCAACCCAAGACGAGTCATCACTGAAGAAACGCGTGAGGAAGCTCAAGACTGTGGAGGATGAACCCCCTGCTTCACCTGAAGCGGCTGTTGCATCCACTGCAACTCTTAGTCAGGTACCTACTCTGTCGAGGCCGCCTCCACCGCCCGTTCTTTCATCTGCCATGCCTCCTCCGGTTGTTTCAGAATGCATCTTGAATGCCTCCATTCTCCATCAGCGTCGTCATTTTCAGGTGGTTTCAGACTTCATCCTTTCTCTTCCACCTTCCCATACGCGGGGAGCTCTAGGCGTCAGGAGGTTAGATGTGGGCATGGCTGATCTTGTCATTGCTGACATCCTGGAGAACCTGCCCGTGCCCAATGTATCCGATCCGGCACATAGTGTTCCTTCCTGGAATGTACTAGATCCTGATTTCCTTGGTGAACTCTTCGATTTCGCGGACGAGATCATCCATGACGATGGAGCTCTCCTCCTCTTTCATCCAATTGACAATGGTGACTTCAGGGAGAGCATTCAAGACCACTTCCCTGCTTTTGGCTTCACCATCTTCAAAGAGTGGCTGGGAGTCAACCGTCTTCGCCTCCATTCAGCTAAGAATGTGGACAAGACCACCAACCTCTTCCAAGTTGTACTACTTATTCGTGCCACGAAAACAATCGGATCCGACCTTGATAAGCGGCCCCGACACTCGTCATTTTGCCTTCGCGATGCCAATGAGCTCAAGGCTCTTGGCATTGAGCTCGACATGGATGATGCCATTATGAATTATACCACAACTCCTCTCATGGATGGCTCGAAAGCTTGGCGTGGTCCCCGTGAGAAAGATATTTCTTTCATGTCCTCATTGATCATGGCCACTACGGACATTGGGCACGTCGTGGTTGACGTTAATGCAGGCGTTGGTATGTCCTACTTCACTTGCCATCATATCCTGGTTTTCATTTTCTACGTTTGCTTTTATTTATCTTTGCTAACATTTCCTTCGCAACAGGGACTTCTGTCCATGCATGCAGGCAGCTTGGGCGCCATATCATTGCTCTCGAGGAGGACGAGGACATCTTCAACCGTGTCCTTAAGCCACTTAAGAGTGTTAAGCCTCCGGTGAAGGCTCCATCCATTGTTGTTGCTTCCACGCAGGCTTCACAAGGCACGCAGAAGAGGCCTCCGGCCTTGAAGCGATCGAGGCCAGAGTCCTCGCAGTAAGTGAGTATGATGACCTTCTTTGCTTCTTTTCCTTGTCCACTCAGCTTTTACACTTTTCATCCTCTTTCTTACAATTTTCATGCTTCTTTTCAGACTTGGCCTTGGAGCAGATGTGTTTGGTACTCCCACCATGGGATTCACTTTGCCAATCTATGCCCATGATATGGCGATGGTGCTAGTGGCACAACCTTCTCCTACCAAAGCTAGTACCCCGTTGACCCCCGTACCATAGACTTCTTCGAGCTTTTTGCAGAGGTGGATAATGAGTGCCATAGCTTAGATTCCACTTCAGATGAGGGCGGCCATGAGGGGAGTATCTTTGGAGATAGGGAATCTAGTAGTGACAACCTCATGTTTGATTGATTTTTGGTTTGATTGATTGGTATTTGGATTTATAAAGTGTGGTGTGGTTTTCAATATTCCAATTATCTCATTGAATGCATCTTTTCGTTGTTCTCAAATCACACTACACTTGGTGGTCGTCATACTCCAAAGAGAATTTAGTCCACCATCTTATCAACCATAGTGCATTTTCCCACGGTCATAGGGTCTCATTGGTAATTATAAGAAACTTTTTGGTTCTAGAAATTGGCCACTCCACAAATATAGGCCTTATAATTACAAAATTAAACTTGAAATATGTTCAAAATCCACGGTCATAAGGGGCCTAACATTCGTTAAATGGAGTTTTAAACTATAATTTTCTGCTCACGAAATCTGCTCACCGCTCATCGCTCACCGCTCATCGCTCACCGCTCATCGCTCACCGCTCATCGCTCACCGCTCATCGCTCACCGCTCATCGCTCACCGCTCATCGCTCACCGCTCATCGCTCACCGCTCATCGCTCACCGCTCATCGCTCACCGCTCATCGCTCACCGCTCATCGCTCACCGCTCACATCGTAGCATTCCTGGTTCAAGCTATAATAGCAAAGAATGGTATATAGACCAGAGAAACAGAATGATAGTAGACAAACGAGGAAGACGAGGAAAACGACGAACCTCGAAGGGCTGTCGGCACCGGCACCCCCCGGAGCTGCTGCAGAAGCAGCCAACAATTAGAAAATCAACCTTGCTGCTGTCGAAGCAGCCAACCCTAAACCCGGATCTGCAGTGAATGAATCTAGAAGGCCTTCGGGGAATCTGCACCGGTGAAGTGAATAACCACTCTCGAGGATGGAACAGTCGAAGTGAATAACCACTCTCGAGGATGAAACAGTGGAACCACCGATCTCTTTCCCAGATCCATAATCTCCACCGTGCTAAATATTAGTTGGCCATCATCGATACATGAAGCCTTCCAGACCCCAAGACAGGGTAAGGACCATTAGAAACACCACCATATTTGCAACTGCGATCCTCACTGCCTTCAATCCAACTAACTCACTCCGGTGCCTCTCGGCGGTGCCAAAAGTCTAGTTACTGAAAATGAGTAATATGCAATTCTCACTCCCTAAGAATAACACTGCAGAGATCAAGCTGCGCGTACAACCACGTAGTGATGAAACCCGGCAACTGTTCAGTTTTTTAAGTATAGGCAAGCCAACAGAGATTTACCCTAAAGATTCATATTGGCTATCATCACAGCCGAAACCTGCCAAACCTACATGATTCCTCTAAATCGCACCACAAGACAAATGGGATCGCACTGTTGGAAGCACCGGTCGATATGTTTCCCAAAGCTTCACAGGAGCCTGGTTCCGATACTAGTTTACCACAATCTGTTTAAGAACACGGTGACGGTTGTTGCGAAAGGAGAAGTGGAGGGAACACTCTGAAGAACAGAGGCTGCTTCATTTCTCTTGTTCTACGCATTTCTAGGAGAAGGGTCGGTTGATTTTTGAACCGTTGTGTGCCTTTCGTTTGTGAGTTTGTTGTTTTCGTCAGCTATGGGCATGTGTCCGTTAACGGGACACCGGGTAGTGGAACCGGTAGAAGAAGGCGGAAAAGACCACGACACCCATCGAAGATTTAGTGCTTCCAGCAGCGACTACGAAAGCTCACTTCCCGAAATCAAACACGGAGCGACCTCGGGCAACAAATACGACCAACACCCCGCTCTGTGGAAGCGAACAATTCCTAAAGGTCGACGTTGCGAGCCTCTAGCCTTCTCCGGCCTCATTTCGTATGACGAACACGGTAACCGGCTCCACCACTATAACCAGGCTCTGGCCACTCGAGGCCGATCCTCCGAGAGGGATGGGGCAAGGACCATAAGAAGCAACCACCACACTCTCGACTCTAATCCAGATTCACACCAAGCAACTCACTTGATCGTCCATCTCAGTGCCAACTCAAGTTGCTGAGATGTATTCTTTTTTGTCGGGCAGATATCGGAAGCTTAGGAGGGCCAACGGCCAATTCCAAGGTTTCCACACCGCCATGAATCTAGTTGACTGGACCAATGAACAAGGAGAACCAACCAATAGATAGGTACAGATGAACTGGTTGAGATTGGGAAATAACAGGTTGAAGATCAAGACACCTGAAAAATTACCGATCGTTTTGAGAGGATTTTGTGTAATATACCTCACAGTGATGAAAAAAACCCCGAAAGATGTCAATATGTAACCAGTGGATCTTGGAAACACGACAGTAAAGATCTTCACCGATTATGCCCAAAAATCTCCTCGGACGCTACTGTTAATGTTCCCAATATCTCCTCGGACGCTACTGTTAGTTGTTCCTCGGAACTTGGACGAGATGGGATGTGGTATTTAAGGTTCCTGCAGTGCCTCAAGGTTTCAGAATATTGGCCCAGTCACTTCTGAGCGAATTGTGGCCAACTAGAAGAACACCCATCTTCGGAGTCGGATCTGAACATTTAGGGTACAGTGGTACACTCGCAACACGATCACCGGAGGGGAGCCGGCACCGGCACCCCACAGGAGAACCTGCAATCCACGAACTCGAAGGGCAGCCGGCACCGGCACCCCACAGGAGCTGCCCCCGTCACCCCATAGGAGAACCTGCAATCCACAAACTCGAAGGGCAGCCGGCACCGGCACCCCACAGTAGCTGTTGTCCAAGCAGCAAACACTGAGAATCCAGAAATCAAACAGTCAACCCTAAACCCAGCCGGCACCCCTCACTGATGACTTCAGAGAACCTGCAATGCACCAACCCCAAAGGGCAGCCGGCACCGGCACCCCACAAGAGATGTTGTCGAAGCAGCTAATAATTACAATCCAGAAATCAAACAGTCAACTTTAAACCCAGCTGCCGGTGCCGGCACCCCTCCCTGATGAATTTTGAGAATCTGCAATGCACGAACCCCAAAGGGCAGCCGGCACCGGCACCCCCCAGGAAGCAGCTAACCATGACAATCCAGAAATCAAATTGTACAGAACACAATTTGTACATGCTTGAGAACCCTAATCATACTTCCACAAGAATCTCACTGAAAAAACAAGAGCACACGCCCGGGATGCCCCCGTCGTTACAGTTTTCAACACCTGAGGTTGACTATATCCCAGTGTAGCAATTCCACGGCTGCTGCTTCCAGCACATTCCGATATGACCGAAACCCTCAGCCCCACGAATGCGATATCAATAGACACGACCTGTGCTGTCCCGAGGGTCTCCTTATCTGTCACCTCTTAACCCTAAACCGATCCGCAAGCCCTTTGTCCTAAACTTTTTAATGTTACAAGTGAAATTTCGGCACTTGCACACCTTCACTACTTGAAAAAAATGGGATTGGCATTGATTACATTACTTTTGATAATGGTTGGCCCTCTTCGTTTTGTTTGTGTTTGCTTGAGTTGAACACTTGTTCCATCATAATAGAGTTTTGGAGCCACCGTCTGCATTTCTTCTTCGTCGAGATTTATCTGAAGCCAACATAGTTTTAGACTTCTATAAATTGTTACATGGATGAAATGATTCTGCTTCCGTAAACTTGTGTACGACTTCACATACTACTATTCAAAAGTTGATGAATATAAAAATTTAGAGAGGTTGAATGACTTGAAGTTTAGGTACACAGTCGACCTCCTCCTCAACATCGTCCTCGCCTACTGACTTAGTGTTGTCCGAACTCGACGATACAATGCTTGGTTGTTCCTCCACCACCTCCAATCCCTCGCCGTCAAAGCTCCTGTCATCGAGCATTAAAACCCTAGCCGTGTCCTCCAACACGACTTCTCTTCTCACTAGTAGAAAAAAACTGTGACCAATTTAACAAAACTCAACACAAAAGTGTTGATTTTTTTTGTTGATTAGGACGTGTTAATTTGGGTATTTTTTAACACAAAACTGTTAATTTTTTAACAAAAAAGTGTCAAAGTTTAACAAAACAGTGTTCATTTTCTAACAAAAAAATGTTGATTTTGACCTCTAGGGCGGTGCCACGTGTCCAACAATCCAACTCCCACACGGGGGGACACCCTAGTGCCACACCACAACAACCACATGAAAAACAAGGCCTCTCGGGTTCGAACCAGAGACCTCGTGGTTAGAGGCCTTAGCTCTTGCCAAGGCACCAACCACTCACTATGTGTGACACACATGGGATTGAGAACTTACTTAACTAGCTTTTCGGATTTCTTCCAATTCTTTTTAAAAGTCAGCAGACTTCAGAGGCGATTCAGACCTAGTAAAACATTTTTTTGGAAAAACTTCGAACTAAAAAAAGTTGACAAATCAAGTTTGTCAACTTTTTTTAGTTCGAAGTTTTTCCAAAAAAATGTTTTACTAGGTCTGAATCGCCTCTGAAGTCTGCTGACTTTAATAAACACCGAATTGTGTACTTATTATATTCTTAAATCTACATTGTATATTGAAGATTTTTAAAGGTTTATAAATATTTTTAATAATTCAAAACTTTTTCAAAAGATCCTAAAAGATTCCCGATGTGGTAATTGTACTATCCAAATCAACAAAAAAGAATGACAAATTTTTTGTTAATTTGGGTACAATTAACAAAAATTTGTGAAAATGGACGTTACAGTATTCAAATTAACAAAAAATTGTTAATGTTTTGTTAATTTGGACACTGTTTTTCTAGTAGTGTCTGCTGCCTCTGCCTCGTGCCATTCTTGCTGCCTTCAACTGTTTTGAACTAGAGAAGAGAAGTTTGCGTCGTCTACGAGTTCGTTTATGAGGCTGGTTCGAATAAGAGAGTTCAAGCAATTCATCTTCAAGCATGTCACAGCTAGTCACTCTAAGTCCCCAATGTTAGGTGCGGAAATGTCCGTAATGAATGTTGCCTTCTATGAAGAACTTGGATCATTGCCTGAGGTAATGCCTGTAGCAAACTGAGATCTACATTTCCCACTACCTTGTATTCGGTTGCTTTGATACCTTTAATTTGAATTCAATTGTTTTGGTAGCTAGTGGAGATCCCGACAATAAAGACACCGTCATCATGTCTTTAAAACAATTGATATTTTTGAACTATAGCCGCAAAGTATCCTAGATTTCTCTCTTATATATTTGTTGCACACTCAATTAAAATCTTTATTTAAAGATCAGCTTAATATCGGTCATTCGATGACGGGGCTGTGCATCTGCCTCCCTGGTCTCCCAAACTTAGATGGTTGCCCTCCATATAGCATAGTATAGGTTGTTCAACATCATTACAACACCCGGAGTGCCGTCATTTGATACTAGCATTTATGTATTATTTAACAAACCAACTGGCGCAGCCTTATGATATAGCCCACCTTACTTCAGTGATGTTTAGTACCATCTTTTCCATCACAGATCATGTAGTGGTCTCCTTCGTTGCAGACACTGCTTGGTGCATCCTTAGTATTGTATTTCTGAAGTAGTATGGCCACCCTTCCGTCATCATTGGCGAATATGGTGGTCATTCATGGAGATGGTCGTGGGATCCCTATTTCATTTCATGTTGGAGGATGGCCTCTGCACAGTTAGTGCAAGTCGCCTTTGTCTTAGATTTGAGTTTGCTGAAGGGTCTATGCATATTGATGAAGAAGTTTTTGATCCATTGTCTGGAGCTCTTACCCACACAGTTGGTCACCTTTCTACTTTAGTAGCTGAGGGTATGGTGTGGATTTTAAAACCAGGAACATATAGGGTCTACGGACTGTCACCAAAAATCCTCCACCCTTCGATTTCGTCCTAGCCCGAGTGGAAAAGTTTATAATGACATGTAGAGACTTCTCTCTTTGTAACCCAATATATAATTCCAATCTACCCTTGGAATATACACAACTTGATTAACACCACACTAGGTAGTTTTACATTCCTTAATGTCGGGCAAGGTTATATCCTTAGCCTTTTCTAATGTCCACCCGGCCGCTTTGGCCACGCATGCCTTCAAAGATATCCCTCTTGTGAATCGAGTCCTTGCCGTCGACTCCACACTACTACATGAGTTTTCGCTTATTGATTCCGTGCTATCACATGTCATCGTGGTTGATTCCGTATTGGTACATGACACTTCGTTTGTGGATTTTATGAGCACATAGGCTTTAAATACAAGTATTAAAAAATACTTATATACTTATCCTTGCCCTTCCTTCTCTAAGTTCTTCTTGATGTAAATCTCTATCAATGTCTTCCTACTAAACTTCAGAATAGTATAACTCCCACCCAACTTATGTTCTTCAAGTGAAATTTGGTACACTTGTTAAGTACCTTATCAAAAATCTCCACACCAAATTTTGGCACAAACAGAGTTCATATGCAAAAGTTATGCATGAAATTCTAACTCTAACCACTTAGTATGAATGCTGTGATAAAGCATCCGGTCATTAAAACTCTAATAACTTCCAACTCCTACGTCCAATCAATCTAAAATTTTGACACAAGATAGATATATAAGTTCAAAAGATAGTGTCAAATTTTGGTATCCATATCTATAACCCTCTAAGAGATACATATTTTCAAACCTTGCTGCTTTGTTCCTAGACACCCTCCCCTTCAACTTTTAATAACTCTTTCATCCCAATGACTGAAGCTCTTAAATTTTTACCACAACTCCCATACTTTATAATAAACAATCCCTCAAATTTTCATACCCATTGAACACTCTGATTATCCATAATTGACAAATCTCTCACTATAAAGTTCTGCTCAAGTTCATAACTAATAAAACACTACAAGTAATGCACCTAGTACAATCTAGTCACTCTAAATACCACAAGTTTAAACAAGTTTGAACTCTCTCACTTCAATGTGAATCTCAATGCAACAAGTTGAAGTTTACAATCAAACTCCAAATTCCTTAAACCCAATCTACTTCTAACAAGAGGTCAATCCCTCTTCAAGGCTAAATAGCCTTGGCTCTTCACCTAAGAACTAAGCACACACATGCACTCCTATCTTGCTTCCCACACACCCACACTTATAACCCGTGGGGTGCTTAAGGAGCACGAAGGAAAGAGAGGATGAGTGAGGGAAGAATGAGGGATTATATAGTGAGTTGAGAGGGAGAGAGGGCATGAGATAAGGATAGGGTGAGAGGATTAGAGCCTCCAATCACAACCCCTTAACCTTCTCCTTCTAAGTAGGGACTCATCCCATTCACAAGGCTCTCGATAAGCCTTCGAAATCTCCTCCTACTTTGTAGGCTCTCATCTTATCTCCTAAGCCTTCCTCCCTCAAATGATCAACAAAGATCCTAATTCAAACATTTAACTAACCTTGGCTTTCTACCTACCACACTTTACCAAGGTATGTCCTCATACTACTTAAGTCCACTCCACACAAGCCTAATGCTTCAAACTTAGCTTTCTTCAAGCTTCACTCTTTTTATATTTTTGTGAATAATCATAAATCAACAAAACACTACTTGTAATGTTTTACAAGTGTTAACAACACATGTGGGCATCAATTTGGGCTCACACGGACAGAGAGATGTAGTAAAGCAAGGGTCCCCTCATTTTCTATCATCTAAAGCTGAAGGAAGCAATATTGAATGTTCCGTATTCACGAAGATTAAGAGTGAACCATGTGAGGAATTGATTCATCTTCTTAGCGATGACTCAGAAGAGGATTGCCCTGCCATGTTACCATGTAGAGTAGATCCCTCTGTATTGATTTCTCGCCCTCCGTCTTTCAATTCCCAGTCATCGGATACTAGTATTTTTTCTATATCCAAACCTCCTCTTCCACCTAGAGTTTCTGAATCTACAAGCGTCGTACAGTGCTTGCAGAGACTTGTAGTGAGAAAAGGCTCAAAATCAGTCTTCACTAAATTGGACTTCAATACCATTGAGATCATGAAAGTGGAATTTCTCCCACCAAGCTTTGATGGCGATGTCATTTTCGAGCTACCCTCTATTGAGACGTTTTCATCTCGTTCTTCAGCAAAGCTCCTTCGAGGCATGGATAAACGGCATGATGGCCATGCGTGGACGCGGACCATAACTTCCAACATCAAGAACGATTTTGGACTCACCTTCAGAACGTCTTCCTGCTTAGGACATTTGCGTTGCATGAATGAAGATTGTGATTACCGTTCCCGAAGACGCAACGATGAAGTACCCAATGAAACAGAGTGGGAAGGATTATCATCGCTGCCGTTTGAACCCGGAGTTGATTCACCAAAAGGTTCAACAATTATTTGCAAGATTTGTAAGGTTCCTCCCTCTTGCCTCCAAGTTTGTCCGGCTAAGATCTATTATGTTATTGCACAACCGCACATGACTCGCGCTTGTGTCCACTTGGGCTTTCATAAGCATCCAATGAAGATCGGGGACTGTAGGGCCTCATGTGAGAGGACAAGAAGCCTCCTCGGAGAACAAGTAGAACGAACTCCAATGGCAACCAACTCCGCCATTGTGTTGGAAGCAAGTAAAGAGTTCTTGGGTGAGTTGCTCTTATCCAATGACGGAATGCCTCAAAAGAATCTTGCTTTGGATGAACTTGTCCCTGTCTTTGAGAAATTTAAGCACATGACGTCTCCCAACATTCGAAATGAAGTTACTTCGTTCCGATACTTGCGTCGATTTGGAGTGATGGATAGTATCACAAAGCTGAGGGGCTCAAGCAATTGGGCCTTTGTTCAAGAAAACAAATTCCCTGGACAAGGATCTGACTCCGATAAGGTGTTCGTTTTTAAGATGTCTGAAGTTGGACCGGCTAATGGGGTGGATTTGATTAAGCGAATGCAAGAAGGTGCTGACCTCGAAAATGCATGGCTAATGTTTGACCATGTCAAACGTGTCAAAAGTTGGACTACCATGGCTTGTCATGTGTATGACTCAAGGTATTATCGTGTGATGACTATTGTTGTCTGTGATATGCAATCTGAAGACGTGGCTGCTCAGATTGTATTCTGGAAGAACCTTAATTCTGTTGTTGCAAGATTTGGAATTGTGAACCCAAGGTTCAAAGGGTTTATGGCTGACAGTGCACAAGCGAACTGGAACGCCATTCGCATAGTCTACGGTGGCGGTGATGCATCCATTCCCATGAAAAACCAAGAGCGTACATGCCTATTTCATTGGACGCAGTCATTGGAGAAGCACACAAAGACCGACATTCGAGCAGACTTACAAGATCAGCATCGTCAACTTTGTAAGCAATACAAGAATGCAAAAACCATGGTGGAAGCCGAGGCTCGGTATTTTGCCATTCGGTCGTGGTGGCTATCTTTAGGAGCATGTACGCAAGAGGGACTAACTCGTTTGGATATGTGGCTAGCATTTTGGCACTTCCGATATCGCCAATGGGGAGGCTTCATGGAGTTGGTATGTTCCTTGTAATGCTCTTCCGTTTCAGTCAGCGCAAGTGCCTTGATTTCCAGTTACAATCTTACACAAGAGTTTGTGCTATGTGTGTTGCAGGTTATGTCGGAGACGGAATTAGCTGAAATGCCCTTCTACAACCTTGCGGAAACCGTCCACAATAAATGGTTGCAACAGTCCGGCAAGCGCGGAAACGACTTGTATATAGCAACTGTAGATGACTACGTCCGAGCATTCATGCAAGTGGTTGCTTATTACCAATATTTGAATGATGAACGGTCGGGCACTGGTCCAGGAAAGGAAGAGCTTCTTCTACGAGTAGCTCAACGAACTGCGCATCTATCGGGACAAGCAAAAGCTTTGAATGAAGCTCTAAGAAAGTTGCTTGGAGCAAGTACTTTCTGTAATCGGGAGCCACATCTTGAAGGTGAAGAAGTATTTGTTTCTTAAAAGCGCAAACCAGATCTTCCTCCTGGTTCTGAGTTTGATTCTCATAGACCCGACAAGGTTAATTTCTCCTGTCCTCATGTTAGAACTAGGTCTTCTTCTGAGACAACTGTTCTTGACAGTTTTGAGAAAGATATTGAGCAGAACTCTGAGGAGGATGATAAAGGACCTAAACCGGTAGAAATACAGAGGTCTAGCGAAACATCTAGTAGAGAGCATGTAACTGCTATCCAAGAGACAACATGTAATGAACTCGAATGGCATATTGCAAGGCTACCAAAGACATCAACGAAAGCATGTTTTGCGCAACAAGCTATCACGAAGAAAAAATGCACTGCAAGAATCGTTTAAGGTGGAAGAAGTACCGCAGCTCCTACCTATACAGGTATGATGGACAACTACAAGAAGAATAAATTTGAGCGTATGGAGTTCTTTTTCTGCAATGACGACATTGAAAGATGCGTCAAAGGAACTAGGCGGAAATGGGTGAAGGCAAGGCCAACTGTCCCCGATGTTTGGCCTGTGAAGATAGGTACAAATCTTACAGCGAAAGAGATATTGGCGCTTCAAAATCCTGGCTTCAATTTACCACCACGTGTGCAGTTGTCGCCAAGGGCGCTCTTTAAAGACAACGAAGGTGTTATTGATCTCACACGTCATATTGCTCCAACATTTCCAGATGACTACCCTAAAAAGCGATTTGGCAAGAATATAAGGAGAGATAGTAAGGCACCAAGCACACGACACCTGAACAGTTGCGCTTCTGCTCTAACAATGAAGTGTTGCGTCCGACATGTGGCTATGGTATCTATTCCAGGTTTTGGATGCGTGGTGACTTTGGATTCCGCAAGCACTCCCACATTACAACAGTACTTGGTGACCGTCGGGCAATTTCCTACTTGTTCTTGTCCTTTCTTTACTGAAATGGCTTCCAAATCTCTTGGCAAACGAGGGCAATGGACGAACTGTAAGCATCTGTACTACATCTATACTATTATTTGTGGCCTAGATGCTGTAGAGAATATATTCATACATGCGCCTAGTTTGAGTTACAATGAAATCAAGCTTGTACTAGAGGCTGGGTTAGCACAACACCGTATAGAGTAGGAGCCATGATGTAATCCATTATTTTTTTCCCATTCGCATATGGTATATGCAAATACATAGAAGTTTGAATAGTATTGAAAGGATCGTTACAGTGTTTGAACTATGAAGTGTGTCCCACAATCACTGGAAGTTGTAGTAAGATTTTTATTTGTGAATTTCGCCAATTTGTAGTTCTCCAATTTTCTAGTAAGATTTACCAATTCGTGGTGTAATTAGGAGTACTAGTATATTGTGGCAATCGGGATTGTTATGGACTCTTGGTGAAGATACAAATGGCTAATTTAACCGATTGGTGGATTTTTCCTCAGATTTAGGCAGTTTTCATTTGCCGGTGTTTAGGCTTTGATTTTCTTATTGGTAGTTCACTTGTCCTCAGTGTATTGGACACTCCTTCTAATTGTCTGAAGAATTTTCAATATATAAGCATTACTAAAACTGAAATATGTTGGTACAATGGAATGAATATGAAGAATTCAAATACTTGAAATTTAGCATTCATATGTCTTATTAATTTTCCATTTCCGAGTATATTACCTCCTAGATTTTAAATATATATTCCAATAGATTTCAATTAGAATTAGCTTTTTTAAGAAAAATTAAAATATACTCACTGAAATGTATACAAAATTATGGCATTAAAATGTTCTTCAATTTATTTGGAGAATTTGCATAATTGTTAATTTAAGATATTCCTCCAAAATTTCAAATTTTTAGAAATTATTCAAAAATTCTGCTCACGGCTCACGGCTCGCAAAATAGCGTCGTCCGCTTCACTCCCACGTTCGCCGCAGCCGCTTCGACTCCTCGTCAGCAGCTTCGACTCAGCTCCCTCGTCTCCCTCGTCGGCCTCAGCAGCTCGGCAGCGATTCTAGCTCTGTGAGCAGGCAGCGTCTCCTTGTCAACAGGCAGCGTCTCCTTGTCAACAGGCAGCGTCTCCTTGTCAACAGGCAGCGTCTCCTTGTCAACAGGCAGCGTCTGCTCTGTTTCGGGCAGCAGTTCAGCAGCATCAGCGGTAGCTCTTCTGTTCTGATGTGGGCAGTCAAGGTATCCGGTTAACCACAAATCTAGTCTTCTTCGCAGAATGAGTTTATGTTTTCTTCATGTGCTTACAGGTTCTGTGTTCGATGAGGATCCCAACTATCTTTTTCTAAGGAGATTGCAGCGAGTTCTTTTTCGGCAGTTTGTGGTATCTAGTAGCCTGGCAGTTACTTTCACTCTCCGGAATCTGCTACTGTCAAATGCTGAGTTCTATCAAGACCAGCTATTCTGTTCGGCGATTTCATAGTGAGATCTAGAGGTCGATTTCTACTGGTGTGAGATATGGTAGGGTGAGATCTAAGGTCAGCTCTCTTTCTCTACAGGTATGAGAAAGCGGTGAATTCAAACTCAGAGAGATCAGCTACTATCTGCGACAAGTACAGAGATGGGGTTTAAGATCCGCTATCTTCTCTACTGGGGTGGGGTTGTGGTGATTTTTCTCTCACAGAGAGTTTTTCGTGTCTATCTGGACATGCCGTTGATGTTTCTCCGCCCGCGGCGACAGCGCCATTGTTGGTTTCATGCCCGCAGCTATAGCTGCAGGTGTGGATCTTGAGGCTTCGCTTGTTCCTGCCATTGTAGCTCCTCGGCAGCGCCTCTTCTGAGCTTTCTTGCAGCTCCGCTCCTTGATCCGCAGCTCTGCTCCTCGATCTGCAGCTCCGGTGTTGGCAGTCTCCTCTCCGTGTTCGTCTAGATCTGAGTGGTTAGCAGGTGGCTGTAGTCGTGGGCTTCGTTGCGTAGCTCCTCGATCTGCAGCTCCGCTGTGGGTAGCGATCTCTCACGGCAATCTCTCTCCGAGTTCGTGTAGATCTTCTTAGCTGCAGGTGAAATGAGTGGTTAGCATGTGGACTCTGGGGCTTTTAAGTTCGTGTGTGGGTGGATCGGCGCTTAGAGTCTGCCCCTTCAGTTTCGCAAGAGGTGGGTGGCTGGGGGGAGAGAGGTTCGAGGAGCAGCAGAGTTGCCGCTTCAACTCTTGCCCCTTTCCCCCTTACCTCCAACAGCTCTCTCTAAAAACTTTTAGGGCTTCGCCGTAGTTCTACCGGGGCTCCGCCTCTAGCAAATGTTGTGGGTTCCTATTGTCCATGGATAGGACATGATGAACGGGCCGTCACTAAACATCATAATTAGTGTAGTTGTAAGTAACGTTATTATTGATGTCTATTACAATATGGAAACCACTTTACTTGAATGTAAGCCACTGACAGAGGCACATAGTTAGTTTCATGAAACTTTAATTAACGCACAATTAGTTCCCATCATGCTAGTAAAGTTGACATAATCAGCTAACATGAAAGGGACATACATTCATGTACGTATAGAAAAAGAAATACAACTTTGATGTTTGCCACCGGCGTGAGGCTTGGGATTTGTGGCATATGTATGAACTCATCCATCATGGATGAAACAAGTCCCCTATAAGGTTGAGGGTCGATTCATTCCAAATGGTTTTTACTATACTAATTCGAGGTCTTTGATGTTATAATATTATTCACTACCTTCTCACATTCACATTATATGAGTTTACGTAGACATCACAAATCCATAGCCCAATGTGAATTATAACGTGTTTTTCGTTTTCGTGTTTCGTCTAAGTCTACATGTAATCCCACAAAATATGTACTATGAAAATTAGAAGGTCTTTGAAGACTACTGCCTCCTTTTGAAGGTGAACACCTTCAATGGGCATGGACCAGCCGGCTAGCACAATTGTATGTATACTTAAAACCAACACAGAATGTAAGAGGATGTTTACACTACACCGTTATGGTATCTAATGTCACTTATCCCTTGTTTTTGGTCTTACATGCAACACTTCCATTTGCACATCTATTAACTTGGCTACCAATAGCTATATACTTGCTTGACAATTTACTCACCAACATTATCTCTGTCTCCTTTTGTTATTATGGGAATGATAACATGATTCACTCTCGCACCCTTATTGATCTCTATAGGATCTCCTAAACTAAGAGAATTGTATACCAGATGCATGTTTGTTTTGATTTTACCACTTGAGAACACGAATTGAAGTGATTAAAGGTCAATATGCCTTGAGTTGCCTTCTATATATGCACACCTCACAATATGTGGGCAAATCTCCTTCGTTGAAAGATACAACATGTTTATGTGTGATATATTTACCATCGTGATGATGTAGGTGTCAAACCAAGCAAAGATAGCCAAAAGGATAACCTCTTTGATATGAGTCATAACATTACCCAACATCAAGCTGCTGCACCATAGGCCCAAAAATCTTGCAAGCATGATGTCCCTTTTATGTTAGGCCTCCTTTACAAAGTGAACAATGCTCAGCTTGAGTAATGTTCATTTTGTGCTTTTGAGATGATAGCTGGAAAATTGTTGGGTTTGCCTTACTGAAGATAGAATATTTGTTTATTGGGAAGGGGGCATGTGGATTGGCACACATGTTAAGCAAGTCTACGTCATGCCATGTCATTGAGTAGCCATGTCTACAGTGAAGCCCAACCCCATTATTCTTGACTGGAACAAGTTGAAATTGACAATCTCATTGTGCGATCCCCTTTTAGAAAGGAAACAACACAATGAAACTCAATAATGTTATGATATTGTTGTGGGGATTTTCTAATATGAAAATTATGGATTGTCTCATATTCCACGAGTCACATACTTATTTGAAATTTCTGTTGAATGATAAAAATAAAAATAAAAATAAAAATAAAAATTTAATTTGTGGCATGTCTTAAATGGTTTGTTATTCATGTTTGCTTCAAAATACAACTCTGATTCGCAAACTTTAAAATTTGAATGGTCCACAATGGGGATGGAGAAGCCTCGTTCAATTGCAAAGCGATTTGGAGTTTGCCTTGATTTTGTACAAATTTCCAAGGTGATGACTAGGGAGAATAACTTGGTCACATGAACCTTATGGCGGGACACCGGTGTCCCATAATACACCAGTTCTCACATAAAGCCCGTGTCGATGTCAAAAATGGTCAGTTGAAGGTGATCAAAGCGGCGTTGAGATTATCTCGACGTCCTGTATACACTCTGATGTTCAAAGTTGGTTTTTATTTTCGATCACTTACAACCACAAAACCAATCACTAAGGAGGCTCCGATTTATTTGGGACACTGATGTCCGGCCATAAGGTTCACATAGCCCCCGCCCCCTTACCCCAAATAAACTAGATATTTGAAGGTGGCTTATTGGCAAGGAATAGGTCTTCAGTTGGAATTATATGCGTCGACAACATTTATACCAACATGTTTTATAATTTTCATGAGCCATCACGATGTTCCTTTCTTCCCATTATGAAATTCAACTATTTCATGCCTATAAAGGAAACGTGCCTAATTCGGTTACTTATCTTAATCAAATACCTATTTTTGAGTGGTAAGTTAAGTGGTTAGATGTGAAGGCAAGAACTAACACCAAAAAGACATGTGTTTAGAAGAGATAGGACTACTTCTCATAATGTGTTAACCACTTCAAATGACATTATGGCTTTGCCATTTTTGAGTTTCAAAATTTATAGTAGAAGGCGGGGGTGCTCCAAAAATTCTTTTTGATGGGTGGGACTATCCCTTATCGCATTTGTGGATTGCTAGAAACTCCTAACTCTAAGATTCAAGTTCAAATTCATACCAAACAACCAAAACTAACCATTTAAGACACATTTGCCTCAAGCCATTTTACACTAGAGGTTAAGGGCCCTTCTCCCATGTTGTACAAATCATATGATTGGGCGAGAAGCCGGAGACGGTCCAAGTTCACTCTACACTAGACTCTAAGGACCTGAGGGACCAAGGAATTGCCAATGAATGAAAAATCTAAATGGTCCTAAATGGCACCCAATTGATATTGTTTCATGGTCTACCAGAGAAACGTTATGCCCATCAAAAAGAGGTGGATCTAAGGAAAAACTAGGGGCCATGACAAGCAATTTAAATTGCCATTGGTTCCTAAAAATATCAAATTGGCATGGTGGGACTCACGACTGCCTACTATCTTGGATTGTACAGTACATATAATGATATGCCGGTCCCTCAACATGATCCACTTTCACTTTACACTATACTTGATGGCCCATTAATTATAAAAATGATTTCTATATCCCATGGCATGGCCTTTGGATGATTTTCAAGGGCCCTTCGAATGATTTTCAAGGGCCCTTCGAATTCATAATCACGGCTCTTGGTCCATGGGTAAAAGCGGCCCTTAGTATTTTGGTATGACCAGCGCTGCAACTCAAAGTTAAGCATCTGATACTAACAACTATCCCCATGTATGTGTCTTTGGAATTAAAGTGCTTAACCTTATTCTCTGCCCACTTACAAAACAAAATATAATTTAATAAGACAAACATTAAGATGAGACATAAGATTGCTACGTTTCACCTGCCACTTAACTTTACATATAAATCATAGACTATGTAATACTCTGATGGATGAATATGGGAATTTTGAACTCCTATAGTGAATCACCTCTATTATGCATACAAAATTTGAGCAATTGGAAAAGAAAGAATGAAAGGAAGAAGGCATTTCTTGTATATATGACTTCATTGCCTTGCCATGGATCTTTAAATAAGGTAGATGGGTCTTAAGTGGCTCATTTTCTTAACCGGACCCCTAGATTTGATTGGTATGTGGTTTAGTGAGGATCAAAGAGCAACCACCACAAAGACATGTGTTTAAGAGAAATTGGACTACGTCTTCAAATATCAATAACTACTCTACGTTCATTAATGAACACAATCGGGAGGACCTATGTATTCAATTAAGAAATCAACAAACATGCACTTTTGATAACTATGATTAAATAAGGAGAGGGGTGAATTTTGTGGATATTTCATTGTAGATTTGCTAATGCAACACGAGTTTTGTTGTGTAAATCTAATAGGTGGAAGTTGGAGAACATGAAAAACAAACCAAATAACACCCACATACCTTACATGCAAATTCCTTGGATTCGTTGAGAACCTCCGGACATAGAACAACAATGAACGAGAGAAGTTTATCCTAGCGCACATAGTGTCCACAATCTCCAAACACTGAACCAAACCCTAATTGAACCCAAACCCTCACTCTAATTATTTACCTTGCCTGGGGTGCAGGTATAAACCCATGTATGGGTCGCCCCAGGCAGAGGTGATAAATAATAAATGAACAAATAAAAAATGTTGACTATTGAGTCTAGAATGTTAACACATTTTGAACACATAGTCCAATCTATTTTCCGTTCTTAGATGCACACCTAATACCACACCACTCAGATATAGGTGTCCATTTAAGATACGCAACCAAATGAAGCCCACTTACGTTAAGGTTTGGAGGTTAACTTCAACTTAAAGTTATGGTGTCCAGCAATAAGGTGTACCCCAGCCTGCATCTGTCATATCACACCCATGGCAACAAAAGTTTGATAGGTATTCTTTTGAGCTTTTGAACAAAAGCAATAAGAAACTAACATCAATGCTTTGATGTGAATAAGAACCCCTTGGCCATACATCGTCCTTCACATTCCAGAGTACCCAAAGTTCCCTTTGATCATTGGTTGGCTTAGTGAGCCCGCCTCAAGTCCACATATGAGTAGAAGGTAGAGGGTGCTTAAACCAACACTTTAAGCTATTGCACATACATATGGCTATGTGGTTGATATAATTTGTTTATATCATATTAGCCTTTGGGCTAAACATAGGTATAAAGAAAGAAAAATATTTGTAGTCCCAATTGAATATTTGATGAATATTCAAAGTCAAAACCACTAGCTTCCTTAAATCCATCCATAAGCCATGTGTATGATGACCTTGCATATGATGAAGACCCCACCTTCATTGCCTAGAACCAACACAACATAGTTGGGTACTAGACCCAAGCTAGATCAAAGCCCAACCAATAACAGTGAGCAAAGTCACATGGCCACCTCCATGATCCCACCCAGTTCACTTGCAAAATCATCACCTTGCATCCTAGGAACCGACCCCCTCTATATCTAGAACCTACCCCCTTTGTGCTTTGTGGGCCTACCTCCTTGGCTTTGTGAACAGAATGGCTAAAACCGTTCCCCACCGTGTATAGAATGGCTAGACTAGGCATTGACAAGCCACCCTAAACCCACCTTGAACCAACCCGAGATAGAGTGCATCCCTTTACCTACTCTACATGAAGGTAGTGGAGGCCACTATGAGGTGGCACCACTAATGGCAAATAAAGCCATCACTCCATCAACTTGGACTCTCCTACACCACGGGGAACGGTTTAAGACAATAGAGTGTTGGCAACTGTGAGATGTTTATAAGTGTTGATTTTGGGTCTCTCTCTCTACTCTTGTTATTGCCTTTAAATTATATAAATAATAAAATCTGATACTCTTGAAAATTTGATTAAAACCTCCTACAAAGCTTGGAATACTTAGTAGGCTCTACACCAAAGTTAGAACATTACACTATACTTAACCATGAGTTAACTAACCATGGTCAAGGAAGTTACCACGCTCCACGATTTAGGGTTTCAATGACCTAAAGTGGTCACTATACCTTACTAAACCAATACTTAAACCCTAGACTCTTTTACATGCTTGGAGGAGGAAACACTTGGCTTAGATTGTTCAATAAGGCTAAGTAGATACGTAGATACGTGATAAGTGTGGAAGCACATCATAACATTATTCAGACCCATGGAGTGTTCTGTCGGACTAACAATATTCCAGGAATATTCCCGGAATTTTTCACATTCAGTCTATTCCCCGGAATATTGTCAGTCCGACAGAACACTGCATGGGTCTGAATAATGTTATGATGGTGTTTGGTGTACAAAAGGTTGTTATTGTTCAAGAAAGTTACACAATGTGGCAAAAGAGCAGGTTTGTATACTCATCGTTTTGTATTGAGTAGGATTGCAACTGAGCTTAGCTGAAGACACCTGACACACACCTTTCTAACACACAAATGTATGTTTGGGTTGGCACAGGTGTAGGTGAGGCTAGCTCTTCACATTTTCAACACCAACAATAGTGCATTACTCATGTTTGGATGCTCTTTCACTCTTGGAATATTACACTTGTGAAAGTTATTATGTTACTTTGCATTAGTATCTTGATGTATACACAAATTCCATAAAGTAGTTAAGACATTGAGAATACCTACAAATGAGGTATGTAAGTCTACACATCACATCTTTGCTTTATTACTTGGTTGTAACAATAACCATTGAGCATAATGCAATCATATATTAGACTATATTTTGAACTCAGTTGCTATATGTGATGGATATTTGTTACCATGACATATATCATAACATTTTGGTACTTTATGCCTTTATGACAACCCATGCTATTAAACTTTGATTTGAAAGCAAAGAAACATAGCGGAGTATCTAACTACTTTGAAAAGCATACATATTCCTAGTTGAAAGTTCAATCAACTTACTATGATGTGAAGCATAGCACTAAAACCATAGTTACAATATTGGATGCTATGTTTAGGGAGGCAACAGACTTGTGATGAAAGAAAATCCTACCCACCCACCCTTGCTTCATTTTGATGAAGAATAGAAAGGAGAAGGCCTTTGAAAAGAGGAAGATCAAGTTTTGAGTTTGAAAAGCTTTGAAAAATGATCTCTCTCTCTCTCTCTCTCTCTCTCTCTCTCTCTCTCTCTCTCTCTCTCTCTCTCTCTCTCTCTCTCTCTCTCATATAATGACCTCTTTCATAGCAAGTAAGGTAGATGGGCCTTAATTGAAGAATGGACTTAATGACAAGGTAAATGGCTATGAGGATGATTAGGATATGCTATGGTATCCTAGCCTATGACCGAGAGCTACACATTGGTGAATTTTCACAATGACCTCTTCTATGGTATTGAACGATTTAAAATTTTTCATGCAAGGTAAAATGAAATATTTGTCTATTTCAAAAATTTGGAAATTTTTAAAATTAATTTTGAATTAAATATGATCTTTTAAAGATGTTCCCTAGGGTATCTTATGATAGACCTAAAGAAGTTTGACGTCAATGCTAATACAACTTATGAGCATTCTATAATTATCCACAAGCAAGTAAGAGGTTGTAAGAAATCCAACATTACTAAGCCGTAGACTGACTTTGACCTTACTATGTCAAGAGACATCCTAAACGAACAACTAATCTCATCCAACACGTTGTGGCAAGGTCTCATGTGCCTTGAACCGAGACCTATGGGCCTCCTCCTCCTCAGTGTTCAAGATTGAAGTCTTCAATGCCCTTCAAACGCGATTTGGCCCTTCAAAATACACCTCTCTCAAAACAACCCTTCAAAACGCAACCCCGAATTGAAAATGAAGACGTCACTTGAAATCCTCAATATAATCTGCCCACCACAAGAACCAACAAGCGTAGGGCATTGTCACTACAAGAAGTGGAGTTAGATGGTTGATTTTGAATTTTTCACACTGTACTAGAAACATGTACCATATAATTCATGCACAAGTTTAATATGAGTTTTGTATTTCATTTCTATATTCTTAGATTGACGTCTTGGATTTGAGCGAGCCCTTCATTTGAAGGGCTGAATTTTGAGAGCCCTTCAAAATGAAACTCATATGAAGGCTTCAATCTTGAACACTGCTCCTCCTTCTTCCTCCTTCCCCCTCTCTCTCCTCCCCTCTCTCTCTCTCTCTCCCTCCACGCCATTAAATGCATTAATGTGAGGTTAGTTGAGCTAGGGACATGTCATCCACCTAGGGAACATTATTTCTAATTTGTTCCCTAGAGCTCGGTTTAAGGTCACATATCGGTAATAGGCTAGGATACCATAATCATCACGCACTAATTGCATGTCCATATGCTACAAGAAATGGGTGCAGAAAGGAGAGTGTCCGAATAGCACACTTTGACCTTAAAGCTGATTGTTGGTTTGTAAATTTTTTGCTGGAGAGATTGAAAGCACCAGTAAAAGTCCGGAGCTCATGCAACACCAATTGAAGTCAATGTGTTGTGTTTTTTTATGCCCACCAGCCTTGGTGGGTGGGCCTCAAAAGCTCTGCAAGGTGTGATGATTTGATGATAATTTTGGCAAGTTTGATTGTGTCTTTTGAGTGCTTCACAATTCTAACCTACACAGTTTTCTTGATGCTCAAAGATGGAGTGACAAAGAAAACTTGAACATGATTCATAATCACTGTAGTTTTGTGACAAGGTTTGGTCGGAGTGACTTTAAAAGCACCCAACACAAACATTGAAAAAGTTTCACAACACTAAAATGTCCTATTAGTGTGGGTTACCTTTTGGAATTACGCATTACTATAACATTTTACTGAGGGCATCTTTTTCTTCTTCTTTTTTTAAATTTTTTATCCAAATAATATAAGTGGTTAGTATGCACACCAAAGCAAATGATATAATGTCCGAGACAATCCTAAACTATTGGATGATGGTGGAGAGATATCCAAATCTCAAGGAAGAGGTTGGCGGTTCGATTCCCGGCTGTGAAATCTCCTCTCCACTTGACAGAAACTTGCCATGTGGTCAACTACCTCATGTGCTTTGGCATTGGCCTGTCGGCCTTCTGTCT
Organism: Polytrichum formosum; assembly: GCA_964035585.1. Classification (NCBI taxonomy): domain Eukaryota; kingdom Viridiplantae; phylum Streptophyta; class Polytrichopsida; order Polytrichales; family Polytrichaceae; genus Polytrichum; species Polytrichum formosum. The sequence continues at coordinate 23,671,209 of OZ037935.1, read as the reverse complement.
CAAAAAAAAGAAAAAAAAGCAAATGATATAACTAAGTTGGTAAAAATTTATAACAATGTCCGTAAAAAGTTATATCAACACGTAACTTTGAATGGTAACCCACACTGACATGACAATTTAGTGTAGTTGCCCAAAACATATGCAAACTAATCTATTCACAAAGCTATAAGAAATCCTCGGACCCTCAAACCATGTGTCCTACTCTTAAAAAGCACTTTGGTGCAAAACAACCCACGCATAATATCACATATCTCATAATTACGTTTTGTAGAACCATGTATCACATGAACATAAATCTCCTTTGATTCCGGCATTACCTATTTATGGAGGGAAATCGTGTTGTAAACTGTGAACTTTTTGACAAGGAACTGTAAATTATCAAAGCTTTTAAATTACAACCTCTTTCTTTTGAAAGAGACCACTGTGTAGTTGTTTAGTAATGTTATGCTAGCAAATGATTGAGTTCCTTTGTAATTGTATTGGTTTGCTCTACTTTTGTTTCTCTTTTCCTCTTAAAGAGTCAAACTTGGGGTTGGCATCACGAATAATGTCATCCCTTCCCATTGTCATTTTGCATAACTCCCTTAGTTGCACAGTCACGCCATCTTTAGTTTGCTCAAACGTTTTGTAGCCTTCTTCATTTTACACATGCTTCTTCTTCCATTTTGAATTGACATTGTGGGGAGTGAGTGTCCAAAATGTTGTGAGGTTGGCGAGGGTCTTGTTTGGAGAGAGGCAACATTGACCCAATTGATTAGGATTTTTAGGGTGTTGGATTCAACTTCGTTCTTGCTCACGTTGTGTTATTCTTAAATTGTTTAAGGCGGTTTTAGTTGCTCGGATGGTATTCTTTATTTGTTGTAAGGTGATGTGAGAGATTAGTCTAGGGTTTGAGGCATTCATTCTTGGTCACGTGGTTTAAGGTTTTTTTGTAGGGCGTTGTTCATTGTCTTCACTAGGGTTTGATGCGCAAATGCAATTGGGAGTTATTGAGTTAGCCATTTGAAGGAAACTCTTTGAACACTTTGTAATTGATCACCATTGTAATGTCTCTCACAAATAGAGAGGAAAACAAGAGGCATGATTCACCCAACCTTGAGTCTTATATACTTGCAGGAAACAGGAGTTGAAGCTCCCCTCAACTAGTCCTCAAGCATATAGTTAACTGGCTCTCCCTCAATGCCTTTGGGGTGAGTTAAGTGCTATTAACTATTGGTCATTACTTACAAGGTAAGAATATTGTGTAACACTATAGTCCCAACTAGTGGGTAACTCCCCTTTACCTTTTAGAACTATTAGATCTCCTAGGGCGGAGTCCTCTAGTCTTACAGATGGTAGAGTCTAGTTGATTAGAGATAGCAAATGTAACTAATAAATAAATACATGTTACAACCATATACCCTAACTCTAAAAACATAAGCCTTGCATTTGCACATGAAGTTGATGTCTTGTGCCCGTTGTGATGTGGTTAGATTCTATGAATATATTTGTTGGTTTGATTCTTTCCAATGTCATGTTTCCTACGTGACAAACATTAGCAAACAAGGAACTCCACTTCAATACCACAAGGAAAAATATTCCACTCGTACTCTTTATAAATAAATTAGGTTGCTATTTATTGCACAACTTTAAATTTTATTATTACCTATAGGGTGGAGGAAAATGGTAATAAGTAGGATTTTAAATAATTATAGGGTCCATCTTTTGCTATACTGTCGAGACTAGTTGAAGTTTGAGGAGGGGGCCTTGACCAACTCTCTTTTCTGGAACTTGGAAATTGACTTTCATTTGAGGAAGAAAAACTTGATTTTCATAAACATGTTGGTGCATAGATGAGGTTGTCGTATTCTTATTCTTCAAACTTGATGGAGTTTTCACATGTTGTTGGATTTATTTTGATTTTCTAGCATCTCAAGTTATAAAGATCAATCAATTTAATCATGCAACATCCAAAATGGATAAGTGCGGAGACGGTCGTATTCCAACTTGCATGTTGGAATACAATGCAACTCTACTCTCAAGATGTTGGCTTCATTACTTCACATGGAAAGTGCTTGGCCATCAAGATGCTTGAGGATATTGGGTGAAAGCTTCGCCAATATCAGTGAACTTTATTTTGCTTTGGCAGAACGACTGTCACATGGTTGTGTGCCCTTAGGTGGGATAGGCAAGTGCACCTACAAGTTAGGGAATGGTGTTGTCTTGTGGTGTATTTGTGTCCATGCATGCATTGAAAGTGTATAGCTTCTAGTGTTGTTGTGGGATGAGAGAGTTGCAACAATGGCTTGGACTACTTTGTTGCACCTATTTAGTTGTAGACCTCTTATGAATTTAAGCGTGCAATATAGGAGATGAGGCTACATGTTAGTTGCAATTTATGTGCATGATGTGTAGTTGATTGTTGGATGATGGGGCCAAAAGGTTTGTTTCTTGAAGTTTCCTAAGGTAGAGGGTGCTTAAATCAACAGTTTAAGCAATTTAGTCTATTTTTGGAGTCTATTTGGTTTAGTGGTGTGCATGATTGGTGCAGCAAATTGGCTTGGACATAGTAGAAACAAAAATAGAATGAATTGCACATCATATGAATATACTACAAAAATTTTAAGTTACTTACCCGTAGCTTCCTAAATCTCTCCCTAGACCCCCACTTTTCCAATGCAAATGGCTCCCAAAATTTGTCTTGCACTAGTCAAAACTGCTCCTTTTTTTTGCCAAAACCACCCCTACCTTTTGCTCAAAGCCACCCATTAAAACCAACACTCTACCCAATAAAAAAATTGAGCCCTTATAACTTTAGCATGCAAGATCTTAATAAATACCAATAAGTACCCATCCCTACTTACGTTCCGACACTTGCTCAAATCCAATGCCACTTTTGCCTAAAACCAACTTTGCATTCTCCTAGAACTGCCCCATTTGCCACCCAAATCCGGTCCCACTTTGCATCGGAAACATCAGAGGTTTAAGGTGCGTTCCGGGTACAGGATTAGGAGGCGTGCATAGGTGTTGGTTTTTGGTGGGGCGTTGGTTATAGCACCTTTACCTTAGGAATTGGGTGTAACAGAATTTGAGTATCTACATGATTTGTGCATCCAATATCCATGGCACCTCCCAAAAGCAGGTGAAGGGTTTATGGTTCAATGTCCAAAGAGGATTTTGGGCACAATTGATTGATATTCTAGTGTTTCCAAGTCCAACCAGTTACATGTTGACATCTTTTAGTTACCATGCTTTAAATTAATTCATGGTAAAACATTGAGGTCCCTAAGATTGCTGATTCATAGGTTTGTCCAAAGCCTTGCAAGTCTTGCAACATAAGTAAAACGTTCCATCCGGTTTATGTAAGTTGGAAAAAAAGTCGGTACAAATGTGCACTCGAATCATGAAGGCAGCAACACAACTTGACAAGCTCAAGGTGCTAGCAACCCCACCTGCATAGAGACTGGGACTTTGGGGCTGTAGGAAATTGACATAGTCTACAATAATTAGAGAAACTTATGTAGTTGGAAGCAATCACCAAACCTTGCAAAACGACTATCAGTTGACCCGCTGAATCGTTTTCAGATCACAAATTGACCAGTCAAGGATCTTACACTTGGTTCCTCTCAGAAGGCAAAGATCCTTCATCCAAGAGCATCCAAGAGTAGTGAAATACATTTCCTATGTATAGGAATACGGTTCAACACGAGAGGCATTTGGTATACCTACCTTGCTGCAATCTCCGGACCAACGTGCCAGACGTAGATAAAAATTTCAACCCACCTGTATGCCACCTACTGTGGCCAATCCATTTAAAAATCGTACAAAAACTCTGAGTAATAGTTTAATGTTTTCTGATCAGAGTAAATAAGGATCTCTCCCCTCCACATGTACCATCTCATCATCAAATTTAGAGCTCCGAACAAATTTGGAAAATCCGATTAGAGATCCTCACACTTTACATGTGGGTTCTGCACTGGTTATCAGTCTGATATTGAGACCTTAGCTTCACATTTTAGCAATTTCCTGGTTGAACTGAAGAGCACCTTCTTTATTGTTGATACAACATTCAATGTCTGTCACTTCATACAGCTTAGCATCTGCAGTGAATCAGGTACGGTCATGATGCTGGATACAATGGTTAGTCCGACTGTGTCCCCTACCGGAGGACTCCAGAGATAGAAATCCAGAGCCAAAAGATTGGCCCTTCAAAGTTGGTGATCTAAAGCATCATCATGAGACTAACAACTAAATGATCATCCTAACCAAACCTAGGTACATTACTAAGTAGCCTCTCTCGGTACCAAAAGCAAAAAAGAAAACATGTTCAACAAGTGCGTACGCCAGCATTTCCTTCACCTCATTCCACCCCCCGCCTAGCTGGTTGCAACTAGATCTAACTGCCATAAATGGGCAACATAATTGCCTATGTTAGTTCTCTACAGATCACCACACGTCCCCTGTGTACACGTGAAACTCAAATGAACGCCCACTCATGCTGGCTTCGTCAATAGGACGGACCTGAGTAGAGCCTCTAACCTCCTGGAAGCAAAATAAAATAAAATAAGTGCACTATGTACTCGATGCCAGAGGCCGAAAGGCAATCTGAAACTACTCTAACCTGGGAGCAGGTGGAGCACCTGCCAGCCATCCCCAAACACCAGTACTTTCCTTCTGGGAAGCTTCAGAGGCTGCTTTCTCAAAGACGACCTTCTGGCGCTGAAGTAGGTCAAGCTCCTTTTGAATTTGCTCCATGGAACTCAACTTCTGTCTCAATTCTGCAACCTCTACCTCCAGCCGGAATGACCGATGTTGTTCCCCTTGCAGCTGGCTGCGAACTGATAGGAGCTCCTGTTCCACATCAGCTAAAGAAGACAAGGCAGTAGCATTCTCCACCTTAAGCTCCTCAACCTGTTTAGCCAAGGCCGCTATTCGTAGTTGGTCAACTTCATCATTTGTGAAGGCCTGCATTTTCCTTGTAGCTGGAGCCTCGTCTTCCAGGATCATCTTGGTCTCTGAAGGAGATTTATCAAGCTCTTGGTCCAGAAATCTTAACTCAGCTAAATCTTGAGAACCAGCCCCAATCTCTTCCATTTCCTGGGAGTCTGCTGAAGTATGGTCCACTGTGTCCACTACTGGTAAGTCCACATCCACCATCAGTGGCTTCTTCGGAGGACCCAACTTGAACACATGGACGTCACTACTGAACTTGCCGTTGTAACCACCGAATGTCAGGAGAGACTCTCCGGAGACTACAACACTCAATCCCTCACTGGCTACAGAAGAATTTCCCTCAACAGTTGCTACTGTGGACCAAATTAAAGTGGCCATGTCCAGGACGTGCGTCTCAGAAATGGCACCCTTGTTATCACCGCCTCCAAGTACATACCAACTGTCACCAATAGTGGCACCAGCATGTCCTGCCCTTGGAGTGGGTATGGAGCCTTGTGTTTGCACTGGCGACCACTCCATATTCACGATGTCAAGCACATGCAGATCACCGTAGCAAGTAGAATGGGAGCCACCCCCAAAGAAAAAAATGTACTTGTCATTGTAAGCTGCTGCTATATGGTCTGATCGTGGAGACGGAGGAACACCGGATGGAATTACAACATCCCACGTCATTGTTTCCAGGTCCAGAACATGGAGATCATTCAACAGACGCCTCTTCAGATCTTCTCCTCCAAACATATATATCTGTGAGCCGATAAGAGTGATAGTCTGCCCCCCACGAGCTGGAGGCGCTTTACCAAAGACGTCCATACTGGTCCAAGATGAAGTGTGTGTATCAAAAGAGTAAAGTGTGACATTTTCTTGGCCGTATTTAAAGTGGCCTGCCACAGAAATGAGCTTCCTTCCCCATCTCACCACACTGTGTCCAGCACATTGAGGGAACCAGGGTTGAAGAGGCTCCGGCTGAGATGAAAGTGGAGACTGAGGGACCTTGGTGTCAGCCTTGGTCCATTCAAAGGTTTTCAGATCAAGCACCTGCACATCATTCAAGAAGCGACCGTTGTGATTGCCACCAATGACATAAAGCTTACCCTCCACAACTGCAGCTGCATGCTTGTAGCGAGCAAGTGGCTTCCTGCCAGTCACTGTGACTGGCACCCATTCCTGGTAGGTTGTGATTGCATCGATGCCCTCCATCTCAGGCTTACTCTCGACTTCAGACTTAATCTCAATCTCGATTTCAGACTCGTTCTCACTGCTTTTCTTGACTTCTGGGTCCTGTTCCTTTGAGGTCAGCAAGTCGTCAGATGTGTGCTGCCCATTTGAAACACATGGTACATCCTCCTCTTTTGGTGAACTGGGAACATCTTTCTCCAATAGTAACTTGGTGAGTTCCCTTGAAGCAGACTCTACGGAAGCTGTATCCGAAGCTGTGTCTGGAACCTCTTCATTTCGTGGCTGAGCTTTCGTCAACCAATTAGGGTCTGAATCTTCTAGCGTCCGAACAAAGAGCCTCATGGCCTCCATAGAGTTCATATTCCCCAGATGATTCCAGCTGTTCCATTTTGCAATCTCCACCACGTTCCAAGTCCATGGCTTCGGTGCAGTGCAAGGTCCCAAGGTTGCCTGTTTGTAGAGAGCATAGAGGAGAAGCACTGTATCGTCCGACAACCCTTGCGCCAACCCCTTCCTAGAGCTATTTCACATGCACACACACCAATATCACATACGGCTGTTAAGTACAATTACAAAACTCGGAAAAATAAAAGGCCACGAGGATAAAGAGATTACTCAACTTCAGAAAATCTCAAGCCATTGCCCACCCATAGGCTCTAAGCTTAACAAATAATGGATAAGAGTCCCACGACAATAAATTCATACTTTCCTAAAGCAGATTACATCTTGAATAGACATGAGCATTGGTACGAATATTGCCAAGAGGACAATGGAACTCTAATTCATCAAAGTGGAAATCTTGTGCAATCACACCGTACTCGATAGCATACAAGACATGTGACAGCTTTCGTGAGACTTCTACACACTCTCGCGCTCAAAATGTATGATCTACGATTGAAAATGATTGCAGAATATAATAAATGAGTACAATGATAATCATGCATTGGCCTTACAAGAGGATCTCAAACCAATTTCCGCACATTTGAACGGAAAACCTGACACCTCGTAGTCTAGACTTCACACTCAACACCAACGACCAAACAGATCTAACGATCACCAGATTCACGTCACATGCCATTAAAAGAGAATTAATACCACACATTGCCCTCACGATCAGAGCTTCACCCAAATTTACCGATACAGCCGAAGCTCGTCACAAAACCTCAGACACGTACAAAGAAACAAATGCCACACCAATCGATCGCGACCTCGAGAATGTTGATGCGATCACGAGCCACCGACACGAAACATGCCCGATCGCATGACCAAAACAGAGCAAAAAATCAGGGGAGTGACCAGCTGACCCAATCGCGGTGACTTGGACTCCAGAAGACGTGCAAGGAGGATCCGAGACAACGGCAGAACAAGAGAAAGTGGATCGGGAGAAGGATTTGGTGCAAGAGAGACAAGCATTTGTTGTGAGAGGGGGGAGTAAGGGGCGGATCGAGACCTACAACGAGCGGCCCGAGGCAGAAGAAGGCGAGGAAGGGGCGGAAGCGGAGGGGAAGCCTGCGTAGGCAACGGCTGCGTGGAAACGGTCAGGGTAGGGCAATTGCACCATGGGAGGAGTGCGATTGTCCATCGCCTCTCCACTCTTGCTTTCTTTCTCTCTCTATCTCTCCCCCTCTTTCTCTCTCGCTCCACTTCTGTTTTCTTCTGTTTTCTTCTCTTCCCCTTTCTCTGCTACTCTCGCTCCTAGGGTTTGGGAAGTACCCTTGGGCCCAAAAGGAGGGAGACGAAGTTCCCCTCGCGTTCCCTTCGAGTTCCCTTCATGTTCCCCTTACTTGCTTGAGTTACGCTCTATCTCGCGAACGAAGCGTCCATTAAGTTAGAGCATCTCCACCCTTGCGCAGAAAGGCAGACTCTCGAAATGTGCTTTGAAGGGCTCCAAGCATGCACTAAATTTTTTTAGGGTGGCACTCCCCCACCCTTAGAGCATCTCCACCCTTGCGCGTCAAAGGGTCTTGGCAAGCCCTTTGACGCGGCCTGGCAGAAAAATCTGCCCCACCCCTCTTGCCCGGGCTCTTCAAACTTGCCAGGGCTCTTCAAACTTTCGACTCCACTCACTATCCTCCCGGGTGAGCGTTGTTCTTGTTGCGCCCAAATTCCGGGACCTCATCCACTTGCGATCTTTGAATCGTGCCACTTTTGGGTTGAAGCCACTTTACAGGGAATATTCTTGACAGTTTTTCGGGTTGAAGAGCCGGTATGCAAGGTAAGGGTGGGGGAGTGCCACCCTAAAAAAATTTAGTGCATGCTTGGAGCCCTTCAAAGCACATTTCGAGAGTTTGCCTTGACGCGCAAGGGTGGAGATGCTCTTACCTTGCATACCGGCTCTTCAACCCGAAAAACCGTCAGGAATATTCCCTGTAAAGTGGCTTCAACCCAAAAGTGGCACGATTCAAAGATCGCAAGTGGATGAGGTCCCGGAATTTGGGCGCAGCAAGAGCAACGCTCACCCGGGAGGATAGTGAGTGGAGTCGAAAGTTTGAAGAGCCCTGGCAAGTTTGAAGAGCCCGGGCAAGAGGGGTGGGGCAGATTTTTCTGCCAGGCCGCGTCAAAGGGCTTGCCAAGACCCTTTGACGCGCAAGGGTGGAGATGCTCTTAAGGTATGTGTCTTGACTCTTGACCCTTAACTTCCCAAGCCTATGAAAGGGTTGTGTTGAGTGCGTTCCACTCCATATTGGTTGTGGAATTTTCATGGACAAGTTTTGAGGTCAAAATTGGATTTATCTATGGCATCTTGAAACATAGGAGATGAGTTATAAGGAGGGAAAAATTTGGGCACGAATAGTTCTTAGTATGTTTAGATTTTAACAATTAAAGGAAGTAATGCACAAGAAAATGTCATGTTTTATCCCCTGGAAAAAAAAATTTAACTCATCAAAGTCACCTAGAAAAATGAGCAAAATGCTTGTGTGATCCACTAGGAGAAAACAACTCAATAGTTGAGCATCTACACAAATTCTCATGCCAAAATGTGCAAACCACAATAAGCTAGCCACCTTGCATTTGGAGTATGTAAAAGTATTCCATATTTCTAACAACATACTATGTGTAAAAAAATCCCTAAAAATTAGAGTGAGCAAATGTTAAACTAAATGGTCTATGTGATCAGAGAGGTTGTTTTTACATAACATTTATATATATATATATATATATATATATATATAACATTTTGATGTTTATAGTTACTTTAATTGCAGATGAATGAGCTAGGTGGGGTTAATGTAGGGAAAAAATCATCCATCAACCCAAACTGGGTTGTTTGGCAAGTTAGTGGTTAATAAATGGTTATTCAAGCATGATTGTTTTTCATGTAGTTCGTCATAAAAACTATGGTTGTTAAAAAATTGCTTGAGTTATGTTCCATCTATTAATAGGTCATTAAGGTGTGTGGGTGTTATTTGGTGTGTTTTTCATGACTCCAACTTACATTGATTAGATTTATGCAACATAAATTGTGTTGCATTAGCAAATTTATGATGAAGCATTTGCAAAAACCAGGTTCTTTAAATGAATCCCCCCCCCATTGAGTCCAGAGTGTTGATTGTTGAATCTAGAGTGGTTCATAAGATTTGAGCATGTATATTGTTATGGTTTTAAACACATGTTTTGTTGGGGTTATGTTATTAGATCTAACATAATCACACACTACTCAATATATAGGTGTCAAATAAATAACCGACTAAGGCCCTCACACCTTAAGATATGTGGACACATTTAACTCTTCTCATATGATATGAAGCATTGAATCAGTGCAAGACGATTGGCAAATCCAAACGATTGTGCATGTAGCCACTTTCCTCATCATTCTTGGAGCTCGTATGAATATCTTATTCAAAGTGAAGACACTCTTTTTTGTTTAATGATCATGTAGCCCCTCCCCCCTCCAATAATGGTGACTATTATAACCTCTTTGGCGTCCATGTCTTTTGAACACATCTTTCATCTTTTGAACACCCTTTCTTAGATCCACATCTAACCACGACTACTCAAATATGGGTGTACATTTATGATGTGCAATTGAATTACACCTGCTAACTTTAAGTTTAAAGAAAAACCTCTACTTAGTCACTCATAACATTAACTCTCCATGGCCTTAAAATGGGACTTTCAATTTAAAATAGTTGCATCTTGCTCAAGAAAAACTTAGTTCTAGCAATTGGTTTTCCCCATATGTAGTTGATGAACTTTGTCATTGAACTCCAAAAGCTTAATCTTGAAACTCTCATAAAGTTAATGCATGGTTCAATATGTCCATGATCTTCTTCTTATTTGAGACCTTTGAAGGTAGATGTGTCTTTCATGTGATGAATCAATTGCTACGTGGATATCTTTAGCCTATTTTGACTTGATTAGAAGAACGATGAACCCCGAGAGCTAAATAAAAAATAAAATAACGCCCGTATCTAAGTACCAGCATGAATGTGAGACCGTTGGCCTAATGCTGATCACATGTAGCACGATGCAACAAATTATAGATAGCACGCCTTCATACCTTTCCTACACAATCTTAGAAGATCACGAGATTAGCCTCTTTAGTTAGATCATGTTTTTAGATAACGAGGAAAAAACCTCACCGACGCATGTCTGTCCCAGGTATCAAACTATGATATAATCAACGCTTAAAGATGATTGTTCTAGCATCTCCTACCCTGACCCAACCCAAAATAAAAGGATTTCCCAACATTGACTAATTAGAAGCAACGAAGCAATGAAGCAAAAGGTGGGTGAGCTCAATGGTGTAGCACAAGAAAATAGGTGGAGTCCAAATTCGCAACTCCTTGTTACCAACTTACAAATTGAACAAGATTTGATATCCTCCTATGACATTCTCCACCATAAACATCACAAATTAGTCCAAAAAAAGCACGCAATAGAGTATGAGGATCTTTCATCGCAACAATACAATTGAGAGGGATGGACAAAACCACCTTCGGAATATGCCAACTGAGAGAGAGAGAGAGAACCACCATGATTGGATCCGACTAGGAGACACATGCCAAGCTACTTTCAGAAAGCACCCATTGAGCTACTTCCGCATTATTAGACTTGGCGAGGTAAGGTTGAGGCATCTATAATCAATAAAATAAGAGAGTTTGCATTTGTTTGGGAGGAGTAATAGCGGGGAATTGTTTTTCTTGTGAAGGGAAACAAATTCTAAGGAAAATGTGATTATTTCTTCAAAAAAAATCACGGATATGGAAATTGCTACAAGTTTTGAAGTGTAAATTCTAGGGTTACACATAGTCGATCTATAGGTTAACTCATACATGCTCATCTCAATGCTACGCCTTGGCTACAACAATTGTCAAAACTCTTGTGAGGGTAATCAATCACGAGCCCCCAACACATAACTTTTAGCTTTGTTTGCCTAAAAAATATAAATTTCATCTATGTCAATATTACATGACCCTAGTGAACGGTTAAATGAACTTGGTCAACTATGGATGCCTTGAACTTAGGTGAAAACTTGGGCAATACATAGAATGGCTTGTTGGGAAACCTGCCATAGACATCATGATGGGTGGCGGGTCTCACCCAAGCCCATTCCCCTCAGGTGAACACGCCTCATCAGCCAAGTAATGTTATGTTATCTATTATGCCTCATGAAGTGATAAAATATCAATAGACATTTGGACAATAGATTACAATTGAATAAGAAGCTTGAGGGACATGAAGAATTGTACAACCTAGCACTTTGAAAGTTGAAACTCTAAAACCTTCAGATGAAATGTTATACCTACCCATGTCCTAACCCACAAATAATCCATCATCCAAATGCCGAAACCGATAGTAGGGCTCTTCAAAAGTGTGAACAATACGCCACTTAATAATAATAAAATCTCGTGCACTATAAAGTTAAGTTTGTGGTGGTTTTCATCTAACAATCCAATATCATTGGATCCCCAACCCCCCCCCATGTGACAGCAAAAAATCCAATGATGCAGTGCACTTTGACAATTTAAATCGGCCACCATTTTAATGGACATGTTTTCAATGATTGAATAACCCAAGTTAATCTTGAATTTTTCCAAAAAATATCAAGAAATCACCAACTTCTTTTGGGAGCGTCACCTTAAGGACCGCTCACCATTATCAATGTTTTACCCTTCCCTTGGTAGGTGCTACGAAACATCATCCATCTTTGACGAGAGTAACCCAACAAAGCACCAAACAACAACAACACTCAAATGAGGTCGTGAGTCAGTACATGGGCATAGAGCTAATTAGGTGTCCATGTAAGGTAGCCGACCCATTTCCAACCACCACCTTATTTTTGCAGCTTAGGCCAACCTATTTCCGTGCAGCACAATATCAAATTTTGATTAGCACTGACATGTCATGATGGAAATCCAACCTAGCCATGTGTTAGTGGCTAAGGCGACAACTAGGTTTAGACTGCAAGCATGTGTAGGTGTCACATATTATCAATTATGGGAATCAAACGTTCTCCGTTTTCTAACCAATCGGTGATCAGAAAGAGGGTATCTATATCACAAGTATGGGTCGCACAAAATATCCACATAGAAAATTCATAATAATTTGGTTGTTGCAAAAAAAACATTAGGATAAATATGAATTGCTTCTTATTTCTATTTCTCTACATGCAAAAGTTTTTTTCCTCTTACCTACTAAACCGCATATATGCTAAATTGCTTAACTAATTGGGAATGTGTCAGCTAGGTACCTTAACCCTTAAAAGCATGGGGGACTTACCTTGAATCAAAGATGTACTATAAAGTATCAATTAGAAACTTTATTTTGTGTTGGCATACAAGAGAAAGTTTTAGAGAGCCAATTTTAAATCACATTTGTGCAGTGGGTTATGGATCTTTATCCCTGGTCTCCACCAAATCATTCTACAAGCATCTTCCTTCATGAAATAATAAAAATTCTAAGATATATCAACACCACTTGATTCTTTGATATATTTGGCTACAATCATGAACTGCATAATTTGGTGGGGAAAACCAAAATTATAATCATGTCACTAACATTACTACTTTCCCAAAGTAGTAAATGTTGTAACAAAAAAATAATAACAGGTTTCAACCACTTCAAGGTCCATACCTTAGAGTCATTGTTATAAAAATTAAATCAGTTTGCTCTAGATGGAGCACAACTCTATTATGTCAAGGTGCAAGAAAATAAACCAAAAAAAGGAAAAAAAACATTTGCCCCGGGAAATATATCTTTGAAAAATGCTCGCAACCACTTTTTGGCTTCTTTGGCATTTAGGGGTTAATGACTCGGAACCAGTGCCCGGGAAGTATTTGGGCATATATAGTCGGTCAAGATCCTAGTGATTCTAAATCCAACCGGTTACATGTTGACATCTTCCGGTTTTGCTTTCATTCATTTGGGGTATATTCCATAGATTCCTCTAAAACGATCGGTAATCCTCCGAAAGTCTCCAACTTCAACCGGTTGTTTCTCAAACTCAACCGGTTCATCTGTACCTAACCGCCGGTTCTCCCCGGACAGTGCTCGGAACATTGTGGAGTTGTTGACCTTGAAATATGATTGAACCTCAAAGTGAACAGGACTGGTACTTAAAGATACATGGAAGTCGGTTGGTCCTATACACGAGGTTCGAGAAGGTGTCCAAATCAAGCACGTGCCAAGTCTATCCGAGACACATTATATACGTATTTGTTCGTGGTCATCGATCGGAACTTCATTATGAGCAATGACTTAGTACCCCTCTCCCATGCTAACCAAGGTTTAGCAAAAGGAGGAAAAGCAAGGGATTCATGTGGAGAGATAGGGAATTATCGCATACGAGCGCACCTTTCAAACATCCCACATAAAAGCCTTGAAGTAGTATGCCTAAAGCTTAATTTTTGTTAGTTGATTTGACATCAAAATTAGCTTTAAAGAGCTTGAGTTAGTCCAGTCCAAGTTGTTTGTGATAAATTGGCAACAAACTTATAGGGGGTTCAAGTTTTGATGTTGGATGGATGAGAGGTATGCTCGTATGCGACAATTCCCTCTCTCCAATCCATGTTATGAAAAGAGTCACGTGGTTCAAGTGCATTTTTGTGACTGCAATGATAGTCCCCCAAGATCACTAGTAGAAAACTATGCCAAAAATAATTGTAGCCGAAATCGGCCGTGGTTCTTTTGACTAGCCTGATATGTAGTCGTTAAATGACTACAACTTTTATTTATTGTTTTACGATTGCAATTTGAAAGCATTTAGGGCGTGTAATACACCATTGGAAAGGTATTTTCAAGACATTTCCAACATTATATTACATGCCCCCAAATTCCTAAAATTTCAGTCGCTAAACCAAAAAATATATTTGCAATCGTTTAGCGACTGCAGATCAAGCTGGTCAAAAGAACCGTAGCCGATTTCGGCTACGGTTCTTTTTGGCATAGTTTTCTACTAGCGGATGCAAAGGATATTAAAGTGAAATGCCCTCTTGGCATGAAACAACAACAAGTGGAGCATAAAAACAGTAAGCAGAGAAAGTAAGCTTTCCGAGCTCAAACCAAGACCACTTCCAACAAGGTGATGTGCCTGATGAGCAAATGCAAAAAGGGAAAATGCAGGAGTTGGTGTTAACCCATGTCATTACACTTTCACAAACATAGTGATAGCAAGGTGAGGAAAAAATAAATAAGAAAGAATCTAAGATTGAGTATATTGAGATTACACCATCTGCTACCGTAACACCATAGCAGGTTCGTTCATAAATAATTCCCAAAAAAAAACGTAAAAAAACAGAAATTACAGGCAAAGAGAAACGAATAACTCTCAAATTATACTGTGATAAAAACGAAAAGACAGAAAATCAGGGCCACCACTATGTCTACAACCTGGCAACATGTTCCACTCCCTCAACTTTCGGTGTTGAACGCCAAGCCTTGTGTCGCATAAGACCCTCTCTCACACAACACTCTCCATCTCTCATCTCGCAGGTACTCATTCTTGTTGCAATGAGTCGGTGGCACGATTTCGTTGAAGTGATTGTTTGTTTGTTGGAGGAAAGTGGTACAACTTCAACAGTTTGTATGTTGCCCCGGAGTTGTTGTCTGATTTTTACCTGTCAGCATACCTGGATACACTAGTGACCCGCGGCTGGAGCATCTTTGTTGTTCAAGGAAACTAAACGACCTAGAACCGTTTCGCATTACCCCACTATGGACTCACTGTACAGGGTCAAACCTTACCTTACTCGGATCACGAGAAGAGAAAGAAGTGAACTGCAAGCAATTGAATCCAAACGAATTGCTTCCTTATTCCATGCTTGCCCTGAGCGATTCTGATCTGCCATCTAGTCATACTAAATTCATGTTGTGGTTTAGTGGTTGTAGTGGGGATGAGTTTATTAATAGAGATCCTTACCTAGGTTGATAGATTGGTTCTTCGAGTTAGGTTCGAGTTGCTTCCAGAGTCCAGCTCCAGAATTTCTTGTCATTTTAGGGTTTTGTGAACATAAGTGGACTCATCTCGGCCAATTTTCGATCCTCAGCCAGCGCCTAATTTGGCCACTTAAAATTTCTTTGAGGGAGGACCAGGAAGGTGACTTGAGACTCACATCATGGCAGATTAATCCATTTTACATTCTTATGAAGGGCTCATGAATGACTTATACGCTAAGGATGCAGTTCGGTGTCATGTGGTCCGCCAGGGCTTCGTTTCGGGGTCCATTCCTGTCTGTGAGATGCTTCCGAATTTCTTAGACTCCACTTGAGAACTTCGTGTTTTTAATTGCTCAAATTACCGTGATGACTTTGGATCACAACATCAGTGCCTTAGTTTTCCTCCACGGAAGTGAATGGGCTAGGGCGTTCCTTCAAGAGTGCTCAACAAAACAGCAGGGAAATGGAGTGTTGCAGTGTGTGGCAGTCAAGCATTGGGATTACAACAAGTTGGCAGATGATGCTATGGGATGGATTTTTATGCAACCCAAACAATGCATCCAGCGATTGGGGTATTGAAGGAGTTTTTGGCCGATGGCTTACACCACAATAGGAATTACAACCCTTACACCGCAATTAGGATGAAATTTCTGCACATCTTTCCCACCCTAAACACGAATGATTTTTAATCCAATAAATGAGAAGACGAATTTCAAAAAAATCTATTTTTGGAACGCGAACCTTATTTCCCCCAAAAAATTAAATATTCGTGTGGTAGGTGGCGAACCTGCTATGGTGTTACGGTAATTCTTTTGAACTCATCCCAAGACTTTAATGAGGAAATGGTAATTGAAGATCCTAAGAGCAATAATGAAGATGAACTAGGAATAAGTACGGTAGTATTAGGCCCTTTAAGAAGCCTATTGCCAAAAGGAAGTAAGAAAACGAGTCTTGCAAGAAGCATGTTTATGTTGTTTCACACATTGTGGAAGTGAAGCTAGGTGGGATTAAGGAAGCATGGACTGCTCATATTGACCCTAACATGGGGAGTCCTTCAGTCACATTGGAGGCACCGATGGTGGAGGTTGCAAAAGAATCCATAGTTGTTTGTGTGGAATTGAGGTCTAGTGAGTTGACGGAACCTATTAATTCAGATCCCCCGACAAGAGGTGAGGATTGGTTATAAGTTGGAGAAGGCATGCTTTGTTGAGTCTATTAGGAATTTGGTTCCGCTAGATTAAGCCAAGGAGTATGCTCAATTGAGGCATTAAACCCTCTTTTTGGTGTTAAATTTTTTTCGGAGAAGTCTTTGGATGACATTGTTTATCACGATCAACAAGGGTTAGAGGAAGTTCTCACCATGCACATGAGGATTGGACATAGGGACGATGAGGAACTTGCGTCATATCAAGGGGAGTTGCATGTGTTTGTCAGTAGTATGAACCCAATGGTGTGAAATATTGCAACTGGCATTTTCACAATGGATGTACAAGGGGACACGGAGAGTGTGAATGAACCTAAACACATTATGGAGTGTGAAAATATATCCATGACCAAGGAGGGGGCTCATGGCCTAGGTGGGAGGTATGTATTTGGATAATCGACATACGGGAGGTCTTAGGACAAGATGAACCAAAAAATGGTAACTTTAAAACATATACGTTGAATGAATGTGGGAACACGGGCCTAGCGGCTCCTAGCAATGAAAATCAAGAAATAAATATTGGAGGAGGGGATATATCATCTCGATTGAATGATGAAGTCTTGAAAACTATGTTGGATATTGTTTAGGGTTTAGATTCCCTTATGACTCCTATCTCTCCCATCGCAAGTGAAATGGGGTACAAGTATGGGGACAAACCTCGTGAATTCATGATTGTGTTAGGCTGTACATGTCCATGTAATGTTGAAACTACTAGGTTGAAGGTGTGGACGGTTTTAATGTAGGATGGAAGTAATGAACAAATGGCCTTCTTAAGGGTTGTTTACATCATGAACCATGAAGTTGTTCTTTGCTCCTCTAAAATATGTGATAAGCCGTTGAACTTGTCCTGGGACCAATTCGGTTTACATCAAGAAAAGAATGTAAAAGTGACCATGGAACTCGAGGTCCTCCAAAAGCCTAATTTCAAGCCTGCATTATTCATTGTAATGGTCCAACGGGTTTTGCAATGGGAGAGGCAAAAGAGGTTCTCTCGCTATAAATGTTAGAGGACCATGACATAGATTTTTTATTTTATTTTTTAATATTTGCCAAAAAAATTTCATAGTTACGAGGAAGAAGCTCAAACATGAAGAAAATTCCCAAAACTGCCCTTTTTGGACATGTATCAAAAGAATCAACACATCCACTTTTTGGTTCATGGTCACTTCTCTTGGTCCACGTTCAGTTAGGGGCCCAAAGGTTTTAAGACTGCATTTTTTAGAAATCGAACCATGAAAATGTTATCCTAAAGTGTGACCATGGAAAAATGCCATGTGGCATGGGACAACTTCATGGTCCGTGATGTAAACAACCCCTTAGACTCCAAACTGGGGAAAACCATGGTTGAGAACATTCTCTTAATATTGCAATTATTTTAGAAGATGATTGGACAACAACAAAATGCACAAGACTAGGTGTTGGAAGATTTATTCCTTGTTATGAGATCTTCAACACAAAGGAATCTTAAGCTATTTTTGGGATGGAATGAGGTTAAATGGGATGTCACATGGTTTAGCTTGATTGCGCAAGTGTTGGATGCATTTGCATGGCAAAATTTATGTGTAACATTGAGTTTGTCCGGGACAATAGAGGCTTTAGATTGCAGTGGTGGCCTGTGAAGGCCAACAATCATATGCATTTGACCTCTTCTTGTTACAAGATGGCTCACTTGATAATTGCTCGAGGCTGGAAGCTTGATTGTGTTATTTCAAGACCATAGAACTCTGAAGCTCCATTGTCACCACAAAAGTTGGCTGACAAGAAAGGAAGAGTGTCCCAAAAAACAATTTGACCTCTCCATAAAAACTCTCAAATATGCTGGTGAATGTTCAAAGGATGGGACATGGGTCATCATGTCTTTTGAAGCAACAATTTTTGTTTAACTATGTGGTTTTGGAATTTGTTCTTGGGAAAAATAACTCAGGGGTTGAAGGTGTCTTACTACCAGGTGGCCAAAGTTTAATGGACTATATTATTATTATTATTATTATTATTTGTCAAAGGCCCTCAAGAAATCTTGATAAAAACAAATATGGGTACTGAGCTATTTTGTAAAGTTGTGGGAGCTTGTATGTATTGGCAAAGGTTGATTGGTCTTTGGGTTGCAGCTATGGAGAAGAATATTGAGTGATGAGATCAATTAGGCTTTAGGTGGATTCCGTAGGAGGTAGTTTCATCCAAATACTTTGGAAACTTCATTGAGATATGCCTTTTTGAGATATGTATTGGGATATACAAAATCATGAATTTATGTTAACAAAAAGAAGAAGTGGAGCATGTGAAATTTATTGTTGGCGGAAAGAATTATTGTTGTGAAAAAAGTTACTTGTGAGCCACCCAAACTACTCGCAGTTTGAGCTAAGGCTCATTGCCTAGTTAAGGAAGGAAGGTAACTGTTAGGAGTTAGATTAACACCGATTACTTAGCATTGTTAGATGGTTAGGTAATACCTGAAGACTCGAAAGGCGTATGCGGATGACGGCATATCCAGACAAAAACATATACAAATAAAGGCATGTGCGGATAGAAACAAAGACTGTTGGATTTAGGGGTTTAGAAAAATGATAGGTAGGGTGGAGTCAGCCATAGATGCTAACCGTTAGATTTAGGTACGGCTAGATCTACGGCTAGTAAGGCCTTGTGGTTGGAAGGGGGTGGTCTACGAAGGTTAGCGACATACTCATTTTAGTTTATTTTTCTCTCTCGGTTATGACACATACACACACTCTCTCTCCCTTCATGTAGGTAGCGGCGCAATGTGTAGTGTAGAGTTTTGTTATGAACAAACCCAGGGAAACACTCAGGGAAGACTTAAAAGGTGACTTGTACAACATCTAGGTGTCTCAGATAAAGTTTATTAAAGAAAACACAGGGTTTTTTTCACTTTATTTTGGATTAGGACCGACAATTGGTTTAAGGGTAAGAGATGAAAATTCTAAAAACCTCTCCATGTCAGTACATGCAATCGTGACTGTCTCTCACCTCACTCTACTTTCTCAGGCAATAGTCTGGCAATGAGTTCATTTTAATCAGACCAAGGGCGGTGCACAAGCATAGGCATAGCCATAGTCAATGGTCTTGCGTAAGTAATCCATTTTTGTCTCTTTACCGAAGCCAAGGGCACTTCGGCATAGTCAATAGTCTTTCATTAATTAACTCCATTTAATGTAACTTGAAAAGACAATGCGGTAATCCTTCCAGGATGGTCAGTCTTCTTTGATTAAGTCCAATCTTAATTATGCGGTCTGACCATAGTCTCTTACCTGGTTTTGGCCAAGGCAATCATAATCTCGTTCCTCAAGGCAATAAGTCAAAACCACTTATGCGTGTTAACATATTCTTACATCACTCATAAACTCATTTAGTTTATTTAATGTTGCAATTCCATATTCTTAGATCTTAAAACATTTAATTCAACATTTCATTTCATTTACCATTCTTACAAATAATGCTTAAGCGGTTCAATTCTTAAAGATGATAAAATGCTAAGTTAGCCTTAATTTCCTTAAGGTTTTAATTAGCAATCCCTACTTACCAATATCATAAGCGGCACGTCCTTTTGTCTCCTCCGCATTCATATATCCCTTTGCAATCAATCGTCTCAACATGTTGACGCTTCATCTTCCTATCAAAGGTTAGAAAGAAACAATTTCTCCATTTACACTACAAAGACCATAGTCTTGATCTTTGATCGATTCAATTATACTCGGGAATCCGGTTCCACGGCTCTCAATCACTTTCACATATTACAACAACACTACTTTCTTCTCTCGAATTGTTTTAGAGAATTGAATCACCTTTATGACAATTGATTTGTTGGTGCAATTAGTTTTAGAGGCAACTTAGAAATATGTAGGTGTATCAATGAAAAGACTATAGCCTCTTAGTTATGTCATGCACTCCAACATGTTTGTAATGTATCGAAACAATTCCATGTTGTCATTCAATTCAATTACAGGTTTGCACGTAATTCAACAACGAACTCACTCTCAAGGGATCACATTCAAAATTAATTGCATGGAAATTATCAACTTAATAATGTTGGCTACATTCATTGATAAAGAAATCACATAGTTTCAAATTACACGATTTGTAGTTTCAATTATGCGTTGATATGAGCTAGACCATAGCCTCGATTAAATCCTTGCTTTCAACAACCATTCCCGAGACTTAAGTAAATTAATTTACTTTACTCAAAGATAATCAATGTTCGGAAATTATCAGTTTCAATGCCAGGACAATCTCACTGGATTTACTTAGTCCCTTCCAACCTCAAACTATTGACTTATTTGCGAAATTGATAATTCATTATAGTATAAGGCTAAGTCTATTCAAGGCCAAGATTGACCTCAAATTAATACATGCAGTAAGCAATTCAGACAATCAATGACGACTAACTGCGGACAAATTATGCATACAAATCAACCTTAGGAATCACTCCGGTTTGACTTGCAAATTCACTCGCACTTAAAAGACTCTCCAAAAATAAACAAAACCGCACAACTCCAGTACATTCCCCCTGGAGATAGTTTAATAAATTCACACGAGAGACAATGGACTCCGCATATACGAATCACTCGCATATGCTATAATATATGCTTGACATTCAAGAATAGTTCAAAAAGTCACAATTTTAGAAGAGGTTCAACAACAACCACACACACATGCTCTCGGCCTCTCGCCTACAAAAAGACTGCTTTCCCTCAACTTCCGAGAGAGTCTCTCTAACTTCTCCACCCTCCTATAACTCAGAGAGCCGCCCGAGTCTTTGTAACTACCTCGGTTGCCAACAGACTATAGTCCTTACTAATAACTTTTCTGATCTCACAAGACTATTGCCCGTTTCCACTAGTCCTTTTAGGCAATATCTAGGTGAATAAAGACTCTGTTTCCACTTTTTTCAGCAATGAACCAAAAAATTCAAAATTTACTACTACACAATGTTTCTAGAATGCTAGAAAACTAATGTTGAATAAAATGATTTGTAAACATTGTTGATGTTGAATAAAATGGTTTGTAAACCATATTGGAGAATTGTTCTATGGATATGCAGCTGTTGGAGTAAATTGTTGGTGGATATGTGACTACTGGAGAGAATATCACAACCGGTTGTCATTCCAAGTTTTACCGGTTGTATTGTTTCTGGTTGCATTGCTTATGATTACATTGCTAGTTGTTGATGGTTTGCGGCATTTGAGGCTTACATGCAAAGATAGGGTTAATAGTTAGTGATTAAAGCTAGAGCTAATTAAAGCTATAGCTTTAGTCTTGATTGGAGTATTGGCTTGGAGGGTGGCAAAAGATCACCCATCCAAGTACTATACCTTGGAAGGGTGGCTTAACCCTCAATCCCTCCACTACTTGGCCGACCCAACCAAAGATGGCCGGTGTGAAAATTGTTAGAAGTTAGGTACCTTGAGCCAACCCCCTCCCTTTGCGGTAGCAAATACTAGGTATGATGGACGAATTTTAGATGAAGTTATGATGATTTAAGTTGGATGAAGAGCGGTTTTATAAAGGATGAAGGATGAACTTATAGTGGTTTGCATGGATGAATGTGATGCATTTGGATGATTGTAAAAGATAGAAAGTCTTTGCTTGGAGGGACTAGAGTAGTCCATCCAACCACCTAATCTTGTGAGTTGTTATTTCGATTGGAATAGCAATTGTGACCACATCACTCTTGCTTTAACTTGGTATATTATTTTATAGTATTCACCACATTTTTACTTACTTGACAAGGTTTAATCACTTGTTAGGAATATTATGTGATCAATGGAGGCAATAAAAAATACAATGGCAGAGGTGGCATGGAACTTGATTATCTTGCCACGCTCACATGGAGGCTTGAAAATATTGGATCCACATGTGGATGTTTATTTATTTTCAGCAAAATTATTGATTAAAAATTCTATGCTTAGGAATGAGCCCTGAAAAGCTTATTAAGGCATAGACTTGAGCAAGCTCGGCCTATGGATAACATTAATTGGCCTAGTGGTCTTAATTGGATTATGAGGGCTAAAAGAATTTAAAAAAAATGGATCTTGGTTTTTTTAAGAGCCATTTGGATTGCTTAGGTGTTTGCTTGTGATGGTGTTTTACAAGATGTTCATAGAGCTCCACAAATTATGAGGAAAGTGGCAACGGAAACGATTTGAATGTGCTAATTATCTCGTGCTAATCGCATGGTTCATATCCTGGGAGAAGTGGGCTAGTCAAAAAAAGTAACCATTTAAAACTCATCTACATTATGTACTTCATGCAGATCGATCATTGAAGGCTATATGTTCTTTTAGCCAATTACCTAGTGTCATACCCATGAAAACCAAATTGTTTCACACTTGAAACCCAATTCTTGCACATTCAAAATGCATACTACGTCACATACTTGCATAAAATTCTCTTAAATATTGCTTGTATTGTGTTCATATAGTAGAGTCCTCCTACCATTGAAATATGCAATGATACCTAATGCTCTTTCAATCTATAGAGTGATAGAATGTTCGACACCTAAAGAAGGTGTTAAACGAAGTAATTTGGATATTATCTTGGAATACCAACTCTTCCACTCATCAATCGATTCAAAGCATATTTTCATGTGTGGTTTATTAATCAGGAGCAAAACTTGGAACGTTAAGTCCAAAAGATGCCCCAAAAATGTCAAAAATGACAAGACACCCATGACACGGCCAAAGAACTTGCTCCCAAGTTTCTTGATATGTAGCATATGAACTCCATATTTGGAAGATTTAACATCTCAAATGTATTGAAGATGATATAATATATGTAATTACATACTTGGTAGATTTTATCATCCATCCCATCATCCAATTTTTTTCATAGAAAAAGAGATTTTCACTACTGAAGTGGTCCCAACTTGAAAAGTTTCATTAAAAACTTTCAAAAAATATTGCAACCAAAATAATAATAATAATAATAATAAATCAAAAAATTATGACAATGTGCTGAAACACCCTAGACATTGAGGGGCGGTCTCAAAATTTCCAAGTTCATTGGCATGCACCCTAAGCAATAAAGGGACAATCATGAAAGATGAGTACGTCTTTCGATAAAACCCTAAGACTCTCACAAAGATGAGGCCTCAATATACCTAATTTGAAATGACTTTCCCTGCATGTTAGGCATTTATTTAACATCAAGATGTGAAGCTAATCATGGAGAGATGTCAAGTTCAACACTTGTTGTGGACTCCTAGTAAGGTACACTAAATATGATATTTAGTGTCACTTATTATTTGAAATTATGCAATGCTATAATTGTTTACTGTACATCTCACTTTTTACCAACAAAGGTCGAATTGGTTGTTTGGACATTATAGAATAGTAATGTCTCTACCTGGTGAAAAAATACATTAACAATTAAAAATATAGGAGCGTGTAACTCCGAATAGTAAGTGACACTAAATATCATATTTAGTGTAGTTTCTAGTATTGGTCCATTATCAAGTTTCTATACTAACCACAACTATGAATTGTGAAAATTATGGGACATTGATAGATTCTACTTATAGATTTTGTTAGATTTTATTTCTATTTTCAAAGTGTAGGTTTATATATAGATATATAGATATAGATATATAGATATAGATATATAGATATAGATATATATATATATATAGAGAGAGAGAGAGAGAGAGAAGTGGTTGATAGTTTCCCATCTCAGTTATCAATCTCAAATCATTTTATTTAATTTTGGTTGTTATAGTCATTGTTATACCCTCCTACAAATATATTCTAACAGAACACAATCGACAATATAACCTTAAAGTCCAGCTGGACTTCTGAAATTGGAGGCATCCATTATCAACGTTTGCATCTCCATAACCAAAAGGTTATCAATATTAAGAATTCGAATGTATGTTTGAATGTGATAGACATCAATAATGGTTGATTCTGTAATTTTTCGTAACCCGTGGATCGCTACAGATCATAACCACGGAATAAACGGGTTGATAACTGGACTGGCCAATACTGGCAATTTTCACAGGCTTATTGGAAACCGACACGGATATAAGCACTCGTCAACTTTCTTCAACACTGGAGTCATTTTATGTTGGAACTGGCAATTTTCACAGGCTTATTGGAAACCAACACGGATATAAACACTCGTCAACTTTCTTCATCACTGGAGTCATTTTATGTTGGAATAGACAATGGGTATCAACTCAGAGCAAGCCCAGTTGTTCCTGGATATGCATTTGCATCCGGGAATGAGAAAGTGGCCTCCGTCCAGGATGCAGATGTAGACTCATGCAAAACTGCCACTCATCCTGCAGTTGCGATGGTTAATTTTCTAAAGTCTCGAATCTCAACCACTTATTTCTCAAACTCATCTTGTTCATCTGTAACTAGTAATTTTCCTTCAGTCTCAAACCTCAACCGGTTATTTCTCAAACTCATCTAGTTCATCTATAACTAGCTGATACTAGAGAAAAGTAGTAGGTCGAAGGGCAAAAAAATTATTGTCTTATTATATATAACCCTCCATGCACATCTCTCACATATCCAGGGAGTTCGAGGCTTCTGGCATCACTTTTCATCCATGGTTGAATTACATGCCAGTGAGTGGACGGCTTCCCTACATCCGCATCTACATTGCAAACGTAAAAGTGCATTTGCTTAAAATGCGCTATTCATTCTAGGCTCAATAAATCAACATGATTGGGAGGACCTATATGAGCACTTAACGAGCATGCGATTTTTTTACTTTATTATTGCATACAATATTCATATAAGCTCTAAAAATTATAAAGCAAATCGATGAAGAGGAAGAACTGGCTGTTAGTTACAGATGAACCGGTTGAATTTGAGAAATAACTGATTGAAGTTCAAGATTTCAAGAGAATTACTGACCATTGTAGAGGAATCTATAAAATATGCCTCAAATTAATAAAGAAAGCCCGAAAGATCACAACATGTAATCGGTCAGACTTGAAAACTCTAGGATTTTGACCAATTATAGCCAAAAATCTCCCGAGACATCGAAGCAAATGGCTATGGGCACGATTTGGATTTGCCAATTATCTCATACTAATTGCTCGTTTCATATCCTATGAGAGAAGTGGGTAGAGAGAAAAGCAACCACATAACACACATCTACCTTAGATTTAGTTATGCTTATCAAAAGTACATGTTTGTTGATTTCTTAACTGGATACATAGATCCTCCCAATTGTGTTCACTATTGACTGAAGAGTATTTGAAGATGTGATCCAATCTCTTTTCAACATGTGTCTTCTGATGCTTGCACTTTGATCTTCACTGAACCACATACCAATCAAACATTGGGGTCCGATTCACAAAACGAGCCACTTAAGACCAAAATGCTCACAACAGTTCCCTCTGCACAAGAAAAACAGCAAGAAGAAGAGAGAGGTGTCCACTATGAGTGCAGAATCGCACTTCCCAATGGCGGTGTTCGATTACTTGTACAAATGTGAGTGTCCACAGTTCCCTTCATTCTCTATTGCCAAGTGTGTGTGCTTGCCCGGCATATGTATGTACACAGACAGGGTTCATCTACTTGTAAAAATTGGCAATCATGGGCCTGCACCGGTGGATCATCAACACCCTTGGCTTCATCATACCAAAACATTTCACTGGCTCACTCGACTGGATCCATGGCCCCATCAATCGATGGAGTGGCCGGTTTCTCGAGATTCACAAAAGTTGTGTGTCTACAATGGAGGGTTGCCGAGTGTGCAAGATGTTGCGTATTCTCCGACCCCTTTTTGGTTTGTTGTTGTCGCTACTTTTCCTTGAAGGAATCACTCGCTCACTTGGTGGTGATGAGGAGAGAGGATTAGGACACCTAGGATTTCGATGATTCTTAAACCCTAAAGAGGAGGTTTTAGGGTTTAGGATTTCCGGAGAAGATTTGCCCGGAAGGTCTTGGTCGCGAAGGAGGAGGGGGAAGGGGAAGGTGGTTGTCGTTGTTCGCACCTCACTTGTCGCCGGCTTTGAATCTCGGGAGGTTGAGGAGCAAGTTCATTCGTATGGCGCCTTTGAGTCGGGTAATTCCAACATATTTTTGGTTTGTTGTTGCCGATGCTTTTGCTTGAAGGAATCACACACTCGCTTGATGGTGTTGATGAGGAGGGAGAGTTAAGAGGTCTAGGGTTGCGATGATGACCGGGAAGTTTCTCCAGGTTGTGGAGGGGGAATATTATTGTTGTTTTCAGCTCGCTTGTCACCGGCTTTGAACCTCGGGAGGTTGAGGAGCGAGTTCACTCGCGTGACACCTTCAAGTGCCGACCACTCCTCCTCCTCCGCGTCGTTGGCGTCAAGCCAATCCGCCAGCTTCCGAGGATGATGATGCTGCTTGCCCCCGCCCGTGCTTCCCGTGGACGAAACTTTGTTGCTCCTCCCTCCTCCCTCCCCGTTCGTGGTGATTTCTCCCGAGCCGTGTGAATTTGAAGTTTGTGGATCTTGCCCATAATGCGGGATCGCTTGCTGCAGCCCAAGCGCATCCGTGTTGCCAGGCATCGGTGGGTAGAGAAGGTGCTCATCATTGCGAGTATTTGTGTTGCGAGTATTTGTGACCGGTGGTTTCCGGAGGGGAGCCGGTGGTGGAGGAGGAGGCGGGAGCTCCTTCGACCGGTGGTGGGTACTCACATGCTGCGAGACCGAAAACATTCGGTCGACGTAAAGGCACACCACGGCACAATCGTCAACTTTCGAAGTCGGGTATTTGAGTCTCCACACACGCACAGCCGCCTCTACTAGTGCTCGTGCGGCGGTGGCCCGAGTCGGGGCTTGCGCAACCACTTGCACCACTTCGTCATTGCTCAGCACATCCCAAATCTATAGCAACAAAATCCGAACTTGAGGTTTTAAAACACACAGTAGCTCACATATAATCTGCCTGAAATGAACATTTAACAGGTACTGGAATTCAGCGAAACAGAAGTAGTTGCAGAAAAATTCTAATATCAATTTCAGCACAACCCAAATCTACAATCCAGGAATTCCTTTATCAGATGGCCTTGAGTCACCGTACAAGAGTTCATTGATCTGTCAACGACCCAACAAGGATGACTGGGGACATATTTTTAAACATCGAGTATTATCTATGTGTGAGCAAGTTCTTATATCAATTTCAGCACATCCTAAATCTCAAAGTTTCTATTTCTCTGCACATCCCGAGGCTGCAATTCAGACATCCTGCACCTCACGATGACCTTCAGTCACCTAACACGACTTCATTGATCTGTCAGCAACCCAGCACCAAGAGAGGATGATTGTTGACATGATTTCAAACAGCAAGGTTTCTTTGTGTTTGTGTTTGTGTTTGTGTGTGTGATGGATGTGGGGGGAGTATGAAGGAATTTGTGAGGTTACCCCATCGGTTGCCAGAACGATGAACTGGTCCCGCTCTGTGAGCTGCCGGTATGACATCTCAGGGACAGCAATAACGCCGTAGTCTTTCAAGCAGAAGTCCCCAAATGCACGGGCCATGGCAAGCCCCGGGGAGTCATCAAAAGGAAGCCACACTCGCGGCACTTCTGGCTCGTCGTGCAAGGCAAACACACGGCCCCTGCATTGCCGGATACGCTCTGCTTCCCCTGTTGTCCAATCAATAACAGATTCTTCAGCAAAGTTCTCAAATAATTCTGAAAGAAGCCACCACAAGATCATGGACGCATGCTGGTTTCAGAAGCAACTGCTGCTTCAATCAGCATTCTTATGGGAGACTGATAAATACCATCTACTTTGTTAACATAACAGACCTTGAATAGTGAGTTAAAATTTCATCATGTGTACCCTTTCCAGAATTTGTCCTGGAATATAGCTAACCAACTTACGAGGGAGGTTTGGCTTCAAGTCGACTGTCAATTGAATGGCAACATAGGCACCCTTGTCATTCTTAGTCCCCAAGACAGCACGCGAATCACCCACGTTTCCAATTACTAAATGCTTACCCTGCACACATGAAAACAAGCCACTGAATAACGAATTCCCCCTTGCGCAGCCCATAAAACCAGGTTTCTAAATCCCAAATGTCTAACACCTCAGTTTCTCTCCTCACTGGTTCCAGATAATTCACACCAGATTGCACCATGTAGGGTACACTGCAATGTGACACAATTGCAAGTTGAAGCCTGACATCAGTGAGTAAAGGTATTGTGCTGGTATCAGGAGGACACTTGAAGCACATCCCGAAGTGTAGAAAAATGCTCCCATATTATTGCAATGAAACTTAGACCTAAAAAATGGTGAAGAACCTCAGTTATTCATCCAGTATGGAAGAGGTAATTGGATGTTGCATTTGCATATGGTGCCAACATTGAGAAAAACGAACAATACTGGGAAGGCACATCTGAAAAATTTGCAGTTCCAAAAACTTGGAAATTGCAGGTAACAATGGGTTTGAGATGAGCTTGCCTGTTTTAGGACGGTGACAGCCGTGGTGCCACTACAAAAACAATCAATCCCAGGATGCGCACGAAGCTCCTTGTCCATGATCCTGTATGCTGTCAAATGCGACTCCTTCCATGGCTCAAACATAGGATGCTCCTTCGCCATCCCATCTTGCCACCCACTTTCCGTTGCCTCCTCCTCTCTGTGTGCATACTCCCCATTCATCCCCGAAGTTCCATTCTGCTGCCCATTGCCTCTAGAATTTAAGGTTTCTCCCACTCTACCCTGCTCATGCTCTTCACTGTGGGCTAACTCCTCCCAATAATGGACAAGCTTTGATGGTATGGAGTCCCGCACCCGCCTTGCAACCAGGTGGCCAAATGGCCCGTGTCCATCAAACACTCCACAGAATACGGTGTCTTCCATTGAGGCATAACCCTACATGTCCAATTCATCAAATTCAGTTACAGCTTCTCTGATGGTTACAACCTTCCAATACAGGCTCGCGTGTTTCTTAGTGACGATGATAGCAGGTAGAGTACTTTCAAGCACTTGGATAGATTGTGACAGAGCTAGGCAAGGTTGCAAGAACTTACATGTGCAGGAAAGAGGAATGTTAAAATATTCATCTATATTTACAATGCAACAAGTATCCAGGCGGTGTCCTGTCTACCCAACCTCTACCTACAGAACTCATCTTTCTTGTGAAATGTCGAGGTGGGTCACTTTTAAAATCAAAATTCAGGTGATTTAGCAATGACCGAGTCTTTGACTCTAAAAGCTGAAGGTAAAGGTGTCAGTACATTTTGCATGGATTGTAGAGATTAATTCTATGACCAGTTTGCCCCACTGCAGATTAGGGAATCCTTATTACTGTCGTGATATTTCAAGCCACTATCTTCTGCAATCGTTTTTGACAGAGGGTGGTTAATCTGAACCCTCTTATGAATAGTCTTCAATGAATCCTCTTAAAAATTGGCATTCACGGTGCTCCACAGAATGCAACCTGACCAACAAGCATTTCACATCCTGGCAATTGTGCAACAGACGGAATTTGCTTGTCAAATTAGTTTCTACAATTGGCCGAAACCTAAGCACATACTCAGTTTGCAGCAGCAGTTCTAGCCATATCATGAACCTTTATCTTCGACAGAATAACTAGATTTCCTAACCTGGCATGATTTATGGAGGTGCAATCTTATACCAAAGAATATGCAGAACCAAGGATTATGAACCTGGACTACCACTCCTGTGAATTGAGATTCACAGAAATCTATAGTATCAGAAAATGTGCCAAGCACATTCACAGAGCTTGAAGCAATTCGCACATGGCAGGTTGCAAAAGGAAGAAAACCCAACTGAAGATTCGCTCATCGCACTGAATTCTAGGACATCAAGCCAATGAAACCCTAGTGTTGACATTTTCAAGCCAGTATCTATCTTTCTCCACATGAATCCAATCGAGTCAATTGCTAGATTTCTTAACCTGGCAAGAAAGCTTGGAACTTATGGAGGTGCAAATCTTCTACAGAATCATGTGCAAAACTAGGGATTACAAATCTGGATTGCCACTCCAGAAATTGATCTTCACTGAAATCTATAGTATCAGAAACTGATGGCAAGCATATTCAATGCTCAAAGCAATTCGTGTCAGCATGGCAGGTTGCAAAAGGAAGAGAATCCAACTGAGAATCCACTCGTCGCATTGACCTCTTCAATAATGAAACCAATGAATCCCTACTGTTGACATTTTCAAGCCGATATCATCTTCTCCACATGAATTCAACGCAAAGCGAGCCAATCCCAATTGACACACTGGACCTCCTAATTCACCCAAACAGTAAGAAAAACAGAGTTGGACAAGCCCCATGAAATTAGATCGATTGCACATCGTGCCAAGCACTGAGTCACGATGGAGGGTGGCTCCAAACCGCGGCATCGAATCCTAAATTAAGCTAAACCCTAAAGCGCATCCATGACTCACTTTCGCAGCTGGATATGTGGGTTGCCAAATTTCTTAATATAGGATGCCGAATGTCATCCGCGGAACAAAACCCGTCACATTAAATTCCTGCCAATGCAATCCCTAACCTTCTGCAAACGTGCAAGACCAAGATTTGTGGCACCCAATTCCTGACGCCTGAGTGGTGTTGGAAGGAATCCAAATTCACCACATTTCTTCATATGGCAAGCTGGATTTCATCCGTGGAACGAAACCCATAAAATAAAATTCCTCGCAAATTCATGTCTTTAAAATTATAAATCGCCATTTCATTCGAAAAAAGCAAAAAGGAAAATTTCCTGCCGGTGCAGCTATCATCTCCAACCTTCTGCCGAAGGGCAAGAACAAGATTGGTGGCACCGCGGAAATCCTGAGTGCAGGTGGAGGGAGGAACACTGGGTCACCAAATTTCTTAATATGGCATGACGAAATTCATCCGCGGAACGAAACCCCCCTCACATTAAAAGTCCTGCCAGTGCGATCTCTACCCTTTTGCCGATTACGCAGTGCACGACCAAAATTAGTGGCACAGGAATCCTGAGGGAATCAGGGATATGTTGTTATCGATGTTCCTACTTCCCCTGAGAGATAATTAAGTTATCAACACATGGAATAA
The DNA here is from genome assembly GCA_964035585.1 of Polytrichum formosum. Classification (NCBI taxonomy): domain Eukaryota; kingdom Viridiplantae; phylum Streptophyta; class Polytrichopsida; order Polytrichales; family Polytrichaceae; genus Polytrichum; species Polytrichum formosum. The sequence goes on along the minus strand of OZ037935.1, from coordinate 23,639,522 downwards.
CTTATGTGTTGCAAGAGGGACCTGGAGTTGGGGTGGGTTGAGTTATGTTTTGGTTTTTCTATCATATTTGTTGTTGTTGCTGTTGATGATGTTGATGTTATTCTTACTTACCTCCCAGACGACCATGGCGTCTTGATTGGTGCCCTTGCGGCCCTGCTGCGTGAAGACACAGGCAGCATCGGAGGCGCCATTGGAGACCATGCGGCCAGGGATGATGGCCAGGAGCGCATCCGCCTTGCTCTCCGCCTGCAACAGACTCTCCTCCGCATCCTTGTGCCTCACCAGCTTCCCATCCGCTGCTTGCTGCCACTGCTGCTCATTCTCCCGCTCCTCCTCCACCCCCCCGCCCACCGCATGTGGGGTCGATGCACAACACCCCATCTTCCCTTCTTCCTTCTTGCGCAACTCTTCTTAACTCTCTCTCCTTCTCACTTTCTTCCCCTTCCTTACTCTTCTTACAATGCTCTCTTCCCCATTAGCTTCATACTCCGCCCCCCTCACTCTTTCTATAATTCTCTTTCCCCCATTAGCGTCGCACTCCAGCCCCCTTTCGCATCAATCTCATCTTCCCAATCCATCACCAAGTCGGCACGAAAAAGTCGCCGCCAAACTTTGGGGCTCCTCGGTGCAACAAGTGGGTGGGTTTGGCCTCCCTTGAATTGGAGCTAAAAAATCGAAGAAGTCGGTCACTCTGATGCAAACTTCTCCATACAAGTAGTTGTACAGCAAGTACGTTGCAACGTACCCGCTAGGAGCTGTGGAGGTGGTGGAAGAAGAAGAAGAAGAAGTCTGTGCTTGATTTGCAGAAAGGTAGGCAAGGATTAAGTTAGTGACATGAGGAGTACTACTGTGAGCCCGTCAGGCTACGGAAGCTCGCCAAGCTGATAATAATGATGATGATGGTAGAGTGAGAAATTGGATTAACAGCATGATGATGACGATCAATCCTCCTCCCTGTCCTGTCACTGGCGATGGAGCTGTGGAAGCTCGGAGAGTAGGGATAAGAGGGAGGAAGAAGAAATAGAAGAAGGTATAAATCATCAGCACCTGGTCAAGCTTCTCTCAAAAATGGACACGAGGCTGGCGATGGCGTTAGCTGCAGCTGCGTGGCTCACTCACCAATCAACCTGTCAAAACAGAAACAGAGGCAGAAGCAGCAGGAGGGAGAGGCGGAAGACGACTGTTTGGCACAGCAGAGGTGTCAAAATTGGACAGCAACGCAGGCGAAGGGAAGGGAAGGGAAGGGAAGGGACGTAAATTTGGTGGCAAAGCCCCTGAGTCACTCACGTACCTAAGTACTTTGGCTTACTGGCTCTGGAGTCTGCAAGAGTCAGGCAGGCGCTTTGGGAGCTGCAAAAAGTGTGAGGACTCACCCGCAACAACGACGACGACGACGATGATGATGCCAAAAGGAGCTTGTGAGCAATGAATTGGCCAAACCCAAACCCAAACCCAAACTAACTTAGCAAGTTTAAGCCTAACCCAGCGCACCGCACCACATCGCTCTAAAGCTCTCATCAACGTCTCTCCACGCTGCCGACCATCTCAGCTGAGAGCGAGCGAGCGAGCAAAGCAGCAATCGAGTTGTCAAGCTTTGCCAAGCAAAAAGTAAGTGCGGAGGAGGTCCCAAAACAGCACCAAAACAGACACTTTTGCCCGCCTACACATTATACATCACTTACATACATACATACATGCATCCCAAAGTATTGGAATTTGTGCAGGAAATGTATACGAACTTGGAAGAAGTAGGTTAGTAGTCTAGTAATAAATTGTGTCACATGTGGGCCCTGCCAATTACCACCCACTACTAATTAACCTCCACTTGAGACTACCAACATTTACCCACCGTGAAGATGATTGACAGATATTGCTTGCAACAATGATCAAATCTGGGATTCCTTACTTGACTACGGTAGACTTGAGTGGCAACAGACTCTCACGGATTTGAAAAAAGCATCGGACATTGCTTATGAGGATGTTCTTGAAGAATTTGACAATGTTTGATGTGTCAACGGTCTTATTGTTACTCGTAGCAATTTAGTCTTAAGTCCCCTAGTTAGCTCTGTTTCACTTGAGGTGGTTGTACCTTTCCTTTTGCAATTGAATTCGCTTTCAATTTGTGCCAAAACAAAACAAAACAAAACCAAACAAAATATGATCAAATTTGGAAATGAAATGAGGTAGGTAAAGGTGTATGAGAAAGAATCTGGTCGTTGGATTTGACTGGGATCATCTCATCCAGTTAGCCGTTGCAATGTAAAAGTCATAATATAAGGTCAAACTAAAACTTTCTTGTTTCTTCTAAGTGATCATATAGGGTTTTATTAAATCTTGAGTGACGTGTATAGTTTGAGCACCTGCACGTAATCCAATCTCATTGTGACATGTATCTTTTTGGCGTCCATTCTTAACTACGAGCCTTGCCATATAGATAGGGTACCACTCAAATTTAGATGTCCATTTTGGAAGCATGACGACATTATGAGGCTCACATGCCTTAGAAAAAGAAAGAAAAATGTGTCGAGTAAAAGTAACAGCAATGGAAGAAGAAGGTCGACATCAAAACCAGAACCTCTGTGTGCACATGTGAAGCAACAGTAGTAAATACTCTCAAGTGAATTTGAAGTACTGGGAATCGATGTGAAAGGCACCCACCAGCTGTTCTGGTGGGCACTCGGGACTCATCAGAAGTGTTGCAAAAAGCAAGGCAAGGGCGGTGTGGAAGCTGCGAATTCCACTTGAAGCCGGGGAGTGATGGAAAGGCTGAAGGGCAGGTGGAGTTTGCGATTATTGCACTTGTGAGGCGAGCAATTGGAAGGTGAAAAATCATGTATCTGTGTACTCAGGTACACACACAGGTGAAGTATGCGGGCTCACGCTTTCTTAATTGGACACCTTTATTTGAGTGGTATGTAGATGCCATATGGCAAGGCTTGTGGTTGAGAACGGACATCGAGAAGACACGTGTCACGATGAGATTGAAATATGCGTTTCAAATTTAGACATCTTCTAGGTTTATAGGTAACACGTATGGAAGGTCCAAAAAGCTAAGTGGGTCTTAAGTGGACACTTTTAACTCTGCAACCACTTCTTGTGGGATATGAAACACACGATTGGTGTGAGATGATGTTCAAATCTAAATCATGGCCTTTGTCAATTTTCTCATTATTTTTGGGACTCATATGGCTTATTTATTGTCAAAGGAAAGATTCTCATGCTCGTCAAATGGCCATATCCCCCCCCCCGACCCCCCAATTATGTTGACCATTGATCCTAGAATGGTTAACAAATTTTGAACTCTAGTTCAATCTCTTTTGACACACATGTATTTTTGGTGTCTGCTATTACATCCACACCTAAGCACACACCAATCATATAGAAAGTGTCCTTGTTTTGGGGGTGTTCTCTACCTTATGTATTCATTTGAAGAGACCAAGAATCTTCATTTTAAGCAACCTTAATTAAGCATGCATTTCTAAGACTTTCAATTCAATTGAGTGTTTTATGCATTAGATTGATGTGTGCCTTGAGTTAAAATGACCACTAAGGCAGATGGGTCTTAAATGGTTACTTTTTTCTTTCGTCGTGTAGCCACTTCTCTTGGGGACATGAAGCACATGATTAGTACAAGATGGCTAGCAAATCCAAATCAACGGCATAGACACTTTCCTCATAATTTTCGGAGCATATGTGAATGTCTTGTTTATTATCAAAGTGATAAATCTCGTGCTCGTTGAATGGCCATAGGTCCCCCCCCCACAACCCCAATTATGCTGACTATTGAACCTAGAGCAATTATCATATTTTGAGCACATAGTCCAATCTCTTTTGAACCCATGTATTGTTGGTGGTCGTTCTTGGAGCCTCACCTAACCACATACCACTCAAATATAGGTGCATGATTAAAATCGGTAATGGAATGAGGCATGCCTACCTTATCCAAAACATGCAAGACATCCATCATGAATGAAGGGACTCTAGTAAAAAACAAGCCCCCTATAGGGTTGCGGGTCAATTTGCTTCTAGTAAACTCCACACAAAGTGCTTTGGGACCTTTGAAATCATCTCCAAAGTCAAAATAATATGAAACATTTAGAAAAACCAAACTACAAAAGTGACCATTGTGTTTTCACCCTCCCAACGAATAGATGCTTTTAAGTAATATTTAGACAATTCCGGACTTTGTAGCCAATTGAGGACTAAATTGTTGCCACACATGTGTTTTGATATATTCCACTATGATGCCAAAATGTCTTTGTACATCATATCCATGCAATGACAACTTCCATTAAGTGAATATGGTCATCAAAAGATGCAGAATATGAGAGAAAACTAGCCAAATAACACCCACATACCTTACCTTACCAGGCGGTTGATCAAGCGCTAAGGTAACATATAAAGGTATGTGGGTGTCATTTGGTTCGTTTTTCATGTTCTCCAACTTCTGCCGATTATATTTATGTAACAAAACTTGTGTTACATTAGCAAATCTATGATGAAACATCTGCAAAAATCAGACCTCCCCTGATTTAGTTATGGTTATAGAAAGTGCATCTGTGCTGATTTCTTAACTAAATATATAGGCCCTCCCAATTATATTCACTATTAAATGTAGAATACTTATTCATATTTGAAGACATAGTCCAATCTCTTTTAAACACGTGTCCTTTACGATGTTTGCTCTTTGATCCTCACGGGACCACATACCAACCAAATATAGGGTCCGATTGAGAAAACGAGCCACTTAAGACCCATCTACCTTAAACACATAGTGTCCTCCGCTAGCGGCTAAATGGAGCAGCAGGGACACAGGGCTCAATAATAAAAGGCCACACACTCGGAGAGGGACACAGAGCGGCATTGATGATGTGCCTGGCTTGCCTGAATCCTGACAGCAAAGGCAAAGGAAAAGGAACGGAAAGGAACTGTCCGGGCTTTTTTTTGGGCATAACCGGTCAAAATCCTAGTGTTTCCAAGTCCACCCGGTTACATGTTGGCATCTCTTGGTTTTTCTTTATTGATTTGAGGTATATTTCATAGATTTCTCTAAAATGATTGGTAATTTTCATGAAGTCTTGAATTTCAACATGTTCATTTGCAACCAAGCGGTCCATTCTCTCCTTTCATTGTCTCATGGCCCGGTCACCCGGGGGGGGGGGGCACTTACCCCCCAGTCTGGCTCAACTACACTCTAAACTCCGTAGTGTCAGACCTGTGGCAACCAAAGTGCACGTGATATTACGGAGTTCTATAGTGTTAACATGGATGCGTTATACTAGTGAATTAGTGTAGCATGTGACACTATGGAATAACACAAAGTGCAACATATTAAATGGTGTGGTGTGGTCCACTCCGCTTCGCCTTCTTGGGCGATGTGGCGGATGCATGCACCAACATTCAACAAGTGGCATAAGAAGAAGAAGAAGGAGAATAAGAATAAGAAGGTGACACTCCACATATTGACACATGGCGCAATGCAAGGGTGTGGGTTGACTTCTTTGGTGGCTTGCATTAATGACAAAATTCGTGATATAAGGGAGAGAAAGGTGACAATAAGGAGTGAGATTTGAACTACGCACATCCGTTCCCTAAGGTTTCGGGATATTAGAGAGTAAGTGACATTATGAAGGTTGATATTACGGAGTTTAGGGTGTATCACATAACCAAACAATCTTGTGGGTGTAAGTTAAGTTAACTCTTTAAGGACGTGGGGTCTCAATATACGTCCATATACACAACTTATACATGTTTCACCAAGTTTATAAATTAAATTGTATACATTTATGTGTTTGAAACTTTACCATGTATATTGTTTGATGTCAAAGAGAAAATAAAAACATACTCGTACTAGACGTTGATGATCAAAATACAACGTGTGTATTTGTATCCAAGGGCACCCAAGTTGCATATTACAATTCAATTCCTCAATAACATCAAAGTGTTAAACTTATTCAAATAGTGCACTTGACAAGTACGTTCGTTTTAGATAGGGTCAATTCTGACATGATTAGCTGAAAATGAAAGTATGTAGCTCAAATATATTATTTTTTGCTTGGAGAGGCCTTAGTCTAGGCCTCTTAGACACTTAGGGTTAACCTTGAAAGGACACATGCTCTCAATATACAACCATATACATAATATATATGAACCTCACCTATCTTAGTATCACATCTTTCATACTTGTGGGTTTGAATCCTTATCGTATATATGTCTTGTGTCAAGAAGAAAATAAAAATGTACTCATACTTGGCATTGACGATCAAAATTTAACGTACATATTTGCATCCAAGGGCACCCATGTTGTGTATTTGAATTAACATCAAGGCATTCAACTGATTCAAAAAGTGTAGTTGAAAAATAAGTTGATCTTATATAGGGTCACTTTTGACACGATTGGCTAAAAATGGAAGTATGTAACTCACATACATGTTGTGGTGTTTGGAGAGGCCTGGTGTGGGCTTATTGGACGCTTAGGGGAAAGGTATGCGGGTGTTATTTAATTAATGTTCTTAGTTGGACACCTATATTTGATTGGTGTGTGATTAGGTGAGAATCAAAGAACAAACACCACAAAGAAATATGTTGAAAAGATATTGGAATGTGTTTTCAAATTGTATCAAAATACTCCACGCTCATTGATGAACATAATGGGGAGGATCTATCTATCTATCTATCTAGTTAAAGAATCAACAAACATGCTCTTTTGGTAACCATAACTCACAGGAAGTCTGGTTTTTGTCGATGTTTCATCATACCGTACTCGGCCGTCAGGGTCAACATCTCATGCCGAATAATTAATTAAAGTGGAGAAAGTGGGTTAGGCATGGTAAAAATAAATTAATAAAAATTTCAAGAATTTCAAAAAATATTTGTAAAAGATTCAACGCTTTAATACAAGGCTAGTTCACAACAATGAAAGATTTCTTTTTTTTCTCACCCTTTTGTGGCGGCCTTGGTGTGTTTAACCTAATTGAATGCCCTAATTTCTCCTTTGTATGTGTTACTTTTGGATCCTAAAATGCCACTGCAACCTCTGGGTTTGCCATGATTTTGGCCACAATCTCTTTAGGGGTTAATTCAATTTGCTCTGCAAATAACAGAAAATTCGGGCTCATAATGTCCGGTTTAAAAAAAATTATTTTTGCACGAACTAGTTATGATGCTACGGTATGCAATATTTTGGGATTTTACTACATGAAGTTGGCTCAATTTTGTAATATTCGGCATGCTCTTCAATGAATAACTTTTCTTTTCAACTCTCTTCTCCAATAATTTCCGATTTTTTTCAACTTCTATTTATTTATTTAATTTTTGCCGACCCTGACGGCCGGGTACGGTAGATATGTTAATGCAACACAAGTTTCGTTGTGTACATATAATTTGTAGAAGTTAGAGAACATGAAACACAACCCGAATAGCACCCACATACCTTAGTAAGCATGGACCCATGTCCACATGAAAAGTAAGGCTCCTCTACACTAAGGTCTCAAATTACTCAACAGTCATCAATTGCTATTGTGGGTCTAAGATTAAAAGGGAACCTATATAACAATTATTCGAGGATTATTCGAGAGAGTATGCATGGCACCATGAGTAATGTTATGGTATGTGAAGCCTTATGTGGTCGCTCTTCTTGATGGGAAACAAATATTTAAGTGGGGTATGGCAAGGCTTGTTGTCAAGAATGGACACTAAGAAGTCATGTGTTACGATGCAATTGAACTATGTATTCGAAATATAGACACCATTCTAGGTTCAATTGTAATACAATTGGGGGGATGTATTCGATCGCTCAAGAGAAAGGCAAACTTCACTTTGACTTTTGTAGCTTATGCATCTCAACTTCAAATCTTCAATTATGAAACCTGAAATGAGAATTTGTGTGACTCACAATTGCTAACCGGATGAGATAATTTCCAACCTAACCCAACGATCCAAATGGCCTATGGATTTGAAAGTGGCTTCAATAGGGCCAAATACCTTAGAGAGCTCGAGTCGAGCCTTTGAACTCGAGATTCTCAAGAGTTTGGTACTTGGAGTTAACAAGCGTTCATCCAAAGCTTGTCTAACTATTAAGAACTCCACGAATCCTCTTGAATGATCTCCGTAGCATGAACATGTGTAATGTGGTCATGCTCAAAGTGAGATATCAAAGAGGAGGATGGTAATAAAATAAAAGATAATTTACGACAAGCCACAAATAGTTCAAATAAACTCACCACCTTGGGGCCCACAAGACAAGAGCTCGAACGATCAACGTTCCACAAACAACATCTATGAGGTAGCTTACATTTCCCCCAAGAACTTGTCAAATATGACAGAGAGCATGCCATAAATGCTCCACATGATACCCATTGAGACGCATTCTATATATCATAACCATGGTAAAAAAAATTCCAGATCCTCAAATTGAAACACTACCAACATACGAGTCCTAGGCAATCGTCCCATGTTGGTGGGAAAATAAAGCAGATCTGCCACTACACTGGATTTACAAATTTTCCAGTGACGCAGGACAAGTTTCCAACGACACAAGATGATTGTCCGGAACTCATATACTTTTAGTGAAAGCTCAAGTGTGAAATGGCATACATGAACAAACATGTGAGGTTCGAGATGACCTAGGTGACAATGGAGAGGTACCTCAATTTGTGCCAAAAAATAAATAAAAATAGTGGAGAGGTACTCATTTATGAATGGAGTGGTTGGTGGTTCGACTCCCACTATGAAATCTTCTCTCTACTTGACGGAAAAAACTAGCTAGGTAGGTAGGAAGCCAAGAGTCCACCCACCGCAAGGTAGGCAGTAAACCCCACCCTGCACCAAGAGGATTCTTGAACAGGGTAAGACCGACATGCTCAAATTCACGTTGGATTGCCCGACATTGGTTATTTATATATATATACAACAAGCATGTGTAAGTTGCCTCCCCGCCAACGAGAAGCTCCCTTTCTTTCGAGCTCTCTCAATTATCAATCTCCAAGCTTGTCAACCTCTCTAGTGTAAATGGGGGCCCTTAGGTGAGGCAAAAACGGGAGGGTACGGCCGCCGGCCTCCCCCACCGCCCACACTTTGGAGGCCAGAATGAGGACGTGGAGGGCAGGCCGTGCCCATCCCCCCCTCTTGCGCTTGGACTCGAGTTTTTGTTTTGTACTCCATTACTAACTCACTCCTATCCAGCAGCTGAAGATCACCAGGACACCAAGGAATCCATCGGCACCGCATGCGCGATATAAGGTAATGTGGCTGTTCTTTGGTCATGTTCTCACAAATTTCTACCGATTAGATTGCGCAAGAAAACTCGTGTTGCATGAGCAAATCGACGACGAAGCGTTTGCAAAAAACGGATTGAGAATCGGACCTCATTTGATCTAGTTATGGTTATCAGAAGTGCGTGTTTGTTGATTTCTTAATTGGATACATAGGTCCTCCCAATTGTGTTCACTGTTGAGCGTAGAGCAGTTATTCATACTTGAAGACGTAGTCCGATTTTTTTAAACATGTGTCTTTGTGATGTTGCTTTTGGATCCTCACCGAACCACACGTCAATCAAATCTAGGGGTTTGATTAAGGAAACGAGCCACTTAAGACCCATCTACCGTTATGGGAAGGTGTGTGGGCCTTATGGTCACTCAACTTAATCGAATTCCTTATCATGTTCTCCAACTTTTATTAGTTAGGTTTACAAAACAAACCTTGTGTTGCATTAGCAACTCTATGATGAGGCTTCATAAAAAATCATGCGGAAAATCGGACTTCCCTTGATTCAATCATGGTTTTTGGAAGTGCATGTTTGTTGATCCCTCAACTAAGTACACGGTCATCCCAATTGTAGTTCACTATAGAGTGTGGAGTAGTCAATAAAACTTGAAGATTTAGTCCAATCTCTATTAAACATGTGTCTTTATGGTTTTTGTATTTTGATCCTCACCTAACCACACACCAAGAAAATATAGGTACCTCGTAAAATAAAAAGTAGTCAAATAACACCTGGATACCTTATATTTGAGTAGTATATGGCAAGGCTTGTTGTTAAGAACATACACCAAAAAGACATGTGTCACGATGAAATTAGACTTTGGTTCCAAATGTAGACACGGTTCTACGTTCCATAGGTAACATGGTTGGGAGAGCATGTGTGATTTTATGAAGAGTGAAAGAGAATCTTTACTACGACTTCTTGTACTTTTTGAATCTCAAGTCCGATTCTAAAATTTGAAATGACAATATGCATGACTCATGATTATTAACCGGATGAGACAATTCTCGATCATGTTGTGGGCACTTCCAACTTCACATGCAATGTTGGTCACTGACTAGCTTGGGAGTTGTCTAATTGAGTTAGCATATGCAAATCACAAAGATTTATATTTCAAACTCAGGAAAGAAAGTTGAGATGCAAAAAAAAAATATAAGAAGTCATGGTGAAGATTCCCTTTCACTCTTCAAACGATCAAACATTCTCTCCCAGTTGTGTTACCTATCAAACTTTTAGAATGGTGTCCATATTCTAAGCACAAAATTCAATCTCATCAAGGCAAGTGTCTTTTGTATATGTTCTTGATTACAATACTTGTCATATACCACTCAAATACACATCACCACTTAAGAAGAGTGACCACATCATAAGCCCACATACCTTAAGTTGAAAAAGCATACACCTACAACGAAGTCCTTGACAACTTCGGCATACGTTGGGAGCCAATAACCTCCTCTATCATAGGTCAAACTCTATGACTTTTGGACTAATAGGACACCTAATGTGGGGTTAATTGATTATGCTCATGATTCTTACCCTTCTTGGGTTTGTTTGGTTCCACAGTGTTTGGGCGTTGTGTGCGCCATAGAGAACCAACTTGCTCTATATTTTGGATCTCAGTGGCCTAGTTCTCATTTTTGTCCAACGGAATGTTTCATTTGTCTCAAACCAAAACCTTAAGCAGTTATTTGGGACATGTTGCAGGACTATGGTAGGATTGAGTGGCAACGAACTCTCTTGGACTTGGAAAAAGCCCCAGACGCTGCTTATCAAGATGTTCTTCATGAATTTGATTCGATGTGGGGGGTCAAAGGTCTTATTGTGACCCATAGCAACTCAGTGGTCACGTGGAAGGTTAGGCCCCGGACATGCATTATTTCTTGATGTCCCCTTGGTTTGCTCTAGTTCTCCTGAGGTGGTTGTATTTGGTTCTTTTCTTACAACTGATTTTTTTTTCTATTTGTACCAAAAAACAAAACCTTAAATAGATTTTCCAACAAAAAAGGCAAGGCCACGTGCCTTAGTTTGTGACATGGGTGCATACTTGCATTAAATACATTTGAGCCGGCATTGTGCGGGTGGTGGTGTGTCTCACTCATCTTGTTGTAGCGGGTGCGTGGCCTTCATCGTCCAGCAGTAGGAGATGAGATGTGGCTATCGGCTATAAATTACATTTGCCATTCTTCTTTTATTCTCACCATAAGCTATATATCGCACATGTTACACATTTCTATGATGTAAGTGTTCTCTCTCTTTAATAAGACACGTTTGGTCACGTAAGAAAGTGTCATAGTATTTGAATGTTGTATTCTTGGTAATATGACGTTTTGGTCTCAAATATCGTACTACCAAAAAATTTCAAAAAAAAATGGCATGTTTCAATAAAAAGATGTCATTTTGTGTACATGATGAAGATACATAAGTATGAGAGAGCATTTGCATTGAAAAATTATGCTCACAACGTGTTTCAAGGCTCCCCCATGCTCACATCGCTCTCCAATGTTCCCAAAGGTTGCCCAATTCTTACAACGTTCCCTAAAGTTCCCACGCATGTTTCAAAGTACTAATCACATATGAACCTTGGAATACATGTGGGTCCCATTACTAATGCACATTAATCACCTCTATTGTATGACAAATTGGTCCTTAAAAAGTTGTATTTCAAGTGTTGTAGTTGTGATATGGAGGTGAATTAACACTAGAAAGTTTGATTGATAGGAAATGTGTCATATAGTCAAAGTGTCGTATAATCAAGTGTTGTAGTATGGAGGTGAGACTGTGTTGTGGAGGGCTCTCTATTCTGCCATAAAATAATTATTTAATTTCTCAAATTTTACCATGTGTCAATTCTATGTCATTGGTTGAGACTATCTTGAATCTCATTTGGAAATTACATTGCGGAAGTAGTTAAAGATGAAATAGAGCTCCCTCTACAGTAACCTTGGCCCCTCCTTCATTTTCACAAGCCGGTTGGAGGCACGTGAGTAGCTCTGATACGGTTGGATTATTTTGTAGGGTAGGGTGAAGGCTTAGTTGAGCCCACACCCGCCACAATGAGATCAACTGGTTATTCTCAATGGCTTGTCAAATTTATGCACACCACATTTTTGCGTAACCAATAACAAAGGATATTGACACATATGATAGTTTTTTTCCTTGGAACTTTTGATGGCACACCATTCTTACTTATAGAAAGTAAGTGACAAAACAATTATATAGCTACTAAGCAAAGTTTAAATTATGTTTATGAGATTTTTGAGATAATAACCATTTTATAATGCCCAGATAAATATTGTAATCTTCATTCTAAGCACCAACCTTAACATTGGTGTATTCTGCATCCCAACATAATATATGTGATGGGGTATTGTCATGGATGATTGGAATTTGGATGAAGAATCACTTACTAAGTGACAATAACTGCAGCGTTGGAAATCTATAAATGCCCAAAATAAATTACAGTGAATGACAATTAATGTTAGGTTTTACATTTAGTGTTGGCGACACTACACATGCGGTTTACAATTTTGTATTGAGCAAGACAAGACAAATGGAATTGGTGACACTAGGTACAAGAGTTAGCGGACTGCTGGCAGTCTCAACACTAGATTCAAGTACCTGGACTTTCTAGCTCTTAAAACCACACCAGGCCTGGTGCTCCAACAGTCTCATGGCCGCTGATGCAGAGCTTTAAAATGCAGTTAAGGTTGAGATGCCATAATCCGTGAAAATAAAGGTGATTTGCATTGAAGATCTGGTCTTACAATCATGAGATAATTTTCCAAGATAGACGAGAAGGATTCGTGAAGAATGCAAGTTGTTTCATATTTTGATTCCCTGTAAAAAAAATCTACAATTTTTCAAAGTGGAAAGTTTGTTAAACCCCCCAGGAATGCTACCATGTGAGCGGTGAGCGGTGAGCAGATCTCGTGAGCAGAAAATCAAAATTTAAAACTCCATTTAACGAAAGTTAGGACCCCTATGACCGTGGATTTTGCACATATTTCAAGTTTAATTTTGGAATTATGAGGCCGATATTTATGGAGTGCCTAATTTTTAGGACCAAAAGTTTCTTAAAATTACCAACGAGTCCCTATGGCCGTGGGAAAATTCAGTGTGGTTGAGAAGATGGTGGACCTATGGGAAGAGGCCTCGGATCCGAGGCCTCTTAGTTGTGGGTAGCTTATGCTTGAAAATCAAAATGTTATGTATATTTGAGTTGGCTACTTGTCTTTGCATTTGGCCATTTCTTGTATGTTCTAGCATGAGGAGGAGGTTTGGAAAGAGGCCTCGGATCCGAGGCCTCTTTTTTGTGGGTAGGATATGCTTGAGAAATCAAAATGCTATGTATATTTGAGTTGGCTACTTGTTTTTGCATTTGGCCATTTCTTGTATGTTCTAGCATGAGGAGGAGGTTTGGAAAGAGGCCTGGGATCCGAGGCCTCTTTCTTGTGGGTAGGATATGCTTGAGAAATCAAAATGTTAGGTGTATTTGGTTTGGCTACTTGTCTTTAGATTGTCTACTAGTTGATGACCACAAAAGTGTAGTGTTATTTGAGAACAACGACAAGATGCATTCAACAAGACAATTGGAATATTAAAAACCACACCACACTTTATAAATCCAAATACCAATCAATCAAACCAAAAATCAATCAACAATGAGGTTGTCACTACTAGATTCCCTACTTCCAAAGATACTCCCCTCATGGCCGCCCTCATCTGAAGTGGAATCTAAGGTATGGCATTCATTATCCACCTCTGCAAGAAGCTCGAAGAAGTATAAGGCACGGGGGTCATAACGTGGAGACGGGGTACTAGCTTTGCTAGGAGAAGGTTGTGCCGCTAGTACCATCGCCATATCATGGGCATAGATTGGCAAAGTGAATCCCTTGGTAGGCGTACCAAACACATCTGCTCCAAGGCCAAGTCTGAAAACAAGCATGAAAATTGTAAGAAAGAGGATGGAAAGTGTAAAAGCTGAGTGGACAAGGAAAAGAAGCAACTTAGAAGGTCATCATACTCACTTACTGCAAGGACTCTGGCCTCGATCGCTTCAAGGCCGGCGGCCTCTTCTGCGTGCCTTGTGAAGCCTGCGTGGAAGCAACAACAATGGATGGAGCCTTCACCGGATGCTTAACACTCTGAAGTGGCTTAAGGACATGGTTGAAGATGTCCTCGTCCTCCTCGAGAGCAACGATATGGCGCCCAAGTTGCCTGCATGCATGGACAGAAGTCCCTGTTGCAGAGGAATGGTTAGCAAACATAAATAAAAGCAAAGGTAGAAAATGAAAACCAAGATATGATGGCAAGTGAAGTAGGACATACCAACGCCTGCATTAACGTCAACCACGACCTGCCCAATGTCAGTAGTTGCCATGATCAAGGAGGACATGAAAGAAATATCTTTCTCACGGGGACCATGCCAAGCTTTGGAGCCATCCATGAGAGGGGTTGTGGTATAATTCATAATGGCATCATCCATGTCCAGCTCAATGCCAAGAGCCTTGAGCTCATTGGCATCGCGAAGGCGAAATGACGAGTGCCGGGGCCGCTTATCAAGGTCGGATCCAATTGTTTTCGTGGCACGAACAAGTAGCACAACTTGGAAGAGGTTAGTGGTCTTGTCCACATGTTTAGCTGAATGAAGGCGAAGACGGTTGACTCCCAACCACTCCTTAAAGATGGTGAAGCCAAAAGCAGCGAAGTGGTCTTGAATGCTCTCCTTGAAGTCACCATTGTCATCTGGATGAAAGAGGAGGAGAGCTCCATCGTCATGCAGGATCTCATCCGCAAAATCGAAGAGCTCACCTAGAAAATCGGTATCCAATGCATTCTAGGAAGGTACACTATAGGAAGGATCGGAGACATTGGGTACAGGCAAGTTCTCAGGGATGTCGGCAATGACAAGATCAGCCATGCCCACATCTGACCTCGCAACGCCTAGAGCTCTCTGCGGATAGGAGGGTGGAAGAGAAAGAATGAAGTTGGAAACCTCCTGAAAATGACGACGTTGATGAAGGATAGAGGCATTCAAGATGCATTCTAAAACAACGGGAGGACGCCTAGCAGATGAAAGAATGGGCGGAGGAGGCGGCCTGGATAGAGTAGGAACTTGACTAAGAGATGGAGTAGATGCCACAGCCGCCTCAGGTGAAGCAGGGGGAGGGGGATCATCCTCCACAGTCTTCAGCTTCCTCGCGCGTTTCTTCAGTGATGACTCGTCTTGGGTTGCACGCTTCCTCCTCTTGGACTTCTGTGTGTTGGCCTCATCGAGAGTCGCAACTACCTCATCCGCCTCCGGAAGTTGACTGTCAAGGACAACAACCTCATCGCTTTGAGTAGGAGGCAGTGGAGGCTCTCCACCGGAGAGTCGAATCTTCAACTCCGCCTCCTCATCCGGTTGCCACGTCCTCTTACATTCCAAGTACCAGCAACACTCGCGGAGATGCGGGAGGGAGAAGTTGCGCTTTTGAGCTGGGGAAAAAATGAAAGTGGGCGAAGAGGAATCAGACCATGCATCTAGAAATGGAGGGAGCTTCTTCAAAGCCTTCTTCTTGAAAAGCTCGTGCTTGATGTACCTTGACAACGAAAGAGTGAGGCCATTCAGCAACTTAGAAATAAAATGGTTTGAAATAAATGAAGACAAAAGATGTCCCAAGTAACTTACCGAAAAATTAAGCGCTTGACAATGTTGTCAGCGCCTTTGACATCCTTCCACCACGTCCCCTTTCCGTAGATATCTGACCCAGAGAAGTGACCAATGAACGCCTTATCCCAAAGGCAGATTCGCCACTTCTCCAAGTAATCCGGCAACGAATCAACTTCCACGTCTCCATCAAGCCCACCCAATGCAGTAAATATATCGGGTAACTCCTTGACCGCAACATCCTCTAGCTGTGAACAAATTCGAGGCCAAATCAGATTTCACAAAATTGAAGCTATATGGCCTCTTTACAGACCCCTTACAGGCACGCTCAAACATATGTGAGGACCCGAGTACTGAAACTAAGGTCCTGTCGGATCCGACATACCCCCCCCCCCCTTGCCTAAAATCACAAATCACGCCCCTTACAAGCCTCACCCTTCAAAGAATTCTCAAATAATTAAGCTATATGGCCTTAAATCAGACCAATTATAAGCCTGCCCCAATCTTAGAAATCAAAAAATAAAGCTATATGGCCACTTTTCAGACCCCTTACAAACATGCCAGAATCCAACAAATTACAAAATGTAAACATATGTGAGGTCCCGAGTTGAGAACCTAAGGGCCTGTCGGATCCGACATACCCCCCCCTTGCCCCAAATCACAAATCACACCCTTTACAAGCCTACCCCAATCTTAGAAATCAGAGATTAAAGCTATATGGCCTCTTTTCAGACCCCTTACAAGCAAGCCCCTACAGAGAATTCTCAAATAATAAAGCTATATGGCCTTAGATCATGACCCCTTATAAGCCTGCACCAATCTTAAAAATCAAAAACTATAGATATATGGCCTCAAATCAGACCCCTTAAGAGCATGCCCGAATCCAACAAATCACAAAATGTAAACATACGTGAGGACCCGAGTACTGAAACTAAGGTCCTGTCGGATCCGACACACCCCCCCCCCCCCCCTTGCCTCAAATCACAAATCACACCCCTTACAAGACTCACCCTTCAAAGAATTCCCAAATATTAAAGATATATGGCCT
The DNA here is from genome assembly GCA_964035585.1 of Polytrichum formosum. NCBI lineage: Eukaryota > Viridiplantae > Streptophyta > Polytrichopsida > Polytrichales > Polytrichaceae > Polytrichum > Polytrichum formosum. Next base: position 23,622,563 of record OZ037935.1, on the reverse strand, counting down.
CAAATCAGACCACTTATAACCCTGCCCCAATCTTAGAAAACAAAAAATAAAGCTATGTGGCCTCTTTTCAGACCCCTTACAATCATGCCATTTCAAAGAATTCCCAAATATTAAAGCTATGTGGCCTCTTTTCAGACCCCTCACAAGCATGCCATTTCAGAGAATTCTCCAATATTAAAGCTATATGGCCTCAAATCAGACCACTTACAAGCTTGACCTCATCTTAGAAATCCAAAAATAAAGCTATATGGTCTCTTTTCAGACCCCTTACAAGCATGGCAGAATCCAACAAATTACAAAATTTAAACATATGTGAGGTCCCGAGTTCTGAATCCAATGGCCTGTCGGAACCGACATACCCCCCTTTGCCTCAAATGAGACCTAAATCAAGGCCAAGATAAGTAATGAAGAGTTGAAAGGTAAGTAAGGATAAGGAGGATAGACGTACCCCTGCCCAGAAAGCTGCTTTATTGAGCCAAGGTTTCAAGCTGTCCTCGCTTGCAGGACTTTTGGGAAACCGGATAGCTTCACGATTGAATCTTCCACTGTTCCACCACTTTAGCCAACGAACTTTATACTCTGGCTCCACAGCAGCCGTGGCAATGAGTTGCAATTTCTCCAATGTCATCTCAATCTTTTGAGAATGGTGGGCGCTATAATGCCTAGTAACCTGAAACAAATGACATCAAAATAGAAGGCGGAGTAAATTTGATAATTACTCATGCAATGAATGCGAGCAATACCGAAGGTATAATTTCGTAGGTGGTGACAAGGAAATTACCTCCTCCAGGAACTCTTTTCCAAGGGCCGGGTTTGCGATCGATCGTTGCTTGTTAAACTTATGCCCAAGTTCCTCAGTCGTCTTCTTTATCACAGCGTCCAATACATCACTCAACCCCTTCCCTGACTGCTCCTCTGGAGGCACTTCCTCCTTGTAGATCTGGGCTGCCTCATCTACCGCATCGGCTACCTCTTGCTGAACATATATTCTCAATTGTTAGATCATGACTATAAGTAATGAATGCGAAGTAGGAGGTTGAGGAATTTGGAGTGACTTACATTGAAAATGAAGGACACCATAAGATCCTGGGTCAGCGGGTACCAAGGGCACTTGGGGCCTCTGCTCTTGCACGCTTGGTATTGCTCCTCGGTCAATAATGGCTGGTAGTAGCTAAGATCATACGAACCGTATTTTTGAATGCGATGTAGAGTGTGTACAAGGCTAGTTTTAACGTGCGCGGTCTGGTTAGCCCTGTTCCGGTTGAGACAAATGCCATTAGATGCAAATCAAAAAATGAAGGAAAAAACGAATTGAAAAAATATCATACTTACTTGTTGATGTCGTGCATTGCGTTAAGGACGTCCCCACGTCCACCCGTTGTGTCGAGGACGACACATTCTGGGCAACCATGCTTCTCGTACCATAGTGCATCGTCCTTGTGATTTGATTCAATACACTCTTTCCACGCAAGCAATCGGTGGTTACCATCGTACACGAAGAACATACATCCACTGAGGCTCATCAAGTCCTTATCCGCGCGCAAAAGAGACTCAAACTTATCATTTTCTGCATTCCATAGTTCTCCCCATTCACGCCTGTCTTTCACAGAAATGAATCGATTCTCTCCAGACTCATTTGTAGTAGACACATACAAAGTGGCAGACCCAGCTCGGTATCCAAATTGAAATGCCGCCATGAGCTTTGTAACATCGTTGCGGAGGGTTGGGCGAACCAATGGCATGTGAATCAACCTACAGAGGGGGATTCTCATAGAGGACTTTTCGACCGGTTGTATCCTCATGCCCTCAACAATTGAAAAGCTATCTTTCTTTAAATTATGGCGAATCCGATACTCCATTGCACGAACACCCACATCCGACTCTTCATGTGAGCTGCACAGTGCCATCCCGGGTGTCTGCGGTTCGTTACGACCTGGTGTAAGCCCAATATTTTCAGCACATGACAAAGGAGACCCTTGATCCCTATGCTCCTCAACACCAAGGGATGACCCAGCGCCAAGGAGAACCCCAACTTCCAATGACTCTCCATCCGCAACCATCTCAACGATCTCCTGAGAGTAAATTACTTGCAAACATAAGAACCAGTTAGATGAACAAAATATGCATCATAATGAAAACTTTAGAAGATTCTGAAGTTGGCTCCCTGGGCACACACCTCTCCAAAGCGCAACCACTGCACCTTGATACGAGATGAATATGGCCACTAAGTTTCTAAACCAGCCACAAAAAAAATCAATCGCGAGGTTCACATTTGTGGCCCCCTAGCTCTCACCTCGAACCTCACTAAGATAGCATCAAGGCACCCCTAAAAAAGCAACCAAAATTCAGATGATCACATCTCATTTGTGCCCCCCAGCTCTCAACTAAAATCTCAATAAGAGAGCATCTACTCACCACTAAACAAGATCCCTATATGCACATGATCACATCTCATATCTGCCCCCTCAAAACCTCATTCATGAGCATCCAGCCACCAAAATAACCTCACTAAGTGAGCATCCAGCCCACAAATATCAAAAATAGGCCATCAAAAATCAAAAGCGAGGTGTACATATGTGCCCCTAGGGGTGTGTCGGATCCGACACTGCCCCCAGCTCTTACCTCTAACCTCAACAAGAACCTTGCAGCCACCTACAAAGCCACCAAAAATCAGATCATCACCTCAAAAATCTGCCCCAACTCTAAACCTTGAGCCTCCCCAAAATCAAAAGCGAGGTGCACATATGTGCCCCTAGGGGTGTGTCGGATCCGACACTGCCCCCACCCTCTTACCTCTAACCTCAACAAACACCTTGCAGCCACCTACAAAGCCACCAAATCATCACCTCAAAAATCTGCCCCAGTTCTCAACCTTAAGCCTCCCGAAAATCAAAAGCGAGGTGCACATATGTGCCCCTAGGGGTGTGTCGGATCCGACACTACCCCCACCCTCTTACCTCTAACCTCAACAAGCACCTTGCAGCCACCTACAAAGCCACCAAAAATCAGATCATCACCTCAAAAATATGCCCCAGCTCTAAACCTTAAGCCTCCCGAAAATCAAAAGCGAGGTGCACATATGTGCCCCTAGGGGTGTGTCGGATCCGACACTACCCCCACCCTCTTACCTCTAACCTCAACAAGCACCTTGCAGCCACCTACAAAGCCACCAAAAATCAAATCATCACCTCAAAAATCTGCCCCAGCTCTAAACCTTAAGCCTCCCGAAAATCAAAAGTGAGGTGCACATATGTGCCCCTAGGGGTATGTCGGATCCGACACTACCCCCCCCCTCCCACAAATCTGTCCCACCCACAAAATGTAACCAGCCTAGCCCCGAATCTAAGTCCACATACAACCAAAAATCAAAATTTGAGAAATGAAAAGCTTGAATGCCCTCTACCCCTCGGAAACGAGGCTGGCCCCCCCCCCTCCCACAAATCTGTCCCACCCACAAAATGTAACCAGCCTAGCCTAAATCTAAGTCCACATACAACCAAAAATCAAAATTTCAGAAATGAAAAGCTTGAATGCCCTCTACCCCTCGGAAACGAGGCTGGCCACCCCCCCTCCCACAAATCTGTCCCACCCACAAAATGTAACCAGCCTAGCCCCGAATCTAAGTCCACATACAACCAAAAATCAAAATTCCATAAATGAAAAGCTTGTATGCCTTCTACCCCTCGGAAACGAGGCTGGCCAACCCCCTCCCACAAATCTGTTACACCCACAAAATGTAACCAGCCTAGCCCCGAATCTAAGTCCACATATGTGCCCCTAGGGGTGTGTCGGATCCGACACTACCCCCACCCTCTTACCTCTAACCTCAACAAGCACCTTGCAGCCACCTACAAAGCCACCAAAAATCAGATCATCACCTCAAAATTCTGCCCCAGCTCTAAACCTTAAGCCTCCCGAAAATCAAAAGCGAGGTGCACATATGTGCCCCTAGGGGTGTGTCGGATCCGACACTACCCCCACCCTCTTACCTCTAACCTCAACAAGCACCTTGCAGCCACCTACAAAGCCACCAAAAATCAGATCATCACCTCAAAAATATGCCCCAGCTCTAAACCTTAAGCCTCCCAAAAATCAAAAGCGAGGTGCACATATGTGCCCCTAGGGGTGTGTCGGATCCGACACTACCCCCACCCTCTTACCTCTAACCTCAACAAGCACCTTGCAGCCACCTACAAAGCCACCAAAAATCAGATCATCACCTCAAAAATCTGCCCCAGCTCTAAACCTTAAGCCTCCCGAAAATAAAAAATGAGGTGCACATATGTGCCCCTAGGGGTGTGTCGGATCCGACACTGCCCCCACCCTCTTACCTAAACCAGCTGGGTCATCTCTCGTTTGTAAGGTCTGCAAGACACCACCCTACTGTCTTGATACTTGCCAAGCTAAGATGTACTATGTTCTTGGCAAAGGTGACATGACCCGTGTATGCATCCATATGGGTCATCACCATCACCCCGTTTCGCAAGGTGTCTGTAGAGAGTCTAAGGTTGAAATTCATGATCTCATTGGTAGAGAAGTTGAGAGGACTCCCACCGCCACCAACTCTGCGATTGCCTTGGCTGCAAGTAAAGAGTTCATGGCCAAGTATCTTCTACGCACGGGATCTGATCCCAATAAAGTTATGGACCTGGAGTCCATGAAGTTTGTCATGGACAGGTACCAACACCTCAGCACCCCGAGTATTCGAAACACAGTCACTTCCTTCAAGCGCATTGGGCGAGGGGGGATCATTGATAGCATCACCGGACTGAGAGGTCATAGCAGTTGGCCCTATGTGCAAGAAAACAAATACCCAGGCCAGGGAAAGCTGTTGGAGAAAGTCTATGTGTTCAAGATGTCCGAGGTGGGCCCTGGGTCTGGAGTTGACCTTGTCAAGAGAATGCAACCACACGGTGATTTGCAGGATGCTTGGGTCATGTTTGACCATGTCAAGCGTGTCAAGGGGTGGACAACCATGGCTTGCCATGTCTATGACTCGGCCTACTGCCGGGTTATGACTATTGCAGTATGTGATATGCAATCTGAGGATGTCATGGCGCAAAGCCTTCTTTGGCATGGGCTCAATGAAGTTATGCACAGACATGGCATTGCTAAAGTTGACTTCAAAGGGTTCATGGCGGACAGTGCACAAGCAAATTGGAATGCAGTTAGGATTATCTATGGCAGTGGTGATCCCAAGGTTCCTATGGAGTCTCGCGAGAGGACATGTCTATTGCATTGGACAGTGTCTATGGAGCGCCACACCGCCGCCCACATCAAGCCCGACCTCCAATAGCAACACAAATTGTTATGCAAGCAGTACAAGGATGCCAAGACTCCCGAGCAGTCCGAGTCCCGTTATCTTGCCATCCGGGCTTGGTGGCTTTCCTCTGGAGCTGCATCCGAGGAAGGAATCAACGACCTTGATACATGGCTTGCATTCTGGCATTTTCGTTACCGTCAATGGGGTGGTTTCATGCAACTAATGAGTACCCACCCACTTTCTATTTCGCTTTTTGGTGTCAACTTATTTTTTGGATTTTTTTGGGTTTTTTTGGTTTTTTTGGGTTGTTGGTGTCAGTTTAGGCTTTTAGCCTGTTTTTGTGCAAAGCGTACTCACTACATTTTATTGACTTCTCTCAGAATTTCACAGATTCTGAGTTGGCAGAGATGCCATCTTGCAACCTCTCTGAGACAGTCCATAACAAATGGCTTCAGCAGTCTGGAAACCGTGGCTCTGATCTATATGTTGCGACCGTGGATGATTTCGTGAGGGCGTTCATGCAATGTACGAACTACTACGCCTACTTGAAGGGTGATCGCTCTGGTACTGGCCCAGGAAAAGAAGAACTCCGCCTTCGTGCTGCACAACGATCCGGTGACGCCAAGAGAATTGTTGCAGCACTCGAGCACATGCCTAGAGCAGAGCATTGGTGCACCCGCAAACCCCAACTCGAAGGAGAGGAGGTCTTTGGCACCACAAAGCGCAAACTTGATATGCCCCCTGGTTCTGATCAGGATTCACATAGACCCGACAAGGTCAGCTTCTCTCATCCACGAGTGAGCACTAGGTCAACCAAGGCCCGTACTGATTCCGCCACACCATCAACCCTGCCCCTAACACAATCCCCCGAGAAATCGATTCCACAATGGGTCACCCACGTCAATAACATTCAAGAGACCCACTACGATGTCTCCAAGTGGCACATTTCTAGACTACCCAAGACTTCCGCCAAGGCCTGCTTCGCCATGCAAGCTCGCACAAAGACCAAGTGCACCCAGAAGATCGTTCGGCATGGTAAAAGTACTCCAGCTCCTACGTATACCGGCTACATGCGCGACTACAAGAAGAACGAGGAATTCTTGACACAATTCTTCTTCTGCAACGACGACATTGAGAGATGTGTCAAAGGCACTAGGAGGAAGTGGGTGCAGCACCGTCCGGATGTCCCGGACGTATGGCCTGTCCTCACTGGGACAAACCTCACTCTCCAGGAGGTTCTGGCCCTTGAAGAAGGGGGATTCCAACTTCAGCATCGTCAAGATGTGTCACCCAGAAGACTCTTCGGCGACTCCTCCAATGTTGCCTCATCCATGGCCGAACTCCCTACCCCGGCCCAAGCCGATCAATACCCTACGCTCAGGTTTGGAAAGAAGATCCGACGCAGTAACAACGGACCATTCGTCCAACAACGCAACAAGTGGGAGTCAGCCCTCAACGTCGACGGACAAATCGCCTCCATCACAATGATACCTCACCCAGGGATCGGGTGCATCATTCTCTTCCAGTCCCGAAAGAAGGCTAAGGTTGAAGAGTACCGTATCACTATCAGCACCTTCCCGTCGTGCACATGCCCGGATTTCGTAGAGATGTCAGCAAGAGCACTTGGGAAGCGGCGCACTTGGGTAAACTGCAAGCACTTGTACTTCATTTTCCGTGTGACCTGCAACTTGGATCAATACCAAGAAACTTTCATCCATGCTCCGAGCCTTAGTTTCAATGAAGTGAAGCACCTCCTCGAAAGTGGCATCATGAAGCATGTGGGACCTTAGCGTGGATACCTATAGGAGCTAGGCTGCCCCCCCTTATTTATAAGTTCTCGCTAAGTATTTCCTATTGCGTTGAGTATACCATAGTATGAGTGCACGTTTTCCGAAAATATTGCTGATATATCACACCTATCTTTATCTACATGATGTGAATTGTATTCGTTTCTAAATATCTATAAAGGTTTCTAAATATTTATGGGTCTCTTCTTCCAACGGTAGTTTTAGATGTTATTGAACGGTACGAGTTTTGCTACTTTGCTTGAATGCTTGAATTTTTTGACTTAGAATTTTCTCTTACGTTGTGACTATAGCCTATGATTAAGCGGCTCTCACCATAATGTGGACAGTCAAAAGTTCCCTGGTTTAATTAGATCATGTCAACTAGTCTCTCTAAAAGGTACCCTAAAACCAAGTCTCTGTCCTTAAAGCCCTCAAAATTTGCACGGAAATAGGTCCATCGTTTTTACTAAAAAAAGAGGTCCCACGATTTTTCCTATTTATATTATCTAAATTTAGAAAGTTTATTACTATAATTGGAAAGAGTTGACTTTTTCTGCTCGCCGCTCGCCGATCGCGTCCCACCGCTCACACGGTAGCGTCGTTGTTAAACCCCCTACTCGTTCACTGGATTCTCCTTACACCGAACATGGTAGTCCTCATTTCCACACAGAACATCACCTAAACCGGTTAACTCATGAGTACATTAAATTGTGATTGATGGTGGTCAAACATGACTAAATTTGGCTAAATTGACTGTGCACAGATTCAAGCTGCCGGCCTCGCAATGATCGGTTTCAGAAATGGCACTTCACTATTCTGATGGAAGTCTACTACACGGGTAGAGGGTAGTTCACGGTTCATGGTATCTCTACCTTAGTTTATGTAGATTCAGAAATCTTCACATTTGAGGCTCACAACTTACCACATGCCCACCGCAATAATATACAAGGTCGGACAATCCGACGTGAATTTGAGCCTGTTGGCCCCACCTTGCTCAAGGATCCCCTTGGTGCAGGGTGGGGTTTGCTGCCTACCTTGCGGTGGGTGGGCTCTTGGTTTTCCCATCAAGTACATAGAAGATTTCACAGCCATGAATCGAATAGCCAACCACTTTATCCCACCGCACAGTTTAAACAACAACAACAACAACAAAGAAAACATTTGAACTTTTTAACTAGATTGAGCAAAAGGTGAATATACTTGGCGGATTTTCTCATAGCTAGGGTCATGGGAAGAGGGGGATTATTGTATACGAGCGTACCTCTCATCCATCCAACATAAAACTTGACCTCGAGTTTGTTGTTGGCTCATCTCAATGATCTCTCAAGTACACTAAATCGGGGTCTTTGAAACCAATTCCTGGTGTCAAACTAACTAAAATAAACGACTTTGGGGTTGCATATTGTTTTAGGGCTTTTATGTTAGATGAAGGAGAGGTGTGCTTGTATGCAATAATTTCCTCTCTCCAGGTCATCTATTACATAGTGGTCTCAAGGTCTTGGAATTTTTGGGTCTCAAAAACATCAAGATAAGTAGGCGTTAAAACAACACCCTCACATACTTTGCATAGTTTGGGAGAATATATGAGAAGAGAGAAAATTTGGTAAAAATATGGTTTTGCAAATATGTGTTGAACTTATGAGCAAAATATTGAAAATTTGAGAGTTTATTTATTTTTTAATTTTTTTTACACCCTTCTTACATGCCACTAGGATTAATATTGTTTGTACTTAATGTTGCATATTTTGGCTTTCAACTTTGGCTTACTTGAGGCAGCCCTAAAGTACCGCTGCACTCCCTTGTTGATAGTTTGTGGTTAAAAAAAAACAAAAGTGTCCATTTAAGGTTGGTGTTACTTTTAAGCTTACACACCTTAAAACTTGAGAATGCTCCTCGCATGATTTTGCTCACAAGTTCTCGCAATTAAGGATTCCCTTTACACTAAAATCGAAATTGCAATTTCTATCATTTTGATTCTTGGATTTGACAAGCTTCCATTCACAACTCAAACAATTGAGAGCTTGACCAATTGTCAAGCTCTCAATAGTTTGAGCAAGTTCAAGCTCTAAGGTATGAGGACCAATGAGAAAGCTCCACCCTTCAAGCTCTCAATCTCTCTAGAGTTTGTTATAAAGGAGTCCTAAGTTTGTGCAAAACAAAATCGTACAAAAATAAGTTTCTACTTGTCATTATGCATCACAGTTGTCGCCACCATAGTTATAAGTTTGTGCACAAGAGATAGCTGGAGCAAGGGGCTTGATAGCTAGTGACATGGGTTCTGGTAAATATTGTGGGCATATGTATAGTGTGGCTTACCCTTCGCATCCATATAGTGTGCCAAGCCCACAATATACACCTACACACATGAAAATAATTTGCAATGCTAGTTGCATTTTTCTCTTCAACCACTTGACATGTCTCCTTCTTTCAATTCGAGTTGGCAAACAATGAGTAACGTATGAATTGAAAGAAGTTGAGAATGCAAATCCAAAGAGCATGGACTCACCTCGTAAGGCCAAGAATTGAGAGGGAAAACGTCAAAAATTCGACGTGCACGTGTTTCTTGAAGGTGTATGCAATTGGTCTTGGAATGGTCATTGCAATCGAATGGCTTATGGGTCAAGAGGTGACCTTCATGTCTTTAGAAAGAGCACAAGAAACTCTACAATAGAAGGTAGAAGCTAGGGAGGTTCACTAGGAATTTACGTAGAAATGAAGTGCAAGAAAAGGTTAGGTGGAATATATTTGTACGACATAAATTCTATATTTTGTTTGAATTTGCATTAGGCGCAATTAAATGTCCATAAGTAATTTCTAGATAACATAAGGCACTATAAATTGTGCTATTTTACTTCTTCTTCTTTTGTAAAATACCCTAACAAAAAATTAGAATGATTAATTGTTTTTTTGGAAGATGAGTATGTTTAGCGGGTAAGTTATGTTTAGGAAATAAGGGGGTTTTATTGAAACATGAATGAAACTTCAATCATTATGGATGAGATTTAGTTCAATGTGGATGAAAATTGGTTTGGTGTGGATGGACTTTTGTTGGTTGTGGATGGAACAAGGAAAAAAAAGGTTCTTTTAGGATTAGAAGCACGTTGAGCTAAATTTATCTTTCTATTGTCATTTCGCACGACTCCCTTAGCCACATAATCACGCCATCTTCAGATTGTTCGAACATTTTGTCAATTTGCTATGTTTCCTTATGTGACAAACATCAACAAACAAGGAACTCCACTCCAATACCACGAGGAAAAAATGAAACCCTTATTTTTTATAAATAAAATAAGATGAAATCTATTGCATAATTTGGAGTTTCTAATTACCTATAGGGTGGAGGAAAATGGTGATAATAGGATTATAGTTCATAATTATAGGGTCCAAAAAATTTAAGGACTAAGACAAACAACCCCTAAACAAATATTTGGTTCTTGCACATGTATGCCAATTTTCTACATAGGTGCCTTCCTAGGTAGAAGTGCTTCCCATTACATGCCTCAATTCCAACACCTATTTTGACCCCTTTATAGGAAACTACCATTCATTAATGGTAAGCACCCCCATGCAATTATTTAATTCTTGTTAGACTTTGTGATGGATGAAAATAGACTTCATTACTAACCACCTTATTTTCTACCATCTAATTTTAGTAAATTGGTACGGACTTCAATTACTTTTGCACTGCAAATCCAAATATTTTGACTTTAACTGGTTCTGGTCCCACTTTATGGTGGGCTTGAAATCTTGGTTGTATGTGGGCTAGTGCAAAGTAGGTGGTTGAATTGATCAAATCAACTAAAACTCTTTTTTACTATATCACCCAAACCTTGCTCATCCAATATTTTCACCGTGAACACTATCAATGTGTATGAAATTCCATTAGCATCATGGATCTCAAGAAACTAGATCCATATTTGACTTACCATTACCACATCTACAACATTGGAAGACGGGTATTGACAATATTAGGTATTAAGTGAGTGTGGCGAGGGTTACCCCTTTAAGCACAACTTGGGCACACATGACTTTTTTTTGAAGGGCATGCATTTGCTTCGTTGGGCCCAACTACATGTGGTCTCATCTACAAAAGCCCATTATGATGTGCACCTGCTTATGTGAGTAAAAAAAATGAGGCTATTAATGTTGAACATTCTTGTTAAAATTATATACGCTCTAATTCATGTGATCTTAATGTCACTATGCCCATAACTTAATTAATAATTGAAATACTTATTAGATAGTTTGTCCAGGCTAGGTAAGAGACCACAGTGCTCAAAGACTGGTCAAGATGTCCGTCATAGGTGCTTCCACTTTAAACTATTTCTTTGTGAAAAACAAGCAATACTTATAAAATACTTTGTTGGTTTCTTGGACCTCCGATGTTATACAGTGTGAGCTGGTAAATAATATGCACCCGCAATATCATCCCCGACGCTTGTAGTGTGGGTTCCTTGTTATTAGTGTGGCCCACAATATTTACCATAATTAGTGTAGCTAGTTTGCATAGTACCGGCTATGTAATTGTGGCCGCTACTCTCAAACACCACCGAACAGGAGTTGGAACCAAGCTCCGAAGATTCGAAGGTCCAAAGATATGCATTGACCGCAGATCAAAGGGTCGGTTTCCATGCGTTTGAGTCCTTCGAGTAAGACCTTTCACAATATTTTTATTGCTCAAAGTATGTAGGGGAGGCATCACATGTTCGAAAACGCCGGAGTTTGTGAAGGTAAAAGAATTTTGGCCTTGACATGTGCCTAATTTTGAGGAGCTTGGTTTCAAGGTTGGTTCCTCTTTTTGTTACTTAAAATCATCCATTTCCAACTCCAATCGGAAAACGAGATTTTAAATCTCGCAAAAACCGCCATCTTTGATCATAGTTGCAAATTGACATTTATACCCAATAAAAGAGGGACCAACCTTGAAACCAAGCTCGTTGAAATGAGGCGCGTGTCAAGGCCGAAATTCTTTTGCCTTGGCTTACCAAACATTGTTAAAAACTGGCATTTTCGAATGTGTATGGCCTCCACATGTGGAATTGCTCTTGATCGGACACCTATATTTTAGTGATCTATGGCAATGCTTGTAAGTAAGACATGTGTTTTGATGAGATTGGACTATGTGCTTAAAAAAAATTACCCGTTCTAAGTTTGATTGTTAACACAATCGAGCAGTCTTATGTGAAGTGTTCTAGAAAAAAAAATTCACTTCGAACTTCTATGATATTCACATCTCAACTTTAATTCTAGAACTTGAAATGACAGCTTTTTGTGATGATGTAATTCACGATTGCAATCTAACAAGATGAGACAGTTCTTGATCCAATCCAACGGCCAAGATTATCCATGAAGTTGGAAGCGCCCACCCTAGGGCCACACACCTTATTGGTCTCCGGACACACTCATGTTGCAAACGGTGAGGAAATCACGTGGTTTGACTAATGTTTTGGGACAATGTGTTTCTTTGTAAGTTATGTGACAAGGGTGTTGCTCATTTGATGACAAACATGCTTCTTAAGTTAAGATAGTCGAGTCATTGGGTGGCAAAGAGGAAGAGGAGCCGAGAGATATATATAACGGTTGGTAGCACACGAGCCGATATTTTTTTGATTGCTATTTGCACGAGTTTCAATTCCATCTTTTTGTTGTACTTTGCTTCGGGTGGTTCAAAAGTTTAAACCCACAAGGAACCGACCCAAAAGATGCCACGCCGATGTGGCATGCAACGGCCTTCTAAAGTGAAGCACACTTTGGTGTGGACTCCAAAATGTATGAATCACTACGGGCACCGTGGTTCCGTATCATTGGTTCCCTTCCACTTCCGTAGATGGTTTTATGATCTAGTATAGTAATAGATTTTCAACTCGTATTCATAGACTCCAAACCCATCAAGTGGAAGCGAGCCGGTGGCAAGGAAGGTCGACTCCTATAGTGAATTGATGTAACATTCCTCACACTTGTCCTTGACTTCAATGGGTCCAAGTGTTGTTTGTGATTTCTACTGCATATTTTCATGTAGCTTCCTTCACATATCATATTCAAAGGTAAATGTGCTACCTACAAGCGGGGAATAGCGTAGTAGGGGGCCTTGTGACCAATTCTTGGAAATATCACAACTCTATGAAGTTAAGTAATGTTATGGAAGTTGTAGCCCCGGCCCTTGTAAGATATGTGGTCCTTATTGTGTCCTTGTGCTAATACACTCTAAACTCCGTAGTATCACACTTGCGGGAACCAAAGTGCACGTGATATTACGGAGTTTTGCAGGGTTAATGGATGCGTGATACTATAAAATTAGTGTAGCATGTGACACTATGGAATAACACAAAGTGCAACATATTAAATGGTGTGGTGTGGTCCACTCCGCTTCGCCTTCCCGGGCGATGTGGCGGATGCATGCACCAACATTCAACAAGTGGCATAAGAAGAAGGAGAAGAATAAGAATAAGAAGGTGACACTCCACATATTGACACATGGCGCAATGCAAGGGTGTGGGTGGACTTCTTTGGTGGTTTGCATTAATGACAAAATTTGTGATATAAGAGAGAGAAATGTGACAATAAGGAGTGAGATTTGAACTATGAACATCCGTTCCCCAAGGTTTCGGGATATTAGAGAGTGAGCGACATTATGGAGGTTGATATTACGGAGTTTAGGGTGTATCACAACTCTATGAAGTTAAGTAATGTTGTGGAAGTTGTAGCCCCGGCCCTTGTAAGATATGTGGTCCTTATTGTGTCCTTGTGCTAATAGTGTCACGTGTTTTTCATCCCTAAAGTATTAACAAGTGAGTGTGATAGGTGCATTAAAAGCCATTGCCGTAGTGTGCTTCATGCTTTGGCTTTTAATAATTAATAACTCTTGAGATTTTGGCACACAAGGGTCCTTTATTGCTTGAGACCCATTCGGATTCCATATGGAATATCAATTTTGGTATCAAAAAAGGTGAACGAGGAAGCACCTTACAATAATCATATGCAACATTAAGTACAAAACAACACCACGTTGGCCAATCATAGTGGCAGTGTAAGATGGATGTAAGAAGAGCACCAACTTTGGCCAATCACAATGTTTAATCTAGGATATGCTCATACAACAAGGTGATGTAAGCGTTAGTTAACAAACAATACCTTCATTTATTGCAGGGTTCTCATGCGTTATAAGGTTGATTTTGTGGTAGTTCTTACCAAACAATCCAATATTAGTGGACCCCCATGTGACGCTGAAAGACCCAATACTTCATTTCACTTTGATGATTTATTGGGTCCACAAAATAAATATTATTAAATTTGTTTTTGATGGACATGATAGTAACCCATTTGTAAACCTAGACATTTTCTTGTATTTTTCTAAATGTGAAGAGATGACGAAGCAACAAAAACCCTGAGGACATCCCTTTGAGGACCACTTATCTTAGTCTTTGATTTATCAATCTAATATGAATGGTCGGTCTTTAAATAAAAGTGATGTGTTTCTTCTAATCAAAATTTAGACATTAAATTAAAAAATGATTAATTATTCTAGTTTTTCAAATCACAATATTATATGCATTATAATCTATACATTCATCATCATGGACATGACGATTAAATTATGTACTAGATAATAGCCATCAAGAAACAAGGTTGAGTGGCAAATGGCTATTAGCAGTGTCCACCCCATGGCCATATTAGTTCATCGGTATATCAATCCTTCAGACCATGGCCTCGGGTTCTCCTTGGTTTAGGCTACATTCAATTTTCCATCAGGGAGTCCCTCCTCCATCCTTGGTGTATAATGTGGTACCCCCTCTCATAATACCATCATATTCCTTTGATAGGTCGACACTATTGCATGTTTTGGGTTTCTTGTCTAATAAGCATCAATGCTACTACTTCTCATGCTTCACTCTCGTAATTCTCATCGCATTCCTTATGTCTCGTTCATTAGCTTCATTCATTCACATATAAAAGAAGCAAGACTTGCTCAAACTCTCATTGTGATTCCAAATTGTTCATGTACATCCCCCTATCGCAAGCAGTGATGCTACACTTTGAATCTCATCTTCCTATATTAGTGTTCATTCAATTGTCACATGTGCAAATAACACACTTCATCTCTCATCTATATATGTGTAATCTCTCTCAACTCTCTTGACTATAGGCTATTGCTCTACGGCTATGGCCTTAGCAGGTTTAACAAAAAGTATCCTTGTCTTTACTCGATAATCTTCTTATCTCTTTAGGGCTTCAAGTAGTTGTAACCTCCAAAACTACCTATCCAAGACTCACTAACTCGTCCTAGAATGTCATTCATCTACTATTTCATCTACTTTATCATCTAATAGTTAAGTATTTTCTCACTTGCTACAAGGCTACATCCAAAAAAAATTCGTATTACAACCACTATCTAATGTAAATTCCATTAGAAAAAAGAATATGAGTATCATTTTTGAAGTGTGTAACAATCTATTGGACCCTACGACAATTTTGATTGGGGTGAGTGTTTGAATGTATAGTTCACCCTAAGAAACTTCAGGTGAAGGGCCTAATCTCTTCTTGAAGGAACTACAAATGAACTGTCTTATCATGCATTTCCAAGATCAATATGCATGTATACAATTGTGGTCATAATATTTGCCCTAATTTGCAAAGGGACCCAAATTTGAATTGTGCTAAAATTCACAAAGACCTTCAATAGGGGAACGCTCAATAGGTAATATAAACATACAACACCGTACTGATTGGGTAGGTGTTGACACAAGATCTACATCTATACTTTGTAAAGGAATCCCTCTTGTCAATCGTATAGAAGTTTGTCTTGCAAGATTCTAAGTAAGTTATTTGCTTCCGGACAAGATGCTTGCAATAGTGACTAAATATATAGTAATGTGTAGGTGGCATAATTGTCTAGAGAATCATTGGCTATATCTAGGACCATCTTTGGGTGGTGCCATAAATTCCCCAACAATTATTTCTTGCATTGAATCTTTACGAGCCACCACTAGAGGGATCATGTGACCTTGACATTGATTCTCTTTCACTAGACACTTTTATGATCTATCGTGATAGTGGAGTTATATTCATATTCATAGATATCGACACCATAAAGTGGAAGAAAACAACCGATTAGACCCCGCAACTCCCGTTAATGCATCACCATGATGGTGGACATAATGTTCTCTTTGTATTGCATTTTAATGTCTCAAAATTGCATGTTGTGTTCGACAAAATCGGACAAATGTATGTGGTCAATGGTCATCGATCACATTCAAGTATGAAACATCCACTGCATTGAAGATGAGGAAATAGATTCAATTGCGATGATTAATAAGTGTCAAGCACTCAGGTGACTACAATGTCTACTCTTGAAATGGGGAAGTAGTTTTATACCTCTATTCCTTTGTCCATTGGACATAGGTCTAGGGGTGGAACGAACAAACACTTCATTCACGTCGGCCTCCTACGGAGACCGAAGTTTCTCCTCCTCTTGTCAAGCACTCCTCAAAGTTTGAAGATTCTATGACCGCGTGGGACAAGTTATTGAAGTGCATTGAATACATAGCATAAAATATTCAGCCATTGTGGGTTGGTTCCGTGACCGTGGAATATGTCAATTTATATTCTATGGGTCCCTGAACACAGTAAGAATATTTGTTTACTATTCATACATTTAGGCTTACACTTGGAAATTTGGGTGGAGTTATATCCCCAACACTATTCACATGAAACATTGTTCATCCAGGTATTATTCATTAAAAATATTATTCATAACAACACTATCATTGAAAATTCCACCACTATTCACAATATTCATATTATTTATACGAGTAGGATTCATTATTTATACTAGTGTCAGTTTCTTCCTAGTTTCTAAGTTTCTTCTTATGAAGATATGATAGTGGAGACCTTGGGGCGATCACACCCCCTTACATTTTGTAACCACGTGCAATAATGGGGTATTTAATGGGGGGATATTTATGCGCCTCTCAATATTTATTCCCTCCCTATTTGTAGATATAAAGCTACTTTGACGTATTTTTTAGCACCATATATTTAATTGTAATTGTTTAGAGAGGCTAATTTTTGGCACCATATTTTTTTATAAATCGTACAAGTACCAAATAATGGACGGAATACTATAGCATTGCAAAATCGACTATGTGAACAACAAACATTGCGTCATTCAATTGGTTTCAAATAGTTATACCAATCCTAAACCATTCAAAGTTCTTCGGCGCTTGTGGAACACCCTGTGTGAATGCTATGAATGCTATGGAGCAAAGAAGAAAGCTCCAAAAAATGTGTCTTACCTACCGCCTTTGCGCCACGCTTCACCAATGCAAAACCTCCTACCCGAACGCTTCGCCGTCTTTGCGCCACTGTGCTTGCCCAAACCCTAAGCAAGCCTTACCTCACTCCATTGCAAAACCCAACGGCCGTTGAGAAGTCACAACATCACTTCCCCAAAAAAAATCCCACAATATTTCCCTCCATACTAACATGTTTCATTCAAATTTGGACAGAAACTACACACTTCTTCATCCAAGTAGTCAAACCCATAATTACTCTATTGATCCTACCACACACTTTTGGGGGGGTCCAATATCTTTAACCCTATTTTATTTCTTCCACTGATTACTAAAATGGAGGAATTATTCACCACCCTATTTTACATATAACCATGTAGGGGACATATTTCCAATGCTATGGTAGATCTAA
Source organism: Polytrichum formosum (assembly GCA_964035585.1). Classification (NCBI taxonomy): domain Eukaryota; kingdom Viridiplantae; phylum Streptophyta; class Polytrichopsida; order Polytrichales; family Polytrichaceae; genus Polytrichum; species Polytrichum formosum. Next base: position 23,604,812 of record OZ037935.1, on the reverse strand, counting down.
CAAATTTATAAATTTTACCCTCAACGAATTAAATTGACCCTATTTTTTTTTATCTCACGTGGTTTCTAAAATTCCGATAGTCACCTCCCCAAGGTGGAGACCTGAGTCATATGCTAAATATATAATAGAACACAACCATGGATCTAAATAATGTTATGAGGTGAGAAATCACATTCAAAATATGTTTATTTATTTATTTAAAAAGAGTATAAACTTTTTATCAATTGTAGAGAGATCCTTACATTAAGGTTTGGTTTATATCAACTTTAGTATCGGATGTTGATTGCACTTAGAGTCCTCCTATGAACGGTAACAATAGTGTTGGGACTTGGATGGGTTGGTTCTAAAGGAAAACTTGTATGTGAGAGATACACTAGCTATCATTTTATTTTTTGGTAGTATTTCAACAACAAAATTCACTTCAAACTCCACATTCTCTTACCCCTCCACCCCCCTCTTTCCCTATCCCATGTGATTGGAACAACAACACCAACATTCAACTTGGAGGATTTGTTCTCTTTCTATCACTAGCCACACTTGAATTGTTTTCTCATATGTAACCGTAATTCGCGACATCAAGCATGTTAAATTCCACCGCAAATCTTTCCAATTTGCACGGTCCACAAAACAATCATTGCTTGTTAAAAAAATGTTATGAATGCAATCCTAAGGTAGAAGTTTCTAATACCATTATGGACAACAACCATCCCTTCATCGTTAGCATCCCAATACAATTCTTTGAGTCTTGTTGGAGTTTGTGTTGGGTGGAAGAAAAAAACTTCGTTATTAGTCATCGCATTGCCTAAAATCTAAATATAGGCAAGTTGGTATAGGGTTTAATTTTTTTCTTGATGTAGCTCTGTACTGTTTAATTTAAGCAGTTATGGCCCCGATTTCTAATGTTTGGAAATCTATTATGTCATGTGCACTATTGCAAAGTGGGTTGTTGTGGGGTAGTTGTATTGAACAATTCAACTTTAATATTTATGTTTACAACCACCCAACATGTGTTCATCCTAGATATATTTACACAAAATCCTAAATCACAAAATCAATGTCATCAACGTATGTCAAATATTACATAAAGGAAAATAATTGTATTTGTTATTCCCATTCGTGTACATGTGCATGCTTGAAGGGCTGGGGATTTGTGGCACTCACTTAAAATCATCCATCCTAGATATCGTGGATGAAGTGGCTCCAATAAAATAAGCCCCCCTATGGGGTTGAGGGCCAATTCATTCGAATGTGACGTCACTAGACTAATTTGGGGCCTTTGACTCTATTTCCGGAATCAAATTGCCTTAAAATAGTCATTTAGATTATTCATGTGTTTTTTTCATCTGCATGGATGATTTTAAGTGAGTGCCACGAATCCTTGGCCTGCTTGAAGATCTTAGTACAGCTAGAGCTTTTTGGTGTGTAGGTGAACTCATCCTTTTGGGAAGGTGAATATGTAGTGAGAGGTTCTACAACACATACTCCATTTTTAGTTTCAATCAATATGACTCCCAAAAATGACTTCGGAGACATCAGATTATTACATCTGCTTCCAACTATGGCATCCCCCCCCTCCCCCACATCATTTGAAAGATGACTACATACCGTCTATTAAACCAAGTAAGTTTGGTACCCTCTGCACATACATTACGCATATAGTACACTATGCATACATTACACTGCGCAGATATTACTCTGCACATTACACACATACAACCATCATACTATAAACTTTAGCATATTGCATATAGTTCTTGAACCCCCTAGGAAACCTAAATAAACCAACCAACCCTTCCATCGATGGATGATGGTACTTTTCATCCAAAGGCGACCATTTCAACAAATACATCCACATGTCCACATACATTTTGCCTATTTCTCATCCAATGCCACTAATGGCAGATGATTTATGTTAAACCTATAAATAAAATGTAAACTTAATTATATTTATGCTATTTTACATCTAAATAAAAAATACCACAACTTAAACCACACCGTACATTATATATAATTCCCAAATTCACATTTAGAGGACGCTATTGTATATCTAAGAAAAATGTAAAAATTATGTGTCTTGAATAAAATCCACCCTACATTTTCTCACACGTGGTTTTCTACATTTTCTCCAGTGCCCCCCCTCCCCCTAGCATATTGTACATGAGGAACCCTGCTACGGGCTACAGTGGATGGGTCTTAAGTGGCATGTTGTCTTAATCAAACGCCTATATTTGATTGGTATGTGGTTCGGTGAAGATCAAAGAGCAAACATCATAAAGTCACATGTTCAAGGAGATTGAACTAACTACTCTACGCTCAGTAGTGAACAAAATTGGGAGGACCTATGTATCCAACTAAGAAATCAACAAACATGCATTTTCAATAATCATAACTAAAATTTTAGGGAAGGTCCGATTTTCAATATGGTTTTTGTAGATTTGCTAATGCAACATGAGTTTTGTTGTGTAAATCTAATTGGTACAAGTTGGAGAACATGAAAAACCAAAAACAACCCACATACCGTAGCTCTCTAGCAGCTTGGGCATAAAATAATTAATTTTAAAGCTGCCTAAATTTATGGGAAATTAATTTTGTTGAGTGTCCAAAAAAAGAAATAACATTCAAAGAGTTGCACGAAATTTCTATTACTTATAAATAAGATAGGGTGATTATAATTATGTGATTCTAAAATTTATATATAATGATAGGGTGTTAGAATATACCATCCAGTAGAAATTTAGCTACTTATAGGATGGAAAATATTCAATGAAGGAAGGAAAATACCCCCCATTAAATAGGGGGTTCTTGCACGTGTATACATATATCAAGTGTAGGTGCACCCCCCTCCTCAACCTATAGGAGGTTTGGTTTTATTAGAAACCCTTCTCCACAATGGAGAAGTTTACCTAACGCCATGAAACCCAAGCTAGTCTAGTACATGGAGTATGTGCTCAAGATACATCCGAGTACATGCACTCGGCACTCCGAATACACATACGAGCAACCTACACTTGTCAAATGTTACCACACGTTCACCTATCATACACTAGTTTTAAAGTCAACTATATTGTGGTCTAAAATTGACATGCACTCTTCCTCTTCAATCATCATCCTCCAACGCCCATATTGATACCCCATAATATGTAAACACATAGCATTGCAAATTCCATGGCATCACCTATTTGCACTTGGATCTTTTATGAACAATTATAAATATTGTGAGCCATTTTGCTCAAAGTTTGGGTTTGAATTCAACCCCTAATCCATTGGTGTATGAAGAAAGTGATCAATACCCAAATAATAGTGGGATGTACCCAAATTGTGTCAAAGAAGTTTGTGCACAATTTTGGGTTGTAACCCTCCCACCACCCAAAGGAAAAGACCTCCCCCATTACAATGAAGCCTAGAAACTATGGTAATTACACTTGACTTAGCCTTACCCATCCCCTTACCCATAAGAGAGCCCTATGAATTCTTGCCTGAAATTAACATGGTTTGAACATGAGAGCTTAGGTTGATTTTTGAATACACTTATAATCAACTCTTTAGAGATAGTATATTTATATAGTGTCCAAAAAATGCACACTAAAACATATTCATTTTTTATTTTATTTTTCTCATTTCAATAACCAACAAGATCCAACAAAACATTTTAGTAACCATACTGATAGTAATTTTAAGTATGTTAAATAAATAAACAACCAACGTCGAGCAATCTAACGTGAAGTTCAGCCTGTTGGCACTACCCTGCTCAAGAATCCTCTTGATGCAGGGTGGGGTTTATTGCCTACCTCGTAACGAGTGGGCTCTTGGCTTCCTACCTACTTAGCTTTTTTTTTTTTTTTTTCCTTTTTCCGTCAAGTAGAGAGATGCTTTCACAATGGGAATCGAACCTCCAACCACTCCATTCGAAAATGGGTACTTCTCCACAATCACCCAGTAGTTTAGGGTCATCTTGGACCTATTATGCTCAAATGTTGAAAAGGACGCAGAAGTGTAGGTATAGTTACATATGTAACATGGTCACTATCTCCCACATGACTGCGGGGTCCAAATGGATATTGGCCGCCTAATAATACACTCGAGAGCCCAAATTTGAGGCTGATAACTTGAATTCTTTACCTTCTTTCAATTGAGCTAACTTAGCGATCGGGTCTCTAAGGGTCTAGTCGCACCACCTAGTTAAGAGAATTAGCTAACTTACGAGTTAGTGAGGATTAACTAACCAAAATTCTAGTTAACTAAAATCACGACTGCACCACTTACCTAGGAAAAATAGCTAACAATGTGAGTTAGTGAAATCAACTACCGTAGAGGGTTTTCTATTCCAACACTAAATAATTATTTGTCCCTCAAGGTTTGCCATGTGTCATGCTCACATTCATGACGAGCCACTTGTATCCCATGTGGAAACTACATTCCGGCACATGTAAAGATGAAATAGGGAGCCATCCATGGTAACTCATATACGAGCTAACCAACTACATGGTCACACATCCTTGTTATCACTAACCAAAGGTTGACCAATTTAAGAGTGGAGTTGAGGTTGACCGGCTAAAGTTTTGCTCAGATTGCATAAGTTTTGAACATGACACTAATTATGATACATTATAATTATGTGGCCTAGACCATTTGTGTTACACTATGATAAAATATATCAAAATATGTTAATTATAAATAATATATAATACTCTATCTACATTTGAACATTGAGAATGATATTGTAATAGTATTTATCAATAAAAATTGTCCTTTAATTTAAAATATATGCTAATTTAGGACACTATAAGAAAGAGTGTGGTCCACCTCGTATCAGTAATGGAGAAAAGATGGGAAAATTGAAAGCGGGCATTCAAGACAAAAACTTGGGCTACTCATTTGTAAAAGTTAGTTAGCATCAGGGGTATGGATGAGTTAAGATTTCTTCACAAAAGCAAGGCCCCAAAAGTTAGCTAACTTCTATTTTAATAACTTTTATTTAAACCTTAAGATTAACTACGTGGTGCGGCACTAAGATAGATTGGCTCTCACATATGTTAGCTAACTCTCTTACCTAAGCAGTCCGGGCACAATATAACCAATGTACGTGGTTGCTTACTCTAACCAAAGCCTTAACCCTTAAGCGCTCATGCAACCCGAAATGGGTCGCCACCTAATATTTTGATGGGGTTTGCGGCCCAGTAGGTGGCAATCTACATGGATGGAAGGTATCTATTGGTGTAGGGTGGTGCCCACTACCGTGTCGGCCAAAATATAAAAACCTCATACTCCAAGCATGTAAGACATAACATTATTAAGCAATGTGCATTCATTCATACGGGCCCCGAGAATATAACCATGAAATGCCACAACTAATGCAAATTCACACCAAATTTGGGAGATTGGGTGTTTGAGATTGGTGTTCGAGGTTGGGAGATTTTGGAGATTTGGAACATGGTAGGTGTACAAGTGCACATTTGGAGGTTGTAAGCGTTGATTTGAGTGTTTCTAATGCTTGAATGCATATTTGATACAAATGATTGGTGATTTGAGTTGGTTGAATGCAATTGTACGTATTTGAGGGTATTGAAGGTCATTTGAGTTAAATAAGACATATTTGAGTTGTTTGAGTGCAACCATGCACATTGGAGGGTATTAAGGTCATTTGAGTTGAAAAAGACATGATTTAAAGTTGTTGATTGCAATTGTGCACATTTGAGGATATTAAGGTCAATTGAATATAAGAGGACATGATTTCAAGTTGTTGGGTGTAATTGTACACATTTGAGGGTATTAAGGTCATTTGAGTCATAGAGGGTCAAATTTGAGTGTATTGAATGGTTTTAGGGTGCAAAAGCACATTTGAGTTGAAGAGGACTTGATTTGAGTAGTTCGAGGGCGCAAGTGTGAGCCCAAAAGGGTGCCCACATTTAGTCTTAGACCCTTGAAACGTTAGTTGATGCACTTTGAAGTAGCATGTTACTTCACAAAAATATAAAAAGAGTGAAATGTTAGTCTTAGAAGTACCATGTTGTAAGAGGCTAGGATGTGAGTTGTTATTGTGTTTTTACCTTCGGAAGGATTTGAGTGAATGAGGATAGGTAAGGAGAACTTGGATTGAGTAGTTAGTGAGTAGGCTAGTACAAATGGATGGAGACAACCAAAGTGACTCAAGGGGCAAGTGCATTCGAATTGGGATGAATGGAGGATCACATGGAGCGCACAAGTGGACCACCTCATCATGGCCACTTAATGGGGAAGGTCCAAGGAAGAATGCAAGGTGGAGGATAAGCAAATTCTCAAAGCACCAATCAAATCACGAGTTAAGCATCGTGGTTTGAATTAAGTGGTGAGCAACGATTTGGGAAAGTAAGGGGAGAAAGTTATGGCGGCGGAAAGCGAAGGAGGCTAAGTTTGGGTTGAAGCATCCCAAGTTTGGTAAAGTGTGGTAGGTAGAAAGCCAAGGCTAGTTAAATGTTCGAATTAGGATCCTTGTTGATCATTTGAGGGAGGAAGGCTTAGAAGATAGGATTGGCGCCTACTAAGTAGGAGGAAATCTCAAGGGCTTATCGTGAGCCTTGAGGGTGCTCACCCCCTCAAGCTTACTATATAATCCCTCATTCTTCCCTCACTCATCCTCTCTTTCCTTTGTGCTCCAAGGCACCCCACGAGTTATAAGTGTGGGTGTGGGAAGCCATATTGGAGCACATGTGTGTGCTTAGTTTTTAGTTTGAGAGCCAAGGCTTGTTAGCCTTGAAGAGGGCTTGACCTCTTGGTAGAATTAGTGTTGACGTGAAGGATTTTAAAGTTAATTCATGATTCCAATTTGTGGTACTTAAAGTTCATGTTTTGAATACACGTGGTTGCAAGTTCCATGTTTAAGAGTTGAGCACTTGAGGTTGTGATGAGTGCAAAAATATACTTGTGTGGATTAGTTAGTCTTAGTGAAGTTAGGAAATTCTCTCTCCCCCTCTCCTCTCTAGGATTTTAGGATTTTAGGATTAGAGAAGAATTGTGTGATTAGAAAGGGGTTGTTAGTAGAATTAGGAAAATTAGGTAGGAAGATTAGTTAAGGGCTTGAATAATTAGTGAGGTAGTTGGAGATTACAACTACAAAGTTGTGGGTTCATGAAGGAGCTGGGTTTATGAAGGAGCTGGGTTTGTTTAGTTAGAAAGTAAAGAGCTGGGTTTATGAAGGACCTGGGTTTGTTTAGTTAGAAGCTAAGGAGCTGGGTTCATGAAGGAGCTGGGTTTATGAAGGAGCTGGGTTTGTTTAGTTAGAAGCTAAGAAGCTGGGTTTACGAAGGAGCTGGGTTTATTTAGTTAGAAGCTAAGGAGTTGGGTTCATGAAGGAGTTGGGTTTATGAAGGAGCTAGGTTTATGTAATTAGAAAGTAAAGAGATGGGTTCATGAAGGAGCTTAGTAGATAGCCTACTTAATTAGCTCATAGACAAGTAGTTAGTTACATTATGCTAGTTAGTGTTATGTGTGGCTTTCACAAGTAAATGTATTTGAGATTGACTATAGAGAATAGTGTTTTTTAACACTTGCATCCTCTCTTTAAAAATAAACCACGTGCACAAATTAATGGAGAATGTGGAGCACTCTCGCGATGGCAAGACAAAGGAAGCAAAGACCAAAGAGGAATGTGAGCCCAAACCCACTACTCGGACTACGGACGCTTAAGGGTGGGGGGTTTGGCCTCACATAATTGGTGCGTCCGCCGGGAGCGAAGCGGAAGGTAGTTACAAGACTTGGAGGCGACTAGGAGACTTGGAGGCAACTAGGAAAAATTGGAGACACAAACTTGAGAGAAGGGAAGGAGCACCCGAAACTCGGTAAGTATTCTCTCTTTGGGTTACATTTGAATTCATTGTATTTCAACTATTCCTTGGAATGAATTGCATTGTCAATTACGCAAATTCATTTTTGAGGAAGGAGCGCGGCGAAGGTACGTCCTCAACCTTTTTGGGGATTTGCTAAGAACTTAAAAGGAACCTATAACCGAGTAGCTCATTAAAACATTAGAGGGTAAATTCACCTTAGGACATTGAACTTTGACACTCACCTCGGGGTGAGTCTCAAAGTTTTGGGAGTTGTCATTTCATGCTCTAGATTAAATTAATATTTCACAAAGTTTATGGTGTTGTTACATTGAGTCACGATTGAGGGGAGTGCTAACTCACAGGGGGATGCGATTGCTCAAGGTATGTTTATTTCTTCAAAGTGAACTCATTAACTAATTAAGGAATGCCTTTTGTACTCGTGATTGTTGTTATCCGTTGTAGAGGGTAATTCCCGAATTGTGGATGGTGTGAGAAGTTGAAGGGTGAAGCCTCGACTTTTAACATAATCTACTCGGAAGGTCACCCCCTCACAATCGGTATTGTGGTGAGTGTTAATTTGCGGGAAGGTGCGGAGGTGATGCTCCGACTTAACCAAAAAATTAACATGAACATGCCTATCCCCTATTGGGATTCTTTCACCTAAGTGGGCTTGCAGGTTCTTTTCCTCACCTCCTAAAAAAAAATTATAACCACACCAAGACAAGTGAAAATATTAAGAGGGGAATTGCTAGGATTATGTGTGGTCAAGTGAGGGTCGATCGATTCTTATGGAATGCAAGGTAGGACTCGCTCACAAAAACCAAGTTTGATAGTAGGACTAGAGAAATCTACTCGAAAGAGGCGGTCCTCTAAAATCAGTGATAGATTAGAACAAGATAATGTTAGAATAGAGAGTTGTTTGAACGTCGAACCTAGGACTAGGTCAATTCTAGACACCTTAGAACTTGGAGCTCAACTTGAAGAGGAGATCACTCCCTCCAAATTGAGTGGTGAAACTTCTTCGGAAAATTACACACTTAGAGAAGAATTCCCGGTAGAAGTTGATAGGGGATTGTTGAATAGTTCACCGGTCACCATGGCCGAGGAACGGGGGATGGATCCACCACCCATACCCCCAATTCCGCCCATACCTCCTATACCTCCAATAGACCCATTGGTTAGGCCAAGAGGCCTACCAATTGTGGTTCCACAAAATTTAGCGGCGATGGATATGCCATCTCATCTCCCTAAATTTTATGGGACCAAGGATGAGGACCCCTCTCGGCACATGGAACGGTATATCGAACGGTTGGCTAGCTTCCTCATAACCGACCCGGGTTATTGGTTAGTGTGGTTTCCTACCACTCTAGAGGGGGAAGCCTATGAATGGTATCGGGATCATGCCGAGGGACATTTTAGGGGATGGGAACAATTACAAAGGGAGTTTCTTAACGAATTTAGGCCGGAAGTGGGTCAAAGTACCGCATTAAGGGCATTGTCGTCATTGAAGCAAGGAAGGGAGGAAGAAATTTCGGCTTACATTAGGAGGTTTGATTTAGTGTGCACTAGATTTGTGGGTACCATGCTCAACGACGACACGCTAAAGCAATTTTTCATTCAAGGGTTTTTTAAGTCCGGAACTATTAGGGGTGTTCTAGAAAGGAATCCCTTGACCTTGGCGGATGCCAAGCGTGCGGCTAGAGATATTGAAAACTTGGATAAAGATCACGAAAGGCTATGGAGAAGGGAGGATGAATTGATCCCACAATTCATCCCCATACGCCCTAGGGTGGTAGCGGTAGAACCCGCTAAGTATGAGAACCAAATTCCATATGCCATTGTGGACACCGGCCCCCGACCTTTAGCGGTTAGGGAACCGGCACCTCTTTTGGCACTACCGGCCCCTAGAACGGATCCACACTTGGAGGAGGTTGAGAGAAGACTAGGTGCTAGCCAACTAGGATTCCAAGAGGCTATGATAAAACAAATGCAAAGCCTCACGGATCAAATGTCATTAATGATCCGGAGTCAACAACCGGGGCCTCCACCCCCGGTTGAGTCGGGTAGGCATTCTTCCGGATTATGGTGTGTCCAATGTGGCCAACCGGGCCACACGCGTCAATTTTGTAGAAGTGGACAAAACCGTGACCAAAGAGGAAACGGTAACCCACCTCAACAAAATCAACGAGGTCAAGCGCCACCTCACTATGGAAATGGAAGCAATAGAGGACCACAACCTAGAGGGCAAGGTGGCCAAAATTTAGAGAAGAAGGAATTTCATCCCTTTTGTGGAAGGTGGCACGCTCAAGGACAATGTTGGTCCGAAGGTCAAGAGTTTAATTGTAGCAATTGTGGAGGAAGTCATCCCTCGGATACGTGTCGCCAACCGGACAAAATAATTAATGTCCCTTACCCGGTGGCTAATCCACAACAACAAGCAAGGGATAATATGCGAGGTGCTAGGCCACAAGGAGTACCGGCCAATGAACTTAGGCCACCTAACTTATACTATGACCATAGTAATGCTAGGCAAACTTTTCATCCACCGGCGGGCTTGCAAACTACAACCGGTTACATTCCAATACAAAATAGACAAGGAGTTCCACCTAATGGTAGTAACGGGAGACAAGCGCCTCCAACGGATCCGGGACCATCTAACTCCCAAGATGTTAGGTTCATGGATGGAGTGTTGGAGGCCACATGTGATGACATGCTTCCTCTCCCAACGAGAATTGGAGAGGAGCAAAGTCAATGGCCTCCTCACACCAATGCTATTACATATGAGTTAGTGAAGGGTAAGGGTGTGGTTGAAGAAGCACCTGCACTAGCGGTAACTACTAGGGCTAGGAGAGGGGATGCCCCGTTGGAGGTAGGAATAGGAGAGCAAGGAAATTACTCTTCGGATGAAGAGATTAATCTCTCCGAGTTGGATAGGGTAGCTAGAAGAGCTACTAAGGATGTGGAGAGGGAAAATATAATTTTACAAGATAGGGAGAGGACTAATGCGGTACATGACTTGGATAATAGCGATGTGGGTGAATGGGAAGGACCGGGGGTTCCCGTAGACGAATTCGACGTAGTGGGTAATTCTAAGGTGGGAAGATCTACCGGGTACGACTTGTGGGCGGACCTTAGTACACTCAAGGCGGATATTACTTTCGGCCAACTATTGGAAATTTCACCCACGGCAAGGAAAACATTAAAGGAGGGAATGCCGGTACACAAGAGGATGAGGAAGGTGAAAGCTAAAATAGCCGCTAGGATCCAATCACAAGGTGGAAGAGACGTGAAAGCTATAGAAATAGAAGTTGTTATAGTAGATAAGGTGGTTCCTAATGTGCTAGTCGACGGAGGGAGTAGTCTAAATATACTACCGGAGGATACTATGAAAAAATTGGGACTTGGACTCACGGGGCCTTCACCTTTGGTCATAAATATGGCAAATCAAAGTTCGACTACGCCTTTGGGGATGATCAAGGATTGTAGAATGACTACGGGAGGCGAGGAGTACTTGGTCACCTTCCATGTCATTAAAATGCACTCCAACAAGGACACCTTCCCCATTTTGCTAGGTAGGCCTTGGTTGCGGATGGCGAATGCTATGGTCAATTGGGGTGGACCTAAACCATCCATCACTTATGGTCCGGAGGGTAATAGGGTCATAGTGTCCATTGGTTCATTAGAAGGATGGATGAAGAAGGAGATGTATTTGCCATTGGAGAAGGAAATTGATGACTTAAACGAGAATGAGATTGGCAAGGCATTGGTGGGAGTCGTCCATCCCGAAGGTCAAAGGGTTGTTATAGATTCGGGCTCGGGAAGTCTAGGTCCTAATTTTTACAATTATGGGGATAATGGGGATTATGCCCAATGGCTAAGGGAGTACCCCGAGTCCGAGGTTGATGTAATGGTTACATTTCACCAAGTAGGCTTAGGGAGTGAATTTCCTAGTGTTAGTTTAGGAGAGGGCTCATTGTTGGAGCCATGTGAGGTGCTCACCGAGGAAGAGTGGGTTAGCGGTGGGTTAACACCTTGGGTAGATGACGTGGAAGAGGGTGAGGTTAGTTTAATTCATGTAGATGGGACTCAAGAGGAGGATGTGATTATTGAGTCATCGAAATTGGAGGAGCCTTTACATTTCAAGACCACGTCTACGGGGATAGTTGTAGGTCAAGATGTGAAAGATTACCCCAATGTGCCTTCCGATTGGTATCGGAACAAAGAGGAACAAGCACATGTGTCGGAAGCGGATTGGCGGTACGTGGATGTGAAATTAAAGAATGGAAAAACCCGACAAATGAAGATGGGTTCCAAATTGGGGGAGAAAGAGGTTAGGGAGTATAGCAATTTGGTGGATGAGTTTAGTGATACTTTTGCATGGTCCTACGATGAGCTTAAGGGAATTCCTAGGGAAATGGTAGAGCACCGGATTCCTTTAATTCCGGGGGCGAGGCCAATTAGACAAAAGGAGAGGAGGATGAATCATCAATTGCAATTGTTGGTGAAAGCGGAATTGGAAAGGTTATTGAAGGCCGGGTTTATCAAGCCGGTGGAAATCACGGATTGGGTTTCTCCTATGGTCTTAGTAAAGAAAAAAAATGGGAAATTAAGGGTTTGTGTCGACTATAGGAAATTGAATTCGTGCACACAAAAGGATCACTTCCCCTTACCTTTTATCACCTTGTTGCTTGAGGAGGTTGGAGGTCATTCGCGATATACCTTTATGGATGGGTATGCGGGTTATAATCAAATTTCCATAGCCCTCCAAGATATCCATAAAACGGCTTTTACTACACCTTGGGGTACTTTTGTGTGGGTAGTGATGCCATTTGGGTTATGTAATGCCCCGGCTACTTTCCAACGATTAGTAATGTATATCTTCACCGACTTGTTGTTCAAATCCATGACCGTCTTTGTGGACGATTTTAGCACACAAAGTAATGTGGACGATCACCTACATTGTGTTAGGAAGGCATTGGTTAGGTGTAGGAAGATGAGGTTAGCATTGAACCCGGATAAGACATTTTTGGGAGTGAATAAGGGAGTGTTGTTGGGTTATGTTGTTAGTGAGAAAGGTAGAGAACCCGATCCGGATAAGATTGCGGCCATAAGCGACTTGGCAACTCCAACCAATTCCAAGGGGATCTCTAAGTTGTTAGGACATGTGGGATGGTACCGGGAACTTATTCCTAATTTTTCAAAGATAGCGGTGCCCATTACCCATTTGCTCAAAAAGGATGTCAAATTCGAGTGGACGGATGCTTGTCAAAAAGCCTTTGAGGAATTGCGGGATAGGTTGAGCACCTATCCGGTGTTGATACCACCCAATTGGGGTAAACCTTTTCACGTCTATTGTGATGCTAGTAATGTGGCAATAGGGAGTGCGCTTTGTCAAGCAACGGGAGAAAAAGAGAAGGATCAACCTATAGCTTATGCGAGTAAGCAATTGACCCCCGCCGAAAGAAACTACTCTACAACGGAGAGGGAGTGCCTAGCCATGGTGTTTTCCGTTAAAAAGTTTAGGCATTACCTCATGTGCAACCCGGTTGTATTTTTTGTTGACCACATGGCTATCAAGTATCTAGTTAACAAGGCGGAGTTAAGTGGTAGGTTAGCTAGGTGGGTTTTGTTATTAGAAGAATTCGACTACACGGTGGAATATAAACCGGGTCGTATGCATTTACAAGCGGACCACTTGTCTAGGTTGTCGGAGGAGATAGGAAAAAAATCCGGTAAATGATATGTTAGTAGATGATAGCCTCTTTGTGGTCACTTCTACACCGGAGTGGTATGCGGGCATAGTGGAATTTCTAACAACCCACAAGTTGCCCAAAGAGTGGACAAAAGAAGAGAGAAGGAAGGTGAGGGTAAATAGTAGGCAATTTGTTGTAGTGGGCCATAGGTTGTTTAGAAGGGGGTCCGATGGTATTTTACGACGATGCGTGTCAAAAACGGAGGTTGAAGCGATTTTAATCGCTTGCCACGATAGCGCTTGCGGCGGTCACTTCTCGGGTCAACTCACCGGGCAAAAAATACTTAGAGCGGGCTACTTTTGGCCTACACTATTTAAGGACGCCCATGACTATGTAAGGAAATGCGACGCTTGCCAACGGTATGCCCGAAACGACCTTAGAATGGAGATGCCTTTACATGTATCATTACCCTTAATTCCTTTCGAAAAATGGGGCATCGACTATGTGGGTGAGGTCCATCCCCAATCTTCAAAAGGAATGAAATATATTGTGGTGGCAACCGAGTACCTCACCAAGTGGGCGGAAGCCAAAGCGGTGAAGACCGACACGGCGGAACACGCGACAACATTTATGTACGAAAACATAATTTCGCGGTTCGGGGTGCCGAAGATCCTAGTAAGCGATAGGGGTACTCACTTTTTGAATGACTTGATTCGAGAGATGACAGAGAAATTTAAAATTGATCACCGGAAGACTACTCCCTACCACCCACAAACCAATGGACAAACGGAAAGGGTTAACGGAATTTTGGTGAGTATACTACGCAAGACGGTTATAGACTCGAAGCGGGATTGGGATACGAAACTAACGGCGGCACTTTGGGCATACCGTACAACCTATAAGGTAACTACGCGTGCTACACCATTTTCCTTAGTCTATGGTCTTGAAGCGACACTACCAATCGAATATGAAGTCGAGTCACTTAGGGTGGCCGTGAGTACGAGACTTACCGAAAGTCAATCCTTACGAAATCGACTAACCGATTTGGAAGCACTTGATGAAGGGAGGAGAATGGCGGCTCAACATATTGAGGCAATCCAAAGAAGGAGAAAGATTACTTTCGACAAACGACATAAGAGAAGGGCCCTAACACCGGGAATGATGGTCATGATTCAAGACGCACGAAAGCTTGAATTTCCGGCGAAATTCGATGCAATATGGTTAGGACCTTACCTTGTCTATGAGGTCTTTCCTAATAATTCAATTCAATTGGAAACGTTGAATGGTGAGCTCTTTCCTACCCGTACATCGGGAAGTAGATGTAAGGAGTACCGAGCTTGACTAGGCAACTTACCCTTGGAGCAAGAGATGTTTGGATTCATCCCCCGATGGTCGCCAATTATGTGAGCCCAAAAGGGTGCCCACATTTAGTCTTAGACCCTTGAAACGTTAGTTGATGCACTTTGAAGTAGCATGTTACTTCACAAAAATATAAAAAGAGTGAAATGTTAGTCTTAGAAGTACCATGTTGTAAGAGGCTAGGATGTGAGTTGTTATTGTGTTTTTACCTTCGGAAGGATTTGAGTGAATGAGGATAGGTAAGGAGAACTTGGATTGAGTAGTTAGTGAGTAGGCTAGTACAAATGGATGGAGACAACCAAAGTGACTCAAGGGGCAAGTGCATTCGAATTGGGATGAATGGAGGATCACATGGAGCGCACAAGTGGACCACCTCATCATGGCCACTTAATGGGGAAGGTCCAAGGAAGAATGCAAGGTGGAGGATAAGCAAATTCTCAAAGCACCAATCAAATCACGAGTTAAGCATCGTGGTTTGAATTAAGTGGTGAGCAACGATTTGGGAAAGTAAGGGGAGAAAGTTATGGCGGCGGAAAGCGAAGGAGGCTAAGTTTGGGTTGAAGCATCCCAAGTTTGGTAAAGTGTGGTAGGTAGAAAGCCAAGGCTAGTTAAATGTTCGAATTAGGATCCTTGTTGATCATTTGAGGGAGGAAGGCTTAGAAGATAGGATTGGCGCCTACTAAGTAGGAGGAAATCTCAAGGGCTTATCGTGAGCCTTGAGGGTGCTCACCCCCTCAAGCTTACTATATAATCCCTCATTCTTCCCTCACTCATCCTCTCTTTCCTTTGTGCTCCAAGGCACCCCACGAGTTATAAGTGTGGGTGTGGGAAGCCATATTGGAGCACATGTGTGTGCTTAGTTTTTAGTTTGAGAGCCAAGGCTTGTTAGCCTTGAAGAGGGCTTGACCTCTTGGTAGAATTAGTGTTGACGTGAAGGATTTTAAAGTTAATTCATGATTCCAATTTGTGGTACTTAAAGTTCATGTTTTGAATACACGTGGTTGCAAGTTCCATGTTTAAGAGTTGAGCACTTGAGGTTGTGATGAGTGCAAAAATATACTTGTGTGGATTAGTTAGTCTTAGTGAAGTTAGGAAATTCTCTCTCCCCCTCTCCTCTCTAGGATTTTAGGATTTTAGGATTAGAGAAGAATTGTGTGATTAGAAAGGGGTTGTTAGTAGAATTAGGAAAATTAGGTAGGAAGATTAGTTAAGGGCTTGAATAATTAGTGAGGTAGTTGGGGATTACAACTACAAAGTTGTGGGTTCATGAAGGAGCTGGGTTTATGAAGGAGCTGGGTTTGTTTAGTTAGAAAGTAAAGAGCTGGGTTTATGAAGGACCTGGGTTTGTTTAGTTAGAAGCTAAGGAGCTGGGTTCATGAAGGAGCTGGGTTTATGAAGGAGCTGGGTTTGTTTAGTTAGAAGCTAAGAAGCTGGGTTTACGAAGGAGCTGGGTTTATTTAGTTAGAAGCTAAGGAGTTGGGTTCATGAAGGAGTTGGGTTTATGAAGGAGCTAGGTTTATGTAATTAGAAAGTAAAGAGATGGGTTCATGAAGGAGCTTAGTAGATAGCCTACTTAATTAGCTCATAGACAAGTAGTTAGTTACATTATGCTAGTTAGTGTTATGTGTGGCTTTCACAAGTAAATGTATTTGAGATTGACTATAGAGAATAGTGTTTTTTAACACTTGCATCCTCTCTTTAAAAATAAACCACGTGCACAAATTAATGGAGAATGTGGAGCACTCTCGCGATGGCAAGACAAAGGAAGCAAAGACCAAAGAGGAATGTGAGCCCAAACCCACTACTCGGACTACGGACGCTTAAGGGTGGGGGGTTTGGCCTCACAGCAAGTGCATATTAGAATTGAAGAGGGTTTGATTTGAAGGTGCAAAGACACATTTGAGAGAAGGAGGGCTCATTTGAGTTCAAAAGAATTTGACTTGAGTGAATCGAGGGTGTAATGACATGTTTGGGACCAAGAGCACTTATTTGAGACGAAAAGGATTTGACTTAACTGGGTTGAGGTGCAAAGGCATTTTTGAGAGAAAGAAGCTCATATAATTCAAAAGCATATGACTTATGTAGATTGAAGGTTCAAAGGTACATTTAAGAGCAAAATTACATGATTTGAATAAATTGAGATACAAGGACACATTTGAAGCAAAAGGGCTTGATTTGAGTGGATTAAGGTGAAAAAACATATTTAAAACAAAAAACCTTATTTAAGTGGATTGAGGTGTTAGGGCACATTTGAGTCCAATAAGATATAAGAGGGGTCGATTAAGGCTTGTGAAGCCATTGAGTGCATATAATCATATAGAAGGGTTTAATTTGAATGACTAGAGATTATTTCTCCAATCTTTGAACGTAAGATGGCATCACTTGAGGGTGAGGGTGTTAGAGTCACTGATCAGTCCAATGTAGAGAACTTCAATCTTTGGAAGTTAAAATTGAAGATGAGAACCGCTTTTCGTGGATTTTTGGGGCATTGTAGACAAATCCGAGGAAACTCCACCTTCCAAAGCAAATCCCAAAGTAAAGAAAGAATACCAAAGATGTGTCAAGAAAACAATGTCCATCATTGCACTCAATTTAGCGGACAATCAAGTTGCGCATATCAAGAGTTGCAAAAAACCAGCAGAGGCATGGAAGACCCTTTGTAACATCCACGAGACAAGAAACTTATTCAATATTCTCTTCGTTCGCTGTAAATTCTTCACGTGCAAGATGCAAGAATGTGATGACTTGTTGGACTACGTCAACAAGATCAAGGCACTTGTGGATCGGATTGCTTACTTGGAGGTACCAGTGAGAAACGAAGATATTATCATGACTTTGCTCAAAAATTTATCACCCTTGTCCGAACATTTGATCACCACCTTGGAGACCATGCCGACAAAGGAGCTGATTATGGAGTATGTGACGGCCCGTTTGATGCACAAAATGTCCAAAGGAAGGAGAAGAATCCCAAGGTGATGATGTTGCAATGGCGTTCCATCAAGGCAAAAGGCACAATCCATGTTCATGCAAAGACGTCAAGATGTGTTACTATTGTAGAAAATCGGGCCACATTATGTGTTTTTACTATAGGGCAAAGAACAACAATAAAAAGAATGCAAACAACACCAAAGAGGATGACGGAGCAAACATGGTCAAGTATACGGGAAAAAAGCTCCGATATACTAAAGATATAATTTTTTTGGTCAAACGCCTAAATGTAGCAATTTGTCACGTGAGGTGACATCGGGGGCTAAATCACGTCAAATTAGAAGTCAATGGACTCCATTAGGAGTCCATGTGTGTTTGGATGAGTAAAGGACTCCATTAGGAGTCCTAGATAGTTGTTCATCCACTCCATGGATGAAATCCACGTAGACGGGGGGTTATGTGGAGAGGAAGGCATCTTGACTTGCCATTGTTGTCAAGTCAAGTCTTGTGAGTGTGTTTTGAGAGAGAGAGCTTGTTGTTGCTATCTTGTGGCTATGGTGTGATAGATCATGAGTAAAGCCTTTGCATTCTTTCTCCATCACTTGCACTCTTGGATTCTCCCTTCGTGGAGTGAGAGATAGCTTGACTCTTGTGTGTGAATTTCAGAGTTTCTTAAGCTTTGTAAGGAGACTTCTTAGTTTCTTGAGCTTGGAGAGAGAAACCCTCATACTTGACAACAATTGGCTTATTTTTCATTTTTGGTTGTATTTCTGAGCTAAAATGGCCCAGTAGTGGGAGCAAATGAGTGATACAAGTGTATGAAAGCTTAGTTTGCAATTCCTTGCAACCCTCAAGAAGATTTTGAGAGAAATCTCCGTATTTCTCTTTTGGTGTCTCTTTGTGTTTTCTTGAATTATTGATGGTTGAATCTTGAGACCAAATGGAATCTCAAGTCACATCTTTCTTGCTTGCAAATTGTGTAAGCAAATTTTAATTTTTTTTAAAAGATTTTTTTTTTCCGATTTGTTGTTAATTTTTTAAGAGCTCCGGATGGATCCGGAGCTCTGCCACACCCTCCTGGAGTGGGCGGGCGGGCGTCAGCCGGGCCCCGCGGGCGGGCGGCGCAGGCCGGGCCCCACGGGCGGGCGGCAACAGCCAGGCCCCGCGGGTGCCAGCTGTGCGACGGGGCCCTCCCAAAGGTAAGCCCCTTTTATCTCTTTTATTTTTATTTATTTTTATTTTTATTTTTACCTTTCCTTTTACTTTTTTACTTTTTACTTTTTACTTTTACTTTTTACCTTTTACCTTTTACTTTTTACTTTTAAATTTTACTTTCCAAAATTACTTTTACCAAATCTGTTTTACGTTTACTTTTACATTTTTTTATTATTTTTATTATTTTTATTATTATTATTTTTTTTTACATTTTTGCTTTCCCCTTTCAAACTTGGCATTTAATTTCACAAGCTTTGAGGTTCAAATTTGGGGGCATACTAGCTCCGATTGGAGTGAAATTTGAGCCTATCTTGTGTGAAATTTGCCAAGGAATCCAATGGTGTAATTGGATTGTTGATTGGAATTCAAAATCATTGCTGAAATTATTAATTTCAACGCTGATTTTTGTTTTTGGGAGCAAATTAACTCCGAACGGAGTGAAATTTGAGCCTAATTTGTGTGAAATCTTCCTAGGAGTCCATTGGTGCAATAAGTTTGTTGATTGGAGTCCATAATCACCTTGGAAATGAGCATTTTCAACGCTGATTTTTGATTTTAATTACCAATCTCAAACCTTTGCACAATTTTGGAATTCTGGGGGCATAAATAAACACTTGGCATTTGGCAAGGGATTGCCATTTAGATAGCCCACAACAGGTGCAGGTTGCCCATTATCTTGTAGATAGTTGCAGGTACTCAAGTAATTATTTTATGGTGCAAACTAGGAGCCGATATTATCGATCTCCATCACCAGATTACTTGGAGGACGTGCATACCACAAATCTTGAGCCAGAGGTAGATACCAACGAGGCTTATGAGCCTATTTCGGCGTTGGACACTACTAATAGGCTTCGGATTTGGAGTGTCGGCACATTCGACGAAATGGAGGACGATCACCACGGTTCAGTGCGTGATCGGTCCTCAGGTCGAGCTGGGGGCATTTCCTTGCCCGATTGGAAACTCCGGTTTCGTACCTGGATTAAGGAGAAACGTCAAAGGTCTTCCAATTTCAATGATTGGTATGCCTTTGAACTTCTGCCTCAGCATTTGGAGTATGAGGCACTCCAAACCTATGAACGCTGGACAGAAGGTCATCAGCGACAACTTCGGGAGGTGGAGCAGTATTGGGAGGCTCGGGTTGAGCTTATTTCAGCTCTTAAAGATGGGGCGGTTGCTACCTTAGCTCCACCCACCTTAAAGGAGGAAGAACCACTGGAGGAGCCTAAGGACAAGGAACTGGCACTTGGGCCAATAGCGGCTAGCAGTAGCACGGCTACCCTTTCACGGATGGCACGTGCTACACAGGCAGCATTGACGGCTGTTGGTCCACCACCTCCATTTAATCCCCTTGCTGAATTTGTCGCACATTTGGAGGTGGAGTATGGTGGGTTTAGGCGAGACCAGATGCAGCGCATCCATGATTTTCGCCGGGAGAAGGATGACACTCCACGGACCATGTACACGCGACTCGCGCGATTTGCTGTTGAGTCGAGAGGTGTTTTCGCTGAGAGCCAGCTTGTCAAAATCTTCTTGTCTAAGATTGATAAGCGGCTACTTGAGTTGGCATCACCTCGGATTATCATGGACTACGAAGGCAGAGCTACGCTTGCACAAGCGTTTGCCGTGGTTGAGAGATGTGATCGGGCTCTCTGTCAACATGATGCCACGGATATGGTATCTTGGATGACAGAGACTAGCAAATCAAAAAGAATTGTCACAGCTACTAGTAGTTTAGCTGAGACTCAACCTGTTAAGGAGCAAAAGATTTTGTATTGTTGGGATTGTGGAGAAGCTGGTCATTCGAAGAATGATGCCAATTGTCCCAAGAAGAAGAAAAACCAGCCTTTGGGAAAAATAAAACAAAAGATAGAACCGGCAAAGGCGGGGGAAAATTCTAAGAAGAGGCAATTTAAATGTAACCATTGTGGTGGCACTAACCACGATGTGGATCATTGTTTCCAACTTCATCCTGAGAGGCGGCCTGCCAGTTATGTGATTGGCAAATCTCCACGGGAGCAGACTCTAGAGGCTAAGGTTGCAGAGCTTGAACAAAAGCTCAAATCTTCTGCATCTTTTGCTCAAATTTCTGAGCCGCAGTCAGGTGTTGGCACTTCGAGTTCTGACATGTATATGTTTGGAGCATCTGGAGAGGTGGTAGCTGCAGCTTCTACCCGCGCACAGACATTGGCAAATTCAATGGCTTCCACAAGTGATGGTAGCAACGAGGCTTCACGTCCTGGCCATGTCGGTTCAGCAGACCAGGTTGGTCAAGCACGGCTACCTCTATCATTTGGATTGGTAGACATTACTACTGTTGTTGAAGCTAAAAACTCTTTACCTTTGAGAGATGGGGATTCCATTTCAAAGGACGTTATGCAGGTATTGGCACATAAAATTCTTCATATGCCAATTTTCTCGGGTTCGGAGTTGATGGTTCCGGATTTCAAACCTGCTGGAGTTTTTCATTTAGCTGGGAGAATGTTAGAAGGCAAGGCGGATTTGCCATCCCTTCAAGTATCCCAAGCTGTTGTTGACGTGTCTGTGACTGAGGAGGTGGAGGACTTAGCCAATTTGCGAGCGAATCTTGCAGATGCGGCAATCATTGCTTTTGGTAAGCACACTGATATTCCTCCTCCAATAATTCCATCAATGGACACGTCTTTTTCAAATTATGCAGCAGGAGCAGTATATCTTGCAGATGTTTCTGCAAGAACTGCTCGAGAGCGGCATAATTTACAACCTGGAGTTGTACGTCTGGTGAACGACAAAGCTTTGTTTGTCGTGTCACGCACGGATAATCCCGCTATTCGTGCTACACCACTGAGAGTTATGATGGATTCTGGTGCTCAACCGGTTATGATTGGCAAAGGACTTGCTGACAGTCTGGGGTTGATGCCAACAAATTTAGATCTTTGTCCATTCACAATTGTGACTTCAGTGGGGGGCACTGAACGTGCAACAGGTTACACCAAGGCACCTCTCCGTTTGATTTTTAACGTGGGGGCAGGACCTACCTACACTCATTTGACAATGAAGTGTGTTGTTACCAATGCAACCAACTATGATATACTAGTTGGTCAGCAAGCTCTTTATTCACTTGGCTTTGGTTTGAATAATTGGACCGAGGAGGCGTGGATTAGACCGGGATGGTCTACTGGTGATGGCAGGAAGGTATTTATTCCTGTAGCGTTTGCAGCTACTTCTATGACTATGGTTGCGGAGGCAATGTTTGGTTGTAGTGGTTTAGTTTCAGACTTGCCTTGTTCACCAATTTTGTTGGAGGAAACATTGGCCTACACTTGTAATGTAGCAGAGCAACGAATTTTGTCATGTACCGAAATTCCTGCTCGACATTTCAAGGATCCATCTCCACCATGGCGTACTTCTAAGGAGTTATCTGACCATTGTCGACACATTGTAGCGGCTTTGGAGCTTGGAGAGGCACCTCCAATATCATCCTCATTTTCTTTTGTCCAACCCATTCGTTGGCAACCGTCACCTGAAGGTATCGTCCTTGTAGAGATCTTTGGGGGCATTGGCACAGGTTTGGCTGCAGTATTGGAGGCTGGGATTACAGTTAGGCGGTATATTCATGTGGATAATGGATATGCAGCCAACAGAGCCGTTCGGCATCACATCCAACAATTGTTGTTGAGGTATCCCACACAATTGTCAGCCTCTGCTATTCATGGATGTTGTGGTCAACTCCCTCAAGACGTCACTATGATTAGTGATGAGGATTTGAGAAGGTTGGGCCATGTGGATTTGATTATTGCAGGATGGCCGTGTCAAGGCCATTCGCGTGCAGGAACTGGCCAAGGTTTGGATGACCCTAGGTCTAGTTTGTTTGCGGATTTGATGCGATTGATACAATGGTGGTTTGCCCATCAATCAACTCCGCCAGGGTACATTTTGGAAAATGTACCATTATTGGGTGATACCGTGATACACGACACAAAGTGGTGAAGGATGGTGAGTACATTAACCAACTTCTGGGTACTCCAACATTTCTGGATGCTGCATCATTGGGATCCTTTGCTCACCGGCCTCGTTGGTTTTGGACCAATTTGGTATCACCTCAGGTGCTTTTAGCGGCAGTCGCTCGAATTCCTCGGCTTATGAATCGCAAGGTGGATGACATTTTAGATGATCATCGTGTTTCCTTGGCGGTTACCAAGGATGACACCTTGCCACTTGCAATAATTAACAAGGTGGGAATTCCGCGAGGTGCACTACCGACTTTTGTGACATATCCACGGTCTTTTGCATTTTGATCTCGTGGACCAGGCATGGTTTGGGATTCAAAATTCCAAACTTATGATGAGCCTACGGCAGATGAACGGGAACGAGCCATGGGTTTTCCTACAGGTACCACAGCTGCTCACGGGCTTCAAGAAGGTCAGAGACGTTTTATATTGGGACAAGCTATGGATCTCAATAACATGGTGTGGATTATTGGAATTTGTCTTGCTGCTCAACAATATTTTCATGACCAATTGCTTACTCTGAGGACAGAGGACAAGGGTCAGGGGGCAATGGAGCTGCAATCCAAATTTCACATGGAGATCAATGATGCTGAGGCATTATTTTCTTTGAAGCAGCATGCTGCAGAAGAGCTTCGAACTCAACGTGTTTTTGCTGCTTTGGCCCAAGATTTTGGTGTGTCTGATTGTAGTGGAGAGGATACGCATTTGATTTCAAGTGCAGATGACGGGGGCAAAGGTGTTGCCCTCTCCACGGACTAGCAATCACAGACTGTGCTGGCACCAAGTGGCAATCCTTCTATGGAGAAGGAAACCACGGAGTTTGACGATTGGCCAATTGAAGTGGGACCAAAACTTACTGGTGCCGAAGCACGAAAGGTACGGGCATTTATTCGCTCTTACCGTAATTGTTTTGCCTTTAGTCTTCATGATCTTGAAGGATATAAAGGTAAACCTGTTCGTATTCAACTCGAGGACGACCATCCTATTTTCAGACGGCCGTACAGACTTAGTACATCTGAAAGGTTGGGTGTTCAAACTCGATGTCAAGAATTATTGGCAGCGGAATTGATTGAACTCTCCAATGGAGAGTATGCTTGTGCCACGGTTATGCCTTCAAAAAAAGATATCTTTGGCAACTGGACGGAAAAACGGATGTGTGGTGATTATCGTCCAGTCAACCGCAAGACCAAGTCGGATCGATACCCAATGCCGATGCCAGAGGAGTTGTTTGATGCATTGGGATTTGCTAGAATTTTCAGCACTCTGGATTTGAGGTCTGGTTATCATCAATTGCCTTTGTTGTTGGGTGATCGGGTGAAGACCGCATTTTGGGGAATTGATAAAGATTGCAAGGATCAACTTTATCATTGGAAATTTTTACCATTTGGTCTCAAGAATGAACCAGCTGAATTTCAGCGGGTGATGGACCAATTATTGGCTGGTTTACCGTTTGCTAGATGTTACATTGATGATGTTATCATCTTTAGTAATAGTCCACATGATCATGTGAGACATTTGCAAGCGGTATTTGAACGGCTACAACGGTGGGGACTCCGTTTACATCATGGAAAATGTAAGTTTTTCCATGATCAACTGCCCTATTTGGGCCACATGATTGTTCCTGGCGGTCTTGGTGTGCAACAGGCAAAGGTGGATGCTTTGCACAAAATTCCCGCACCTAGTGATGTACCACGACTTCGGGCATTTCTAGGATTGGCAAATTATTATAGAAGGTTTGTCAAAAACTTTAGTTTGATTGCCAAACCTCTCACCATTCTCACGGGGAAAGACCAAAATGGATTTGGAATCGGGAACAACAACAGGCATTTGATACATTGAAGCAGAGGCTCGGTTCAGCGCCAGTGCTTCGACGCCCGGATGTGTCTAGAGCTTTTCAATTGCACACAGATTGGAGTGCAGTGGGATTGGGAGCGGTATTGACACAGAAAGATGAAGACGGAAAGGAATATGTGGTGGCTTATGCATCTAGAAGCAATAATAGTGTTGAATCTAATTATTCTTCTTATGAAGGCGAGGCCTTGGCGGCCGTTTGGGCCATTGCACATGTCCGACCTTATTTATATGGGCAAAAATTTACTTTGGTGACCGATCATCAGCCTTTAAAATGGCTTATGGAATCAGATAAACTCACCGGAAAACTTGCTAGGTGGGCATTGTTACTTCAAGAATATGACTTTGAAGTTGTCCACCGAGCATGAATTTCCAACTTGGATGCAGACGGATTGTCTCGCAATCCAAGTCCTTCAGATGAGGATTTAACTGGAGCCAGGTGGCATGGAGATTGTGATCGTGAGGCGGTGCCGGGTTGGCATGCTGCCACATATCTCACAATTATGTCAGGATTGGCTGCTGAGATCCTTGTGGAACACCAAGATGAGGAGATCGATAAATCTCTCATTGTTAGTGATGTGTGGGAAGACCATGCGGTCTTGCACAAACTTCAACAAGGGACATATCTCCTTAGTTATCCGCTATGGAGCGAGATAGAGTTAGTCACCGAATAACAAGGTTTCGTTGGACAAACGGCTTGTTATTTCGTGTGTGGCCGGACGGAACGAGGCGCATCGTTCCAAGGCCAGATCAAAGAGCTTCTTTAATACGGCAAGTGCACGAGGAGCTTGGACATTTTGGAGTGCGAAGAACACACTCTATGTTACGCAACCAATATTGGTGGACTGGTATGTATCAACAGGTTGCCACTTATGTTTCCCGGTGTGAAGTATGTGACCGAGTCAGGTCAAGTTTTAATACTTTATCACCTCAACTTCAGCCTTTACCTATTATGGGCTTGGAATATCGTTGGTCTTTGGATTTTGCCGGACCGCTTACTGTCACTCCACGTGGGGCAAAGTATGTACTTGTGATGGTGGAGCATTTTAGTAAGTGGATTGAACTCGTGGCTCTTCCCCAAAATTCTTCAGAATTGGCAGCTATGGCATTTCTTGATCGAGTTTTGGCACGGTTTGGAGCACCTGCAGAGGTGTTGACGGATCAAGGGAGAGAATTTCTTGGATCCTTCGAGACTTTGTGTACCAAAGCTTTGATTGATCATCGAACAACCTCCAGAGATCACCCTGAGGCAGACGGCTTAGCTGAACGAGTTGTTCAGACTGTCAAGCGCGGTTTGCGGAAGTATGGGTTGCTTCATGGCAACCATCGCGATTGGGACTTGATGTTACCATGGATAGCAATGGATTACCGTTTCAGCAGGCAAACATCTTTGGCATCCTATAGTCCTTACCAACTCTTGTATGGTCGGGAGCCAAGTTTACCTAGCTCTGTGCGAGAGAAATTGGATCCTGTGGTAAACTTGGATGATCCAGATGTTTGGGCTCAATGTCTTCATGATCGAGCAGTGTTCTTTCAGAAGGCCATGCCTATGGCCATGGAAAACTTAAATATAGCTCAACATCGTGATACATTACGATATGTCCGGATCCGCAGTGGCGCTTATCGACCTCAGGTTCGTAGATTTTCCAAGGGGGATTATGTTTATTTGCAACGGGAGGCGCCCACGACATTGGATGTCAAGGCTGGACGCACAATTTTGCGAGTAAAAGATGTTTTACCAAGTGGTATATTATTGCTTGAAGGCAAGGATGGACGGGAATGTCGTGAGCATTCAAAGAATTGTGCTCCATGTCACCTTCCCATCGACGGCTCTGTGCATCCCGAATTGGCGGTTGTACCACAGGGTCTGCCTTGTTATGTGTGTGGAGAGAAGAAAGGAGCTGCAACAATGTTATTGTGCGATCAATGTCAACGTGAATGGCACATGGCATGTTTGACACCTCCCCTTTTGACTCTTCCTTCTGGCAATTGGGTTTGTCCTCGTTGTCGGAAATCCTCCCATTCCATGGCCATTAATGGTCATGATTGAGGACTTTGTGGATGTTTGCCACATGTCTTAGTGGTGAAGTTGTTATCTAGTTGGTCGGTAGTTTTATGGGATTGAAAATCATATTGGGAGAGTTATCAAAGAATTCAACATAAATTGTTGAAGGCGATTAAGGATGGGGCTCACATTGCACCCAGCCTACAGTTCTTGGGTTACTTCCTCAACCATGAGTTTAATTCCTTAGATTACCACTACGCCAACATGGATATGTACAGATGTAACAACAACTTCATCATGTTCAACACTTCTACCGATGAGTGTGTTTGTTTCTAGCTGATTGGAGGGGCTCCTTATCTGCTAGGGGGGCACTTGAAGAGGTGGTTGTTTAGCATATTAGTTTGCTATGTTTATTTTGCTAATTGATGTTGATGACGACATTCGATCTGTTGTGTTTAACGATCTTAGTTTACACGACAGCTGTCACGTGAGGTGACATCGGGGGCTAAATCACGTCAAATTAGAAGTCAATGGACTCCATTAGGAGTCCATGTGTGTTTGGATGAGTAAAGGACTCCATTAGGAGTCCTAGATAGTTGTTCATCCACTCCATGGATGAAATCCACGTAGACGGGGGGTTATGTGGAGAGGAAGGCATCTTGACTTGCCATTGTTGTCAAGTCAAGTCTTGTGAGTGTGTTTTGAGAGAGAGAGCTTGTTGTTGCTATCTTGTGGCTATGGTGTGATAGATCATGAGTAAAGCCTTTGCATTCTTTCTCCATCACTTGCACTCTTGGATTCTCCCTTCGTGGAGTGAGAGATAGCTTGACTCTTGTGTGTGAATTTCAGAGTTTCTTAAGCTTTGTAAGGAGACTTCTTAGTTTCTTGAGCTTGGAGAGAGAAACCCTCATCTTGAAGAGGTGGTTGTTTAGCATATTAGTTTGCTATGTTTATTTTGTTAATTGATGTTGATGACGACACTCGATCTGTTGTGTTTAACGATCTTAGTTTACACGACAAATCAAATGTTGTTTAAATTGGATTTTTTTCATAGTGCCTTTATTGTTGTGTTAGGTACTCAAATATCGAATACCAAGATAAGATCTTCCAAACTTATTATTAAAAGTATTGTTAAAAAGATAATGGCTAATTATAGCTTCGAATGTAGATTTCATGACCTTAAATATTCTAAAGTTAGATTTTTTCATATTCCTTGAATTGGTTATAAAATGGAGAGCACCGTTACAAAATTTGTAGCAAAACATCACTTTAATGTAATTTTATCATGTTTTAATTTTTTTTAGCAATTACGTGTTCAGTATATCTACTTGCACAATACTTGCACTGTTTTCTAAAATATGTAGACTTTTCTTGAAATTTGTTTGTTAAAATAAACTACTTATCACTATATTCGTTAATTTGGGACTTTTTCGGCATTTTGAGACAATTACAAATATAAGAATATGGATAAAATCACACAAATATTGGAGAATGTTGTAAGATGCAAATACTTTGAAACGGGTGTTCATGCCAAGAACCCAATTAAGAACTCATATCAAGATGGTTTGGGTAGGACGACCCAAACATTAGACCATGTTGTTGTGATCCATATATTAATTTGAGACAAGAGAAAGTCTCAAATTAACGAATATAGTGATACTTGGCAATGTACGTCAATGTGTTTTTTAGTTGTTTATGATTTTTTCTTTTACAAAATACAAAGTTAGTATATAGTTTTGAATCACTTTCGCTTAAATTTATGTAGGATAATGGAGTTGTGTGCATGACCGTGCTTGCGGCCATGAAGACTACTTATATGCAACACAACATAGAACACATTGGAAGACCATGTGTAAACGTATCATGGTTTCGAGAGCAACGAAACACATGACTTACCATACGGCGGCATTCGACATATAAGAGGTAATTGCTCAATGCTATGTCTATTTGGATGATGATAGCATCATGGAAGAAATCGGAATGTGTTCCATTATAGTTGAGGTGATGGTTAAAGGCAAAACAACAAGAATTTGTATCAAGATGTCCTCTATATGCCTAAGTTACAAGCAAATTTATTCTAGGTAAGCAAGTTTTTGTTGAATGGGTTGAAAGTGCAATTCAAACTAAATGAATATATTGTGAGAGGTCCAGATGGAGAGGTGATTGCTATGAAACTACATGAAGGCAATTTGTATGAAATAAACTTCACCAAGATGCATGAAGTGGATGCCGTCGATTTGATACAATCATGGAAGAAAGACGGTGTACTTGAGCTTCGGTATTGTCTGGTTGGGGATTAAAATGTGAAGAATGTTTATGTACTTCAAAGCATGGTAAATGACATGAACATTGATGATATCCTTATCCCATATCTTCGTTGGTTTGTGAAACATGCATTGAGGATAAATAACATAGAACAATGTTTTCCAACAATGGAGGAATACAAGCAATGAAGTCTTTGGAGATTGAGCATTTGAACGTGTGTGGATCTATGAGAGATGTTATATTGATGGTGGATAGTACGAGTATTGGGAGTGATTTATAAATGCGTTCAAGTAAGAGAAATGAGCTTCCCATGGCGGTTGGGGTGGACAAATCTTCAAAATCACCTTTGTTTGATCTTGGTGAAACATTTGAGGAGCGTGAGGAGTAAGTGGGAAATAACTTAGTTGCAATTCAAGAACCAAGAGGAGGACCAATAAGCCAAAGGTGTTCTTCAACACTTCCGTCCCAAGACAATTTTAACAAAAGAATGCAACCTACTTCAGGTGTTCGTGAAGAGCTTAGCCTTTAGAGGATTGAAAGTGCCTCGTAAAGAAGCACCGGGCGCTTGGAGAATGGTGGAAAAACCACATATTGTCCCAACATGGTGAAAAAAATGCCAATATGATATATTATGGTTACTTTTTGAAATTGTGTGAAGCTATATTATTTGAGAACGTGACATTTACAAAGGAAAGACAACAATTACTATTAAAGGGAATGAAATTGCATTCCTTTGACTACTCGCAAAGTGAGAGTGTTGAAGTTTTAAAATTAGATTGTGTTGAAGATAGAGCATTATGTTGCTCAGTCATGGGATTGTGATTATTAGAGGTATAATAATGAATAAGGTTTGAATAAACCCATAGGGTTTGTGGGAAGTGGGAGTTATGATATCCCATATGCATTAAATGAACCAAAGAGAAAATTTCCAATAAAGAACAAGACAAAGGGTGGAGGTGACCATCTCACTCCAACCATTGTTCACATGCCTTTGTGTGTGTGTATTTACTTGTGCAATTTGATCTCTAGTTTTATTGTGCTTCAATAAAGACATATCCGACTGGACTCGAAACTGAATGCTATTTTAGTAGCATTATATTCATGTGGATTATTTTACATAATAAATTATAATAAATCAAGGGTAGTGGGATGATGAAGTGTGATGGTCTTCTAATATTTTGTTATATCCACCTCTCTGAGGTGGACTTGAGACAAAATCCAATAGACCATGAAACATTATCCATTGCATGCCATATAAATCTCCATGTAGGATTTCATCCATTTGAACTTTCTTGGTCATTTAGGCTCTCAAGCTCTAGTATAAAATGAACTGGGAAGGTCCAATGAGAGGTTATGGGTTTTTATGGTCTCATCCACTTTAATGGTACTATATTTGGAGAATCATAATTAGCATGGGGCACAAGGAAGTCACTCCATTGTAAAGTTGAACAACCACGTGCGAACGTAAAAAATCTACATTTTACATAAAGCATCACCAAAATGGGTCAAAAGTTTATCAATTTTTTTCATGAGTAAATATATACGGTATCTATTACATAGTATAAAATGGTAACTAAATTTGATGATTTTTTTTTAATAAAACATATTGTTTCTAACTAGAATGACGCAGAATTGAACTAAAACAATTACTACAGAAATGAAGATGACTAAAAATTTCAAAATAATATACAAAAGATACTATCAATGGTTATGTATATGTAGAAAAAATATCATAAATTTTAAAATTATCTATGGCATGTAATATAGGGGTAGAAAACTTTGTTCACACGTGGTGTTCAACTTGACAATGGAGTGACCTCCCCGTGGCATGGGGTGGTATGAAAAAATTAATTAAAGAGAAAATCCAAGATAGAAAGCACTAGAAAAATCCATGTCAGCGGAGAACCACTAATATGTTCCTTTATTGATAGAAAAAACAAGCATATACAAGTGGGGCCCCATGCCCTAAAAAACCTCCTCGTGGTTGGCCTCTCATAACCCCTTGACATGGATGTCGAGAGGCATTCGCCCGCTCTTGTTGGTCGAGGAACTACAATCAACCATGGCCACTAACGCCACGTTGGATTTGCAGTTGCGATTACATCTAGCCCGCCCGCTGCGAGAAACAGAGATAGAGTGACAATGTTGCCCTTGACGCTGTAATGCAACCGAAGGACATTGAGCTCCAAAGGAGCCATTGAAGTATTGCGCATTGAAGTATCTCATGTTGGAGACCCTCGTGATAGTATCAAAGAAGACATTGGAGATGTCTTCCATGGTAATATTATGAGGGTTCATCACGATTTTCCGTATGGAAGCCACCTGCCTCACATCCATGCCAGCCGACCTCAATGGAATGACCCACGTTGGATTTGGGTAGAATTGACCACTTTTGCACATATGAAACAAAGTGTTGGCAAGCATAGCTCCCATGTGTTTTCATGCGAAATCACGCCCATTGATGAACCCTTTGTAGAATGTTGTTGTGAGAAAGGCTCACACAATTGTTCAAACTCACCTTTCCAAACTTTGCATACTCCATTTTCCCATCATTCATGTCTTTGCCAATACATTATAATGAACAAACTCAAATTGCTCCTCCCCGTTGTCCTTTATATAATACCCAATCATGCCTTGGAACGTGTGCAAACCCTCATCCCTCAACTTCTTGCATGAGACAACACGACCCGTTGGTGGACTCTCATCCCATCCCAAACAAACCTTGATTTCCTTGTTCAACACTAAAAGACGAGAAAATTCCCTTTCGGCACCATTTGGAAATGCTTGTGGGTCAAGGGCCCACTCCTCTCCATGGAGCACAAACCCGCAATGCAAATTTCCTCAATAAATCTTCTCAAATTCACAAGGAGCCAGTATCCACATCTACTCCTCCCATGGCAATTGTCACCAAAACCTCAATTTATTTTAGACAAGCCCGGGTTTGCTTTTGCCCTAGACAGCAAGCAAGAGCTCACATCCTAGGCGCCATCATTCACAATGTGGGAACACAAGTAACATAGAAATGGAAATCCTTGCAAATGCTCTCCATTCATGACCAAATGTTGCCTAAAAAAAGTTATCCCAAATATGTTGTCTGCAAAACACCCTAGCGATGATAGTCTGAGCTAGCGGGCAAACAACGTTGCCAATTCGAGGATAGAAACCCCCAATCCCCGGTCATTTTTCTGCTAGGCTCATGCCACATGTACTAGTGCGCATGATACCTCATCTACCCCTACATGCGTGACCCATAACCACCATGTACGATCCCATAAACCCAATAGCCCCCCCCCCTTTTGGCCAATCCTCTTGCTGGCCCTCATCGTAAATCCATGTTGCCCCCCCCCCCACTAATGTGCATGAAGAGGGCTCATATATTGGCCCTCAAGCTTTTGTGTAAAGTATTCCTAATTGGGTGTCCAAATCCAATGTTTTGAAATTTATTTTCAAGGAAATACTAAATAACATGTCTCATGTAGATGAGGTGGGAGTCTCGCCCTTGGTTGATGCAAGGCTTAATACATTCTTCATATTTTGCAACCTCCATTCATGCAATATAACCTCGATAGTACCAAAATCATTGGAAGTGCCAAGGGCTATACTAAAATATATAATTAGTGGGGATGTGAACAAAATATGGATGAAAAATACCATGAACCATACTTAAAACATGCATATGTTTCTAATGAGGATTAGTGTGGGTGGAAGCGCAAACCATGAAAATTGTGCACTTTTCTTCAAGACCCCATTGCCGTCGAACATCACACTCATATATTTTTTGCATTCATGTCATAGTTCCAATGTAAATGGCTAGATTATCCATGCTAAATATGAACGTAGGAAATTAGAGTGGTCCATATCAAATCTTCATGAAACAATTGGGTTCAAGTGATTTCAACCCACATTGGTTTATCTTACTTACATTCCATGCATTTAGCTAAGCATATGACACAAAGAGGGTGCAAAACCTATATTACATACACAAATCTAGTCAAGCCGCTTTTAGGCTAAGGTAGACAACCCTTATTTAGTTACTTTATTAAGATACTATATTTGAGTGGTATGTGGTTTCCTATGAGAGACACCAAAAAAACATGTGTTTAAAAGAGATTGGACTGCATGCTCAAAATACGATAC
This sequence comes from Polytrichum formosum, assembly GCA_964035585.1. Lineage (NCBI taxonomy): Eukaryota > Viridiplantae > Streptophyta > Polytrichopsida > Polytrichales > Polytrichaceae > Polytrichum > Polytrichum formosum. The sequence continues at coordinate 23,571,571 of OZ037935.1, read as the reverse complement.
ATGACCGTTCTAAGTTCAATAGTCAACACAATTGGAGATGACCTCATGACCATCCAATGAGCACAAGAATCTTCATTTTCAAAATGAAGAAGATATTCATACGAGCTCCAAAAATGATGAGAAAAGCGACGGGCACGATTCGGATCCCCTAACCATCTCGTGTACTAATCACGTGTTTCATATCCTAAGAGAAGTGAGCTCGTTGAGAAAAGTAACCATTCTAGGACCCATCCACGTTATGTGGGAAGTGCAAAGGCAACACCGGAGTCTTTTCCTAGGAAATCTAAGTCATCCCGAGGCCGCATGGTGCACCGTAAAACCATGCCACCATTTGAAGCGGTCATCCCAATCAAGCCATGGTGATGGCAACGGATAGGCATCCTTTCCCATTAATGCCACAAATACACAAAATATTTTTATATTTTTGTGGGATTTGGTGTGCCGCGGTCTTCAACTTTGTCTGCACCGTGAGAGTCATTCAACAAACATAATCATGGCCACTTTGGGAAGCAAGCCATTATTGAGACAAAGAGAGATGTTATCAAGTCGTCACTCAATCATGTCATGCTGGCAATACTACTTTGTCATCCTCCCTCTTTTGTCCGGCGACCGTTCAACATGATTATAATTGCTTCAAAACCAAATATTTGGAGCTAAAGATTTGTTCGGTCTCACCTATGAAACCACTTTCCATGTCAATGTTGTTACAAGGTAGACGCGTGTTATACACATAATAGTTGGAGCGCATATGAATATGTTATTCAATACTAAAGTGAAGATTCTCGTGTTGATTAAGTGGTCGTATAGGTCCCTCTTTAATCATGTTGTCTATTGAGTCTAGAATGGTTAGCATACTTTGAGCATGTAGTCCAGTCTTTGTTAAACACACAATGCCTTCTTAGTGCTAGTTCTTAGATCCTCATCTACCCACATACCACTCAAATAAAAGGTGTTCGAATCATTGATGTGTTTGTTTCATGCACATCTACCTTAGCACGGGATACTTCTACTAAGCTCCTATTTGGGTGGTGTTTGTAAAAGACCAAAACACCATGGCAATGTGAAAACAATCAATTATAACTCACATTAAATGTTAAAATGGGTGTTCAATCAATGAATCCTATATATCTCTGCCCATGTTGGATAACACTCTATAGTGTTGCTTGAACCATGGGCCTCTAGTATGGGCCTCTCAAGGGTTTGAACCATGGGCCTCTATTTTGGGCCTCTCAAGGGTTTGAACCATGGACCTTTTGTAAAATGTTGACAACACACCTCCCACAACCTGCCACTTGAACTGAAGATGACAACCACCCACCTCAACTCCTTAAGGAATGCTCTCACCAAGCCCTACACAAACAAGTTGCCCCTGTGAGCCAAATTTTTGGCCAAATAGTTAAACTATAGACGAATAGATAGTAGCTGGATGAAATAACATCCCAATAGATGAAAATAGTTAAACTATAAGCTAGGAAGGTAGTTATAACTATTAGTGTGGGCTTATGCGCCCATAGTTGGTTACAAAAACTATCATCACCTTCCCTGCCGAGCCAAATGGGTTGGCAGCGGAGAGGAAGGCAGACATTCTTTGAAATTCCTTGAGCGCATAGTTAAATTGATAGGCTCGTCTCCCTCATCACAAAGATTGTGTGAGGTTCATTGTTAAACTATTTTTGTGTAGATTTAGTAATCACCGCAATGATTGTGGGATATTGGGTTCTACTGAAGTACATTGTTGTTCTGAATTATGAATATATTGAACGGCCGAAGTAGGTCGAACTATTTTATGGTTTCGAAGAGTGACGTGGATTGTGAACTATTGTCCATTGTTGAAGTTGTAATTGACCGAGTGAGAGTTTGTAAGTGTAATGGAGCGAGTTAGAGCGCGAGACTGAATTGAGATGAGTGGTGTGATAAACTATTGTCCGTCATTGAGATTACAATTGCCTAAATTTGAACTGTCGAGTGAAAGTAAGTAAGTTCAAATTATGAAGAGTAATGTGAGAGAGAGGAAACCGATCAATGTCAGAGTAAGAGAGGATACAAATCATGCAAAGGAATAGGATATGGGAAATTGAATGAGAGTAGAGAGAACGAGAGTGTACAAGGAACCAGAGAGGAAATCAGGAGCGAAGACTATTGTTGCAGGGGATTGAATATTGTGTCACAATTGTCTGAGCGATGGGTCTCTTTGGATGTTTGGCAACTGAGAGAGAGGACCTGGAGGGTTGATCTAACCAGAGGAGGAAGACAACAATGCAAGATGAAACTATGGCTAGAGAGAGGACCATAGTGACAAGAGTGTCGAGGATGTAAATTTGAGTAAACCATGGGCAGAGAGTCCAATTGAAATTAGAGCTTATGTAATATCCTTGGCCGTAGAAGGTGGTAGAGATGAGGGAAAGTGAGAGAACCATTACCTCAGAGTGAAGTGAGTGGAACTATAGGCTGTGGTCGCCGAAGAGCAGCGACCCGAGCGACCAGCGCACATTGAGGGACAAGATGTGAGAGCCGAAACCTAATTTAAACCCATAGTTTAGTGAAACTATTGTCTCCCTATGAGAGGGTGGGCCAGAGCAGAGCGTTCAAGTGTGGTTTAGGAAGGAAGCTGCGAGGGGAATTAAGTCCTGGGAAAGACACAAGTAGTGTGAGGAAGTGGAAAGGCCAAGCATCAGCCTATGAGCAAAACGATAGCCTATTGTTGAGCCTATGAGAGGCAGTGAAGAGGAATGAGCAAATTGTTCAGCCGAGTATGACTATAGTTAAAGTAGACACTATAGGCCGGTAGAGGTAAAATGTGTTAAGTCAGTTTGATGAGAGAACCCCCGATCAACTAATGTGATGAGGAAAAGACTCTGAGCAGTTGATTAGCGGTGGAAATGAGAGATGAAGATTGATTAAGTGTATTTGAATTAGGACAAACTTTGGATTATTAAGGAGATTAAGGCATAAGTTGTCCTAGACTTAAATAGAGTTTTATATGATTATGTAGTCTAGAGACTTGATCTTTGACTATGAAGTGCAAATTAACCGGATCAACTATTGTCTTGTGTGTTACCCTGGTTGTTGTTGTTGCAGGTTGTGCAGGGCAATCAAGATTATAGCTTGACTCTGATAATTGTTGTTAGTTTCATAAGTTGTGAGTAACGATTAAATCTAGGAATTAATAAATAAACAATTTGTCTTGTATTGGAATTAACATTGACCAATTAATGAAGGAATTGTTGTGATTTGAAGATGCATTGGCCAATGGTTACAAAGACAATTGTGATACTCAAAGACTATTTTTCTCAAAAGACTACTGTTATACAATCTCATGACGAGATGGAAACTTACAGTGACTGACACACATACCCCACTAAATGAGAAACAATGAGAGGAAACCTTGAGAGAAAGGAGAATAAAAGATGGACAAGTGATGTTTTAGAGTGAAGATAGCAACCCTATTGTCTAATTAATGAACTATAATGTGACAGATGCCTGTAATAGACACTAGTAATACCTTCCTTGAGAGTTTGTACCCTAGGTTTTGGGTTATTTCAGTCATAGCAAAAATTAACTACAACCCCCATATCCTGACAACTTGTCACCAAGTCCATAGTCATGTCATTGAGCCTTCCACTGAAAGGTGGTAGTAACCCATGTGTGAAAATGCTCTCCATTCATGCTCGCTTATTTGGTAGTCAATATTTCTGGTCTATTATGTCCATGTTCATATAGTTTAGTTCAATTAATGATATATACAAACATCGGCTTTGTATACCTTTAAAGCAAGCGTGAATGATACAATGACAATACTACATGGTCGATCTAGGGAGTGTATCTACATTTGGGCAACTAAACATACTCAACAATCGTGGACTAGAAACCGTTACAATCACGTCCCCCCACGCCCGCACAATTTAAAACATAGAAACGGATGGACAAATTATAGGACGACAACTTCCAATCGTCCTCAAGCCTTTGTGAGCTATTCATAGGGTTGTTGAATTTTACTTCCAACCGCCAACCGCCACCTCACCTTCACAACGAGATTGACATGTTGTTTGACTTCATCCACTCTACGGGATGACAAGTAAGTTGTTAAGCTCAACTCCCCCTTTTTGTACATACCATACATATATGGTAAAATCATGTGGATGCATAGGTATGATCGAGTTTTACTATTATTTATTATTTGTTTTTAGGGGATCACTTCCAATGAAGGTGAATGAAATTGCATGTACCAAGCACCTTATTAACACACCACATCACCACAACGTCGGTTTCAAGAACCATTGGTTTTTTTTTTACACTTCCGAACTCAACAAATTTCATAATGCGATTTGTACAAGAGTCGGTAAGATTCTTGGGATATTGGGACATATCATGTGTATAACTTGCAAAATCGAATGCACATTTGACGTAGGAGCATTTCACACTAGAGTTTGAGGGTCTGTGACTATGAAATCTACAATCTCTTATTGGGGTATAATGTGGAGACTGTCCCACTTCATTTTACATTGAAGCTTGAATGGATGACAACTTGCATGGAATCCTACATGGAGTCCTATGGATCATGGTCCGTTGGATTTTGCGTGAAGCCCACCTCAAAAAGGTTGATCCAACACAAAACTAAAAGACCATACCGCTTCAAAATTTCGCATACCTTGTTGGTTTATTATAGCTTATTGTGTAGAAAAAGTCCACATGAATAGGATGGTAATGTAAGAACATTCAGTTAAGAGCATGGATGCATATCCCTTAAAAAATCACACTACATTTAAAAACCCTAAACCCTAACACAAAATTCAATTTCATTTTTTATTTGTTTTATGAAACAACCTACAAATACGTTTCACGACCCTCATAATTTCATGGTCATGGCCCTTGGTCTTAGTGTAACGTAGCCCTTACTATACCATTATTACCGTAGCTTGAAAGTATATGGAAGGAGCAAGGTGGTGCAAAGGTGCACAACTACATATACAATTGGCATATAGTAAGAACCATCACAAAAGGGAAAGACTTCAATAAGAAGTCGGGTTAAAGGATTCCTGAGGCCACTGTTGAAATCGTGAGGAAATGCCCGCATGTTAGAAACGGTTTGGCTTATATCAAGCAGCTTACAAAGCTTTTATATTTGAGGGTCCATATATAAAAGCCGCGAGTTCAAGGCCCGAGAAAGTTTCGTCACATACATTTTTCAAGAATCCGTATCACAAAATATCGCCCCCAAATGCTGGCCAAGTTCAAGAAAGAATCTTTGTTTGGGGGACTCAGGAGTCTCGTCATTTGTGCACATGTTAAAAAAAAATTTAAAATTGGTTATCTATATACACTCCATTCGATTCTTTGGAAGCGCTATATGTATACAATCATGTCACTTGTGCACAAGTGAAATTCTTTGCATTTATGATTTAATGCCTAAATGCATAACGTCATGTATATTGTTAGTAGTGTGATAAATGCATGACTTATTGGAGCACCCCATAACATTGCTAAGTAGGTAGATGATGGTCTCTTTCCAAAGAATGAGGCTACAATTAAAAAAAATGTTAATTCGTAGTTGCTTGTTGAAAACTTTGTAGTACACAACCTGAGTGTTTCTCATAAACAGAGAATCCCAAAATTTTATGTTCACATCATATCTAGCCCCACAGAACGCAACCAAGGAGCTAAGCAATTCTATGCCAACATAGGATGCATTGAGATGAATATTTCCAAAAGTCCTTAATTTCACTATAATAATTTATTGCTATTGATGGGGAATAATGAGTAATAAGGAAGCTCAACTTAACACCAACACCCAGCCCACACCGAGCGTATGACCACTCAAATGAATGGGTGGTCATCATGTTGGAATGCAAATTTAGGTCTTCCATGGTCATTAAATCTCTCATAACATATAGATCGTTAAATGTCATGGATTTGTGTTCTACAATGAAGCCCCTCCTTTCATTTGGATGGTCATAGGTTCGATGTTGATGTTGGATTGAGCTACTTGACATTGTTTATGATATTTAGTGTCACTTACTACCTATTTGGAGTTATACATTTCCATTTTTTAAGATTGAAAATGTAAATTTTACCAACTAAACTCCTTAATGCACTCCAATGTCCAAACAACCTAATTAACTTTTATTAGCAATCTTGGTGTAAATTAATGGTACAAAGTTATAGCATTGTGTAATTCCAAATAACGAGTGACACTATATCCCATAAACGGTGATCACCTTTTTATTTATTTCAATTATGTAGTGTGGATTGCCATATGCATGTACGAAGTGCTATAAGTATTTATAAAGAAGACATTTTTAAAATATCATAACTAGATACCCAGTATGCACTTCATAGAACTTAAGATAACTTTGGTGGTTCTCTCTCTCTCTCTCTATACTCTGTTTTTACTTTGCCATAAATGACTAGCACATAAAGGACTATTTACTTTAGGGTTCGGAAGGTTTTATCTAGAAAATATCCACCATAGATCCAACACTATGCATCTACGGACAAGGATGTTTACCTAATCTTATATTAAGTGAAAGGAGACATGAGAACCTCCTTTCAAAGTTAAGCCGCATTGGCAACTTCTGGGATTAGTGTAAAGTGTGTGGATTGGTGGGAGGTGTATGTTAACTGCCTCAAGTTTTGGTCACTCAAGTCTCAAATGGCTAAGGAACATGTAGATTACTCAATGGTAGTATTGAGTATGCATGGATACAAAATGTATGATTATGCTATAATTGATTGTGTGACATAGATAACAATTGGGTTATGTTGTTATTCACCTCATGTACGTTACTAACCCTCTCTTTGGATTTGGTTGGTGGCATGGGCACAGGTGAGGTAGACCCTTCACAACTTTCACGGCTCTCTTAGGTTTTGTATACAATCTTCCTTCAAAAATAGGATGTGTATAATGTATAGATATTCTACAAAGTAATGTAGAATACAAGACATTATTGAGTTGTGATTGAACCTTGAAGTTTATTTTGCACTTGTCTTAAAAAGGCTTTTTGAGTTTGATTGTGCACATATTAGATATGGAATGCAAAACATTGTGTAAGGGTACAAATGTTACAGCCTTAGTAGTTTGGTGCTCAAAGGTTTAACTTTGTTAGATACATACCAAGATGAGAGAGTTATAAGAGTATAGTGATAGCTATGCAATGATATGGCCATGAGGGATGGTCCCACCCACCCTCCTGGGTTTTGAAGGTACATAGATATGTAGAAGAATGGTTTGGCCTCTGAACAAGAGGATGTATTAAGAAAGAACTATGCTTGAATGTAAGCATAGATCTACTCAAGAAATCTCTCTCTCTCTCTCTCTCTCTCTATATATATATATATGTCTATATATTTCTATATATATATATGTCTATATGTTTCTATATATATAATTTTTTTGCGTAATCCCAAACAATAATCTACAATAGGGTTAATTAAGAGTGCAATGCTACCACAATGCTCCAAGATGCCACCATTGATTGTGTTGGGTCATTGGATATTACTTTCCATGATTTAAAAAAAAAAACTTGTTGTACATATTTGCATTCAATATTCTACATTGATATGTGCAATTAGTGAGCCATCATAAGTAACAAGTGGGAGCCCTGCTACCTGACAATTTCAAGTATTGTGCTAAACATCGACATTCCAAAATATTTTAAATATTTGTTACCACAAAAACAAAATACACAAAACACATTTCTTTTTGCTTGTGGTTGCCATACGGATTGATATACAGAGTTATGATTTTTGATGATTTGATTTTGACCCAAGGTAATTTGCATGGGTTAAGTGGCAAGCCATTCACAAAGGCAATCTAATTGCACATGATGTTCCCATAATACATTTATTGAACCATTGTCATTTATGTTATGCCCTTGACAACAACAAAATAAAGAGCCCCTAATTGTTTCATGGCATTTCGATCAAATAGAAAGGATGTGATTTATCTAACAAATGACAATGAAATCGTGACATAACAAAATAAATAAATAAAAATTATTGCCCGTATTCAGGTACCAACATGAATGTGAGCCTGTTAGCCGTATGTTGATCACGGTTAACCAGGATGCGACATAGGGTGTTATGCCTCCTTTGGTAGGTGGGCTCTAGAAATCGTGACAAATACAGTCGTATATATATATATATATGTATATATATTCTTCCTTCTTGAAAGATGTTCATGATGATGAAGACAATGATGCTCCAATTAAGAACTTAAACAACAACTTATGAGAGGCCTTGCAATATGAAGAATATGAAAGATTGACATTAGAGAATTTGAAACGATGTGGGAGAGTGAAATATAATGAAACCCTCCACAATCCAAAATTAATTTTGAAAGATTTGGCATCATAATTAAATTAAAGACGCTTATTTAATTTAGTGGATCCCAATTGAGATCAATCAACCACAAACCTATAGAAGCAGATTTTAACTACACGTCCCTTGGTAAGTTCCATAAACCAAAATCTTACATGTTGAAATTGAAATGCCATAAACAATTTGATCAAATCTCATGTATTGAACTTAGATTTCATATCATCCTAGAGAATTTGGCTCATTTCTTAAATGAGAAGTAGAAATGCTATAGTGTGTGTATATGTATATGTGTATGTATATATATAGATATTGACAGGGATTACACGTCACGTCGCGTCACGTCCTGTGACAGCGACGTGACGGCAGACCTGAAAACGTCACGTCCGTTTGGGGGGGGGTAAAACAGTTTACCCTGTCGTCACACAGGGTAAACTGTCGTCAACAGTGTCGACTGTTAGTGGGCAGTCGACGAGTTACAGCGACTGCTACTAGGCAGTCGACACACTGAATCGACTGCTAAAGGGCAGTCGTATAGGTGTGTCGACTGCTGACGGCAGTCGAATTTCCATGTCGACTGCTCAAGAGCAGTCGACTACCATAACTAGTCGACTGCTATTAGTAGTCGACGAAGGGATGCGACTGCTTACAAGCAGTCGTCTGCCCTTCAAGTCGACTGCTATTAGCAGTCGACTGCCCAACTGCAGTCGACAACCCAAGTCGACTGCTAATAGCAGTCGACAAAGTGCGGACGACTGCTGGTGGGCAGTCGCACCCCTTCGTCGACTGCTAATAGCAGTCGACGAAGGGATGCGACTATTTACAAGCAGTCGTCTGCCCTTCAAGTCGACTGCTATTAGCAGTCGACTTGGACAGTCGACTGCCCAACTGCAGTCGACAACCCAAGTCGACTGCTAATAGCAGTCGACAAAGTGCGGACGACTGCTGGTGGGCAGTCGCACCCCTTCGTCGACTGCTATTAGCAGTTGACGAAGAAGGGCAGACGACTGCTGGTGGGCAGTCGCACCCCTTCGTCGACTGCTAATAGCAGTCGACGAAGGGATGCGACTGCTTACAAGCAGTCGTCTGCCCTTCAAGTCGACTGCTATTAGCAGTCGACTTGGACAGTCGACTGCCCAACTGCAGTCGACAACCCAAGTCGACTGCTAATAGCAGTCGACAAAGTGCGGACGACTGCTGGAGGGCAGTCGCACCCTATGGTCGACTGCTATCAGCAGTCGACTTGAATGGGTTGCGACTGCTCGTGAGCAGTCGCACCCCATGGTCGACTGCTAATAGCAGTCGATGAAGGGGTGCGACTGCTCACGAGCAGTCGCGTAGAGACACCCATGGGCACGTGGCGTCCATGGGTTGGTCCAGGGGGCGTCTAATCGAAAGGACGCCTCCTTGGGGTATATATGGACCCCACTTCCCTCATTCCCTCACTCCCACCTCCCTCCATTTGGGCCTAGGTTGTTAATCAGCCCTTGCCATTTGGAGATAGAGGTGAGCTGGAGGGCTAGAGGTGGACATACGTACTGAAATACGTATACGGGACAAACTGTATACTATATCTGCCTACTATCTGTATTGTACTGCAACCCACCTACATACGGTATACATTGTACCCCATTGCGGTTAGTTTGAACCATACCGGAAATTGTTATATGTGAACACTTATTTTGAAAGTGGTTTACATCTAATTATGTAGTTTGAACTTTGAACGGCCTTAATTTGGATTTAGTGGATTGGAAAAAAAATTGTGGGTGGTGGCGCTTATTTTGGAAGTGCTACCATATTAGGTTTAATTTATAGTAGGCATACAAAGCTAGGGGTTAGGGGCAACGATGGCAGACGAAGATAACTTGCCGCCAGAACCTCCACGTGGCGGGGATTTGGATCCGGGGGGGACTCCGCAAGCGACACCGGGGTCGGCAGGCGCTAGAAGACGCGGCAATGCGCCGAGGGGCAGGCCGCAACCAATCAATTTGGAGGTGGCGCGGGACCCAAACATTCTCGCCAATCCCGGCTGGCAAAATGAGAGGGGCATGTGGTTGTATAGCACGGTCCGAAGGTACGTAGAGTGGACCCATTTGACGAGGATGTTCGATCCTAGCGCGAATGCTGAACGGATGTCTAGACAACGCTATGGCATATGGAGGGAGGTGAGCCATCAAATATTTGGAGAACGGTGCAAGGAGGTGTGGGATTTCTTGTGGGGTGCACCGAGGGAATTTGATCGCGGGCATATGCTAATGTGGTTATGCCAAATGGTCTACGCGGAGGTAATTTTGGGAGTGGATATCGACTGGTCCACCATACCCCGCACGAGTCCGGACTTGAGGCAGGCACGCCGGGTCACGGTCATACCAAGTGCCGTGCTAGGACGGAACGCTGGCCGTCCGATTCCATTGGCATGGCAAACTCCAATGAATCCTTTGAGGGTCCGATCTTATTTTGATTTCCTTGCGGGACCAGATCATCAAATTGTGGGGACTCCACCGGCCGCCGAGTCAAACATGGACGAGCACAACATTGCCATAGGGTTGCCGGTTGAACCACCTAGCCGGCGACAAAGGGTCCACGTGACACCGCCACATGGTTCCCGGTTGGTTTGTCCTCCATCTTCGCCCATTGATGTGGAGATGGCATCGGCGGTGCCATCCCCACCACTGGTAGTTGCCGACAACGACGTTGTGGAGGCGTTGAGGGCGGAGTTGGCAAAATGCAAATCTGACCACGAACGGGAATTGGAGATGGTCCGACGTGCACACGCCGAGGAGGTCCAAGGGTTGAAGGCCGAGATTGCACGTTTGACCAACCTTGAACTTGCGAGGGCTGATGCGCCACAACTGCCGCAAACAATGTCTGGTAGTGATGGACAAGGGCGGGGGCCGTCGCCCACAACAAACTTGGAGGCAATGAGGGTTGATTACGACCGGGTCATTAGGAGGAACCGGTTGTTGGAGGACGACTACATGGGCATGGTCACAGCCACTATCATGTTCGCCACGCGTGAGAGGGCATTGATGGACGAGCTGACACACTATAGGGACCACGGCGAACAGTGGCCCGAACGACGACTTCTTTTTACCTCGTGGCCGCCATTGGATTTCATGTATCCTGAGAACCTCCCGGTCGATGACGACCATTACCCCAGTATTGCGTGGACCAAGAGGCCCGAGGATGAATTCCAATGGGATACCGCAGTATAATCCCGCATCGTGATATCCCCGGCCAGACCAGCCTTGTTGTGGCCATGCGTCCCCGATTGGATCAAGGACGGGAGCATGTGCCCCATTTGTTCCAATCCTTGGGGACCCGAAGGCGCATGGATCGTTGGGTCGTGCGGTCACATGGTCCACCCGAATTGTTTGTTGCCACACATGTTGCAAACACGCCGTTGTCCTACGTGCCAAGCCCCTCTGCATCGAAGGTTGTACGAGCAATTCGGAGTGCAATGGGGAATGCCTCCCGATTTTGAATACACAATAATCCATGGTGTGCCGCCCGCAGAATACGGCGATCCTCCTGCTTATAGCTGGCGTGCACGGAGGTATTTGAAGGACCTGCGAGGCTACCCGACAAACTTCACGCCTGAAATGTACACAAGGGTTGCTCATGAGTTTTACCCCGGCTCCTCTCCTCAGGCCGTAGGTTTGAGGGCATTTTTGTACCGTGTTGTGGGTGGGCATGCCGGAGAGACGGGTGAATACGTCCCAGGTCCTCACCCCCGGATACGTGTATGACTCCAACGGCAATGTGACAGTAGGGGTATTACCACGGGAACCGGTCCCGGGCGAGGAAACAACTTGGGATGTGGAACACGTGTTGGACACAACAAGTTTTGAGGCCGATCTGGAGAGGCAGGAGGCCGTTACACAAGAGGGTAGCTTCAATGAGGTGGACGTCCAAATCCGGATGAATGAGTGGAAATACGTCAACGGCCTTTTGGACATCCGTGACGGGGCCTCTAGCCCCACCATGCAAGACGTCCTGCGCCATCCGAATGCCGCGAGGGGGTTGCACATTGGAGACCGCGCACGCGCTCGTGCACAAGCTGACCGGGAGACTGCGGCGCAAGAACTATGGGCCATCACCGAGAGCAGGCGTGAGGCGAGGCGCCGGACACTACGGCCACCAAATCTGAACAGTGCAAGCTCAAGCCGCGGACCCCCCATTCCATTGGATAGTGATTCGGAGCCGGATTAGGAATGTTGGCTAGTGTTTGTGAGATAGGCGTTGGACTAGGAGGCATTATTTGATATTGAATTGTACACAATGCGGGAAAAACCATGATTTTGGAAATGTTTATAAGTGAATTATTGTTCACTATCAATTTTGGGAGTAATGTACAAGTGTCGCACAATGATCATTTCTTATGTTTGCCCACACAATCGGTTGCCACAAACATCCAATTAAACCATGGACTTTGCATCTACATGCATTTGCACTTGAATCAAACACGTATCGATGCAAATAACTGTGACAATGATTCCATGTGGCATGATTATAAGTCCACACCAAGCGGAAAACATCACCGCAATATTGATGGGAATTCATATATTGCGCATTTCCAACTTAACAACATACGTAAGTATACGTGCAAGTACAAACTTGATACTACGCTCTCACCATATTCGTGGGCAAATCTTACATTGACGACCTAAGTGTGTACTCTCTATACACCCGGTATTCCTTTTGGTGCGCGGTGCACCGGTTGAACCCCCAATGAATTGCGTCATGCACCGAGTGTTTTATGGTTTGGTAGAACCTCCACAAGGTCCCATAGTTTTTTCGAAAATACAATTGATTTTTCCCCTTCGTGAGAACGTCGCTAAGGTCCTGAAACAAGTGCCATGGGAAAAGTTTTTCCTTGTAACCGATGCGGCATGCGGGCCTTTCTTGGGCGTCCAAGTATCCGCGGTGGTGATGATCAACTTGTCTCCTAGGTAGTCGAACCCAATAGAATTCAGTGAACCCTTGAATCGGACGTAAAACACTGCGCAAATCGTCCTCATTTCGAGTGTTCTCTGCAACCACCTCGGGTGTAAATTTGTCCGGTTCGTCCGGCAAGCCCCATGCGTGTCGGGGATTGTAATACATACTTCTTGACGAACCACCTGCATCCCCTATCTTGCCACTCCCAGCCATCGCAATCCTATGGATTGCCCACACCGTAGTTGATCTTGGGCAATGTATGCGACGCATACAAGGTCCTCAAAATCACTACGAGGCAAGGTGCCCTCATGGTGGGTAGCACACTTGATTTTATAGGGATATCGCAGTGTGGGCCCTCGGGTGGCATCCAATGAGTTGGCAGGTTGGGTTACGGGTGTGTCTAATTAGTTATCTAAATTAAGCTGCAAGGCAGTCGACTGCTGTGTAGCAGTCCACCATCCACAGTCGACTGCCTTGTAGCAGTCGATTTGCATAGTCGACTGCTGCACAGCAGTCGACTGTGGATGGTCGACTGCTACACAGCAGCCGACTATGCAAATCGACTGCTTCATAGCAGTCGACTATATAAATCGACTGCTGGGCAGCAGTCGATTGATAAATGCCCAGCAGTCGACTGCTACACAGCAGTCGATTGATAAAATCGACTGCTTCCTAGCAGTCGACTAAGATGGTCGACTGCTGGAAGGCAGTCATTCATCCATAGTCGACTGCCTTCCAGCAGTCGATTTTATCAGTCGACTGCTGTGTAGCAGTCGACCATCCACAGTCGACTGCTGCCCAGCAGTCGAATATGCGAATCGACTGCTGCCCAACAGTCGAATATGGCAATCGACTGCTGCCCAACAGTCGAAATTAGGCGTTAGGATTTGGGAAGAGCGTTAGCTTAGTCAAATCATGCATTAAATGCATACAATCATGACAAAGGATGCATATATATAGCAATCCAACCTCCCATTTCCTTCATTCCCAAGTTCTCCATTGGCCATAGCCTGTTTTAGCAAGCTTTGCAAACGGAGAACAAAGGGAGAAGGAGCGGAGAAGCTGCTATTTCAGGGTTGTGCCAAACATGGCACCGTCGACCATTTTACCCGGATTGACCGCGGAAATTGTGGGGGAGCACATATTGCCGAAGGTCCTAGAGCCTATTTTGGAGCCATATCACCGAGGAGAGTATGGGCGGGGGTGTGAAGTGAGGGCGAATTTTTTAACTCTCATATGTATTTTTAAATACATGGGAGTTAACAAAGCTTGGCGGGAACATTTTGGTATGGGAGAAGTCTACAATGCGTTGCGTATGTCGATTTGGGACGTAGACATACCAATGGGGCATCGATTTAGGGGCGTGAGAGGGACTTCGGAGCTCGCCGAATTGTTGCGAGCGTTCCGACTGAACCTCTTCATGTTCAGCCATACGCAACGCATTGCCATCCCAATTCGATGGCAAGTTCAGCATTCTCGGCTCAACGATATTTTCATAATGGAACTTGAATACTTGCGGGATATGCTTGTGGAGAATGGAGAATATTGGCTTCAAGTCGACAAACGTTCTGCCGAATATCGTCGATGCACCAACTTTTGGATTTGTCCTTCGGAGCGACTATTGACATTATAATTTTTCTATGTAGATGTAGCGGTTCATGTTCTATATAGTTCGCCGATTTAATCCTAGCAAACACAGTGTATATGTGTTTAGGCCTAGTGGATATAATCGCACTATGTAAAAGATATGATCCGTAATGTGAAATAAAAGTGGATCGCTATTTAAACAAATGATAACTTCCTTATTAGCTACACCCGTGTGCAATATGTATGTCTAACATGTATGGGTGTATGTGCAAATTGCAATATGTATGTGTATGTGCAATATATATGTGGGTTCCCGGTATACCGTATGTTCTATACGTATGCGCTATATATATGGATGTATGTGCAATATATATATATATATATATTTGGGGGTATTTGCAATATATATATATGTGTGTGTGTGTGGACATTAATTCCATCCTCGCCCATGACATAGGACCTATTGGCATTACAAATCAATTCCATATGTCCTACTCCTAACCTTAGTGCACATTGGACATTCATTTCATCCTCCCACATGACATAGGGCTAGAGGTGCATTTATTTTTACTTTATCTTAAAATACACATTTAAAATGCATTTTAAAATCCTCGACAAATTTCTACGGCATTTTTAAATGTTTTTTATTATAAGTTCACGACTATAGCCAATCCATGGCAATAGGGCAAATATAGACACGCTCAACTTTGACAATTGTTCCATATTACCATATAGCATTAATACATTCAAACTCAATGGCAATGTTTGAGCCTTGAGCATTGCCAATTTGCCACACAAATTGGCAAATATTGGAATACATAACGCCCCACATGGCACATCGGACAAGTCGTGAATGGTGGTCTGCATTTACAATGTCATCATTCTTGGATCAATATTTGGGCGGAGAAGAGCGAGATGACCTAATCCTAGAAGAGGGGAATGTTTTCGACAATGATTTGCCATAAAGGACCTCACGGATTGATGTCTTCGATGATTTTCAATAATAAAAACATAAAAATAGTCTTAAATATTCTTAAAACTATTTTATAATGCCGCCTCCGACCTATAGAATAAAAAATGCAACACTACATAGGGCCTATTGGCATTACAAATCAATTCCATGTGTCCTACTCCTGAGTCCTAACCTTAGTGCACATTGGACATTCATTTCCTAAACCCTACATCATACATGTAGGCTCAATTTCTAGTCAACATCCAACATACAAATTTGAAATTCACATTATTTTTTCAACAAACATACCCAAAAATAGTTATTACAAAAATTGATCACCAATACAACTAAACCCATTGAACACCATAGGACATTTGACATTACTATAAATATTCATTCATGAAGGGGCATTATCGTTGTCTTGAGGAATAGAATTCCTTGTCCTGCGTGGCCCTCCCACAGCTACCCTTGGGGGCGGTGCTTGGTAATCACTATCATCGGGAGCTTCGCCTACGCCGGATTCATCGTCCGTGTTGGCATTGTCATCTGTTCGGGCGTCGGACTCGTGGCCATCAATTGCCGGGCCGGGAATTCGACTAAGCCGTGTGCCAGCCCTTGGCATTCTAATCGATACCATTGGTCTTGAACCCGTTGCATCCATAACGCCGTCAGTTTGTGGACGTGCAAGTGGGGTGGCCCCGGTAGTCCTCCATTCTCGCACATCCCTTTGTCGTTTTCTTTTTTGACCTCTCGTGGTCCGACCAAAGTTTGTCAATGCAATATTAGGGGGTGGCCTAGCCGGTGTGGGGCATGGGGCGCGCATGCCGATGGTGGCACCAACCAACCGGGAGCCCATGCGTGGTATTGTTGGGGCCCGACGCGCAATGTGTTGCGCCAATGTGTCATCCGAGTCGGATTCCGGTGCTCGCGCAACGGCCGGGCATTGCCCAATACCTCGCAATGGACTAGTGTTAAGGACAACATTGGACGTGCCCTCTCCGTGGGGCTCGGGAAAGGGTGGTGTAGTTTGCATGGGTTGTGCATATGTTGTCGGCACAATAGGAGTGGGCACAACATCCGTCGGTGGATGAAAGGGGGAAGCATGTGGTGGGACTTCGTCCATGTCCATCCGGTTCGGAGCCGCTTCAAGAGCTTCATCCACATGTGGTTCGGCCACTACATCTTCATCCACTATGGGTTGAATGTCTACCGGTACATCGGGTATTGTAGTTGTCGGCGTAGCGGGACGCACATGCGTAGTGGAGAAAAACTCCCGACCGGCTATGTTGGCCCACATGTGAAGATCACCATCGTCCTCGGCGTCAAGTCCATCGTATGCAAACGGATCATTGTGGTTGTCAAGGCCCAAATTCCCTCCACCATGTCCCCCATCGCTCTCGTTGTCCGAAGGCCCCGAGGAATCCCCGCCGGGTCCCGCGGGGGGGTCACCATTTATATTCTCGTCGGCCGAATAGTCGGAGTCTTCGGACATCATGTTCACTAGATACCATGCGGCCGAGTCCCGATCAACCCTCTCCCGTGCCAACCGTGAATTGGTATAAATGTACACCAAATTTTCGGCCCTCGCCGAACTCAACCGGTTCCTAGTCTTGTTGTGCACAAACGAATAACTACTCCAATTCCTTTCGCAAGACGAAGAGGAGCACACTTGGGCCAATATTCGCTTTGCCAAAAGGGCCAAGTGGGTGCCACCTTCGCCCACGAGGTCCCACCACTCGTGGGGTGGGATGTTGGCTTCCATGGCTAGGGGCATATTGGCGAACGCGCCCCTACGCTCTTTGAATGCTTGAAATTCGGCCACAACCCGACCGTAATGACCGTCCTTGCCCGTGGTCAACCTCCTCATGGCGTCCAAGAATCCGGATTTAACGGCCGCGTCTTCGTGGACGACGTTGTCGTCCAATAAATAAGGATTCAAGATTGCACCGGCATGGTGTAGGTCCGTGGTCATCATACGCTACCGGCTGTAGAAATCTTCTTCGGCCAAGGTAGCGAGGTTGTGTGCTAGGTTGAAAGGAGGATTCCTTAGGCTAAGCACATGTTTCTCCAAGTTCTTCATGGTCAACCAAGCCTTGCCCATTGCCGGTTCAACGCCATCAAACACTCTCAATGCTTTCAACACCTCCTCCGACATGTGGCGGTAATTATCGCAACTTGTCCAAAAACTGTCGTCATTAACCGTTGTCTTGATTTGACGTGCCTCCATTGCACTTCTCCTTCGATCATCGCCTCCTCTATTTAATTTGTTCACGTAGGCAGTCCAATCGGGATGAATAACCGTTTGTTCCAAAGCATGTCTCACCTTTAGAAGCCGGTCAATCATGAGGAAGTTGGTGGCGAATCGTGTGGACCCGGGCATCTTCAAGCCCAAATTGGGCGAGTAGGTGAGGAAGACCGCCTTCGGACATTGGTGGGCCCGGATGTATTTGACAATGTCCTTCGCCTTGTCTACGACGTGCTTCGTCCATCGTTGTTTACCCCAATCCTTCAACAACAAGTTCAAACAATGCGCCGCACACCCTTGCCAATATATGTGTGGCCATTCCCGGCTAATATTGCTCGCCGCGGTTTTCATGGCCGCCGCATTACCGAAGCAAACTTGAACAACCTTTGTGGGGTCCACTCCAACGATGTAGCGTTTGACCTCGGTGGCCACGTAGGCGGCATCCTTTGTGCTACCGGTGGTGTCGATGGAACCAAGGAACACGTCGCCCGCCGGACAAATTTGCATGACGTTCATCAAAGGGCGGTGGACAACATTCTCCCATCCGTCCGAACAAATAGTGCACCCATATTTGTGGATGGATGATGTTGTCTTCAACTCCACGATTTTTTGTGTATTGAACCGTGCATCGTCAAGTAAACTCTTGCGCATTGCATGGTATGTTGGGGGTTTGTACATTATTCTAGCCTCGGCGGTTGCCTTAACGGCCTGGATGAACGCGGGATGGCGGACAATACTAATGGGGATATTAGCCTCATAAAAGGCTTGCGACCATTTTGTATCCAAGTCTCGTTTTGTCGAATTTTGCAACCCTTCTTTTAGTCCCATTTGCCGTTGGGAACGTCAGTGGGGTTCGGGAGTCGTCCCGGACACCAACTCCCTTGCCACTGACGGTGCGGGCGATGGTGGAACGGTTTGGCTTCCGTTCGCGTTCGACAATGCTCCGCATGACGCTTGTTGTTGGGACCCGACCACAGCTTCTCCCCCGTCCTCAACGCACTCGTCCACAAAGTCATCCGGAATTGGCGGCCACGATCCGCCGCACCTCGAAAATAAAGACTTTACAATCGGCCCTTGACGTTGACACAATGTCACCCCCCGCATCTTGCCGTCATTTTTTTGGTATCCCAAATGGGCAACCATGCGGTCCTTCCTATAAACTAATTCCAACGCGCAAAATTTGCACTCGACCTTCTTGGACGTTGGAGTCCACTCGTTGGGCACAAACCAAGGCTTCCATTCATTTCGCGTGCCCATCCCAATATAACCTACTACCTCTCTCCACTTGCAACGAATGCCAAAAGGCAATAAATGCCAACTAGAGCGAGGGGGAATGATGAATGCTAATGAGCGGTGAACCCTTTATAGTCCCGACGCTTGAACGTGCACTAAATATAAAAGATGTTATGATATTAAAAGTGTTTAGAGTAATCTGCTATAGGATCCATTGCAAAAGCAATTTGTTTATGTTTGGAGGGGGGGAGGTCCAATGTGTGCCATTCGCAGCGGACTTCGGGGGTCGACTGCTGCTTGGCAGTCGACGTGGCAGTCGAATTCCAGGGTCGACTGCAAACTAGCAGTCGACCGCCACGTCGACTGCCCCCTCGCAGTCGACATCGGGGGTCGACTGCTGCTTGGCAGTCGACCGCCACGTCGACTGCCATTCGCAATCGACATCGGGGGTCGACTGCTGCTTGGCAGTCGACCGCCACGTCGACTGCCATTCGCAATTGACATCGGGGGTCGACTGCTGCTTGGCAGTCGACGTGGCGGTCGACTGCCATGTCGACTGCTAGTTTGCAGTCGACATGGCGGTCGACTGCCACGTCGACTGCCATTCGCAATCGACATCGGGGGTCGACTGCTGCTTGGCAGTCGACGTGGCAGTCGAATTCCAGGGTCGACTGCAAACTAGCAGTCGACATGGCAGTCGACCGCCACGTCGACTACCATTCGTAGTCGACATCGGGGGTCGACTGCTGCTTGGCAGTCGACATAGGGGGTCGACTGCTGCTTGGCAGTCGACGTGGCAGTCGAATTCCAGGGTCGATTGCAAACTAGCAGTCGACATGGCAGTCGACCGCCACGTCGACTGCCACTCGCAGTCGACATAGGGGGTCGACTGCTGCTTGGCAGTCGACGTGGCAATCAAATTCCAGGGTCGACTGCCACTCGCAGTCGACATCGGGGGTCGACTGCTGCTTGGCAGTCGACGTGGCAGTCGACTTCCAGGGTCGACTGCAAACTAGCAGTCGACATGGCAGTCGACCCCCGCAGTCGACCGCTAGTTTGCAGCCGATGTGGCGGTCGACTGCCACGTCGACTGCCATTCGCAGTCGACATCGGGGGTCGACTGCTGCTTGGCAGTCGACGTGGCAGTCGACTGCAAACTAGCAGTCGACATGGCAGTCGACCCCCGCAGTCGACTGCTAAATGCAGTCGGCCCACACGTCGACTGCCACATAGCAGTCGACGCCGGGGTCGACTGCTAATTGTCGACTGCCTTATCCAGAGTCGACTGCTATCTGGCAGTCGATTGCATGGTCGACTGCCGTATAGCAGTCGACCAATCGTCGCATCCATCCTGGCCGTTGGATGATGCACGGTCCAACGGTCAGGATCCAAGGGCGCGGCATCCGGTCGTACCGTCGGTGTGAGGCCCACCCAACCTATATATATAAGTGGGGAGGCCTCATTGACATCATTTTTCAACCACCCCTCCTCAAGCGGGACATTGGGACTAAGCATGCCTAGCATCCTTTGCCTAATGTTTTGAGAGGGCCTAGGGGGCGGTTGGAAGATTGGTTTAGGGTGCAAACTCTTGCCAATTTTGGATCCGATTTTTTGCGGTGGAGCGGTGTGAATACGGCCGTGTTTGTGAACACATTTGAGTTGTGTTTGTGAATACAATAATAGCGTGTTTTTAAACACGATGGAGGATCGAAGTTGGAGGATGCCGGAGGACGAGCCGAATGCACCCGGCAGGGTACACAAACGGCCCCCTAAGCGGCAACGACATTTCGATGTGGGATCAGGAAGTGCTTCGGGAACGGGAGCCAATATTACCCCCCGTTCAGATACTACCGTTCCCATCCGCCCAAATGCCGGTGCCCCTACGAGCAGCCAAGGAGGGGCTTCCGCGGCCTCAGGGTCGTCGAGTAGGAGCGGGAAACCAAGGGTAAAATTCTCGGATGCGATAACGGCAAAGGTCCACCAAGCCATAGTTGACTGGTATTTGAGGAATGGGGAGGCCGGCATCAAATTCCGTTTTTTGGAGCAGCCGAAACACAAAAGGGTTGAGATAATTAAAAGGGACATGGAGGTATTCGACAGGAAGTGGATGGCCCCGAGTTTAGCGGTGATAGGAATCTTGCGGGGTTCGATTCATGGGTGAAGAATAAGGCCCAAAATGGTATTTTCAACCTCAAGCAATTGGTTGAGAACATGTTCCCGGAGGGCGAAACAGGCAAGGTGTTGAGCCCTCGAGCTGTAAGAATCCGGGAAATATTTTTGTGGTGGGATCCCGTGGCCAAAGGATTGTCCAAGACGGCCTCCAAAATAATTCCTTGGAAGGCGGAGAAATTGGAGAAGTGGCTAAGGGTGTCGGGCCCATGCCAACTATTGTGGATTCCCGATACGGTAAATGTCGTGAGTTTGAAGAGCATAAAGAAGGTGGGGGGTTACGGGGAGGTGAGGAAGGTGAGGATCGAGGGCGACGATCGTCTCCCACCGGAGATTACGTGGGCTGAAAAGACCCCAAAAACGTCGGATAGGCAAAAAGCTCGTATCCAAGTAAGTGCGGAGGCATGCGTTTTAAAGAGCACGCATCCAGGTTTCATCAAGTTTTGGTTAATCAACAGTGTGTCCAATGCGGGCTATACACTATGGTGGAACGGGGGCACTCTACGAGAGATGTTCATCTGGGATAGAGCCCACCGCCCAAATGCCAACATTTTGACAATGGACGCAACCGAATGACAACTCTATGACCAAGTCCAAAAGTTCCGGGCGAAGAGGGTAAAGTTGGCTTGGGCATTGTTATGGATCATGGAGGTTTTGCACGCTGCAAATGTGCAACACAACGATTTATCCATTGACAACATTATGTCGCATTGGGAATCGGACGGGAGCCTCAAGATTGGGGTGTGCGATTGGGGATGTGCAACGCATTCGGGTGAGGATGTCCTATCGCTATGGCATGCGGAAACCGTAGAAGCGAAGTAAAAATTGAGGAAGGAGAAGTTTTGGGTGGCGCCGGAACTGTTTTACATCCAAAACAGGAGACACCAGGATCCCGATGTATATTACACCGCGGAGGCTGAGTGTTATGCGGTCGGCATGATTGCTCGACAACTTTGCAACGATGGTGATGACCGAATTCTCTTTGCCAATGAAGGAAGGAAAATTTGGGATGTCACTTTGAGTGCATTGACATTCGAGAACGTGTCCAACCGCATTTCATTGACCATCGCCAAACTACGGATGCAGATGCCGTTTGTGGGGTGGGATGAGCCCATAGACTGCTGGAGAACTGAGGTTAAGGATAGTGTTTAGTCTGTTTAGTTCTTTAGGCAACATCGTAGGGGTTAAGGTAGTATGCGTGTATCATTGATATGGACAACCTTGTATATTTTTTATATCTTTACGATATACTTGTTTTAATACAACGCGGTTTTTTTTTCTTCTACATATCATTGTTGGCTTTAATCACATTTTTCCTAAACTACTTCCATCCATCCATATTCCACTATACCCAAACCATTAAAATTTAACCCAACAAACATATGATGTTGACTGCATTTGTCTGTTAATAGTATCAGTCGACGGCAATGATCGACTGCTACAACTGCAGTCGACTATCTTCGTCGACGGCAACATAGCAGTCGACTAACAACCATGGTCGACTGCCAATGTAGCAGTCGACTACCATGGTCGACTGCTATGTTGGCCGTCGACGAAGATAGTCGACTGCTACATTGGCAGTCGACCAAGGTAATCGACTGCCTATATGGCAGTCGACCATGGTAATCGACTGCCTATATAGCAGTCGACGGTGGTAGTCGACTGCTACATTGGCAGTCGACTACCATGGTCGACTGCTACATTTGCAGTCGACCATTGTAGTCGACTGCTAAGTTAGCAGTCGATTAAGTGGTCGACTGCCTATATAGCAGTCGACCACTTAGTCGACTGCTACATTAGCAGTCGACCATTGTAGTCGACTACTAATGTAGCAGTCGACTAAGTGGTCGACTGTTATATAGGCAGTCGACCACTTAATCGACTGCTAACTTAGCAGTCGACTACAATGGTCGACTGCTACATTAGCAGTCGACCATTGTAGTCGACTGCTGAGTTAGCAGTCGATTAAGTGGTCGACTGCCTATATAGCAGTCGACCATGGTAGATGACTGCCTGTATTGATGTCGAAATAATTACTTATCTGAAGAAAAAAATCCCATTAGTAATTTTTTTTTTACTACAGTAACGTCCGTTTGGCGTCACACCCTGGACGTGACGCGACGTGACGCGTTTAGGCCGCGTCACGTCCATTTGTACATCCCTGGATATTGATATGAATATTTAGATATAGATGGGTGCAAGCACGGTAAAGTGGACAGCTCCCGATCCCTGTTGAGTGTTCTGTGAAAGTGATTCGAAACTATACACTAACTTTGAATTTTATGAAGAAAATATCATAGACATGTAAAAAAATATTGATCTACAAAGCCAAGCAATTTATGATGACAAATTTTTTTTTCAAGAAAAGTCTACATATTTTAGAAGACGGTGCAAGTGGTGTGTACGTAGGTGATATTGAACAAGAAATCGTCTTAAGTCTGTTTTAAATACAATAAAATTACATCAAATTGATGGTTTTCTACAAAGTTTTGTGATGATGCCCTCAAGTAGATAATGACTTCAAGGAATATGAAAAAAATTCCAACTTCAAAATATTTAAGGTCATGAAATCTACTTCCAAAACCATATTCAACTAGTTGTTTTTGAGCATCACTTTTAGTGATAAGTTTTGAGGATCTCAACTTGGTATTCTACATTTGAGTATTTAACACAACAATGGAGGTCATCATGAAGAAATTCCAATTTAAACAAGTCCTTGCTACTACTTTTAGGCCTTTGACCAACAAAATTATGGTTTTAGTATACCAGAGCATTATTTTGGTCCACTTTACCATGCTTGCATCCAAATAGATAGATAGATAGATATAGATCAAGATATACAGATTTTGCAATTAACATGTATTTGTAGCAAAATGTTCTAAAACTTCTAGAGATCTGGCATGTTTCAAAACCTTCTATCTCATTCATCAACCTGTTTATTGGGTCCAATATTAGTGCACTAAGGTAGAAGTGTGTCATTCAAACATTTTTCTTTTTACACCCACTTCTCATACAACATGAAACACACAATCATGCCCATAGCCATTTGCCTCATAATTTTTGGAACTTGTATGAACATCTTTCTCATCATAAGAATGAAGATTTTTGTGCTCATTGAGGGTGAGTTTCCATGTAGGCCGCTCGCCCACCGAATTCTATTGTGAATAAGGACAAACCCGCCCAAATGTATAGGGAATCTAGTGGGCAGTGACATGGGGTAGGGACGTACGTGCCAACTACACTAAATATGACATTTAGGTCACTTACTATTTGGAATTATGTAATGCTATATCTATTTACTATATATCTCATATTTTACCAACAAATGTGATATTGGTAGTTTGGAAAATATAGAACATTAACATTTTTACTTGATAAACACTTACATCATTAGTAAAAAGATATAGCAATGTGTAAATCCAAATAGTAAGTGACACTAAATATCATATTTAGTGTAACTACTCCCATTTTCTCAAATTTGGGCCCATCTACTAACCTCCTCCTCCTGGTTACACGGGGGGGGGGGGTCACTCCATTGTCAAGTTGAACACCACGTGCGGCCAAAAAAAATCTACTTTTGGTAAGTTGCATCACCAAAATGGATCAAAATTTTATCAATTTTTTTTCATGGGTAGATATACATGGTATCTATTACATAGTAAAAAATAGTAGCCAAATTTGATGATATGTTTTTTTAATAAAACATACCGTTTCTAACTAGAATGACGTAGAATTGAACTAAAATATTTACTAAAAAAAAAATGAAGATGACTGAAATTTTCAAAAAAATATAAAAAAGATATTATCAATGGTTATGTATATGTAGAAAAAATATCATAATTTTTAAATTTATCTATTCCATGTAATATAGGGGTAGCAAACTTTGGCCGCACGTGGTGTTCAACTTGACATGGAGTGAACCCCCCGTGCCTGGTTACCGAGGATAGAGTTCTAGACCAACACTCTTTAGTTTTCAACCACTCTTAATCCTTTAGTGACCGGCACTTGTAGGTTAAATATTTTTTAGTGGGTGCATGGAAGGCTAGCGGTCTGTGTCCACGGCCCTCCACATTCTAGTAGACCGCAAGAATGTGGTTGGATGGTGGCTTGCGCTCAACTACATGCGAACACCTCCGACCCACTATTATCTAGAATTTAGTGGGCGAGCAGCCTACATGGAAAATCATCCTAAGTGGTTGTATATAGCCCCCCCCCCCCAAAAAAAACATTGACTATTGAACCTAGAATAGTTAATATATTTTGAGCACGTAGTCCAATGTCTTTAAACACATCTTGATTATATCCATTCTTAAATCCATACCTAACCACATACAACCCAAAATCTAGGTCTCCAATCAAGCCTATTGTTTGATTAAGACCCATTTACCTTAGTGACCCTCTTTCATGCCACAAGGATTTGGGAAAAGTAACAAAGAAAAGAAAAACATAAAGTATTCCATAGTGACACGGCTTAGGTTTCAATTTGTTGTTGCATGTTAAGGTAGAGGGTGCTAAAACCAACACCCCACCCAAAACCAACACCTATAAACGCCTCCCAATCACCAACACTCTACTACCTTGAAGCGTTCCCCACGGTGTAGAACACATATTTAAGTAAATTTAGACAATTAAGGAGTCTAAGTTTAATTTTTAATTAAATAAGCATGATTAATAGTTCATTAATGTATAAATTAAATGAAAGCGGCTTGCAACATATCGTGCCACGGAGGTGGATCGGGTAGCCTCCCGATGGCAATGTGTGGGAAGCATGCACAAAAATGGTGGAAAAAACAAGGCACTGATGTATACAAGAACATCGGGAGATCTCCCCATCCAGAAAAATTCAATTACAAGACAGTGAACAATACATAAAACGATGGACATTTTATTGTAGATAGTAATCAATGAATTCTTGAACCAAAGCCGTGCATTGTCATTGACAAGCCATGCACGGAAAATACAACATAACATGAGAATCCAACATCCATACTTGAAAAATGCTTGTAGCACCAGAATTGAACAACGGGAAGGCTAAGCGTTTAAATCTCTAAGTATTGAAGCAGTACAACTTCACGGACTATGTCTGGGTAGACCATAGGACCGGGAGGGCTCCCGGTGCGAATGAAGGGATGAGCGACGGAGCATCAGTGGTTGATTCGTTGTGGGCAGAACCTAGAGGCGTGGGAACCCGAGGATGTCCGAGACGGGGATGACATAGTTGAGCCTGCAAATGCAACAAACGAAAAATGTGAGGAAACATGAAGTGGTTAGCACATGCAGAAAGCAATACAAAATGAGATTAAAAAAAGAGAAGTGAAGTACCGTGAGAAAGTTGAAGGCGGCGTTTAACTGGAAATCTCCTCCATTGTGGAATTGATGAATTGGCTGCCTTGATTTGCAATAGGCGGTAAGCATCATAGGAGTTACAGGTTGAAATCTTGGTGGGTTTCAATTCGACTCGCTTCTTGGGAGATTTCTTTGGTTTCAAAAATGTGGTCCCCAAAAGTGCCGCGCTCGAGGACACTTCAGACGAAAAAAACGAAAGGTAAAGTATGTTAGAAAATGAGAGAGGGTGAGCGAACATCATCGATCGGGAGGTCTCCCGGTGTGAATTTAGGATATGAAAAGCAAAATCAAACAAGGGAGAAAGAATTGAAGTGAGAATGAATTGAAAGCATTGGAAGGGGAGGCGTGTATGAAGCACATATTGAAAGTGTCGCGAGAATGGACGGAGTTTGGCACGCAATTGGCGGTCACGAATGGGCTAAACCATTTATGGTAACGTGGGAGTGGGGGTTGTCCGTCTGTGATATGATTATGCAAATAGAGAGGAACATTTGGTGCGTGTATGAGTCCCTCGATGTAAGGGTACAATGCGGTTGTGATATTATCGATGACTCTGGGACCGGGCCAAGTGTGAGGGAAATAGCAACAGTCGAAGGGTATGTTCCTAATATGACGGCTGGGTTGGTCGTCGACAAACAATATATTGCCCTCCCTACAACCGAAATAATTTGCATGGTGACTAAGGAGGACTTCTTTTTCTTTAAGGAGGAAAAAGACGTCCTTACTAATGAAACCGTTTGTATTCGTGCACATGGATTTACCCCAGACAAACTTGAGCGCAGATATGATGTTTTCGCGAAAGAGGCGGCGAAGGACAGCGTGGAGGACTGAATCTTCCATGCACGACCAGACAGCGACATGGAAATCGCGTAGGAGTAGGGACATGAACTCTCTCAACCCGGGATGGACTTGGAGATCCCATAGCTTGTCCATGAAAAGGTTGCCATTGCCCCCGAAACGTGTGAAGCACTTGGCTCGAACCCTCTCCGGGGAGCGCCTACAGAGAAAACCATCGACGGAGAGAACAATCAACTTGAAGGGCTTGGGTTTGGGTTGGAATCGAGGGCGCACATGAGTAACAGAAACCTCAAAACCCTGCACATGAGAGGCACCGGGAGGTCTCCCGAAGAGAATATGAAGAAAGAAACGGCAGGGGAAATGTCGACAATGCATGATGAAAAAAATTATTCAACGAGTAACACATTTACAAACACATTCACGACGCATGAAATGAACAGGTTGGTAAGAAACGAGGAAGTTATTACAAAGACATGAGAGTACTTAAAAACATGAATAACGGTGTTTGGTTGGTGGTTGCATGTCCAAAATGTTAGATGGAAGAAGGACACCCAAAAAAATGAAACCCAAAACAAAAAAATGAGGAAATCCAAAAGAGAAACCAAGCGTCAACCCAAGCCCACCTCCGTGACAGATTCAGGGGAGCCAGAGGACATAGAAATCTGCGGAAGATGCGTAGAACCGCACTCCGAGAGCAACTGGCCAGTATGGATACTTCCAGAGAACCCAGAGTAACCAGGAACATGGCCAGCCGACTGGATAGCGGGTGACGCTGGAGAACCCAGAATATTGGCAATTTTCTGGGACACCTGAAGGGACAACGTGGAATCACCTCTTTCCTTTCTTTTGAGTGGCATTCTTTCCTCTGACACCTGAAAAAAATGGGAACACCGTGAGACGCTGGGCAAAGCATCGGGAGGTCTCCCGATGTCAATACTTGGGTTGAAACTGAGGCGCTCTGTCCACATCATCTGGCTTAAACCTCCTGGAGTAGCCAGCCATAAGCTTAACGTAGCGAGAGTCAGACTTACGGAGCTGGGCTTTTCCATCCGGGAGGGGGTTCTTTTCAACAAACTTCCGCACATCCATGTTTGAGGCCAAGAGATTTTTCAACCAGTCAAACAAAGTCCGGAGAAGGTAATTATCCTCATGTAGGAATTCAGGCCTAAACGTGGGAGGATGGATGGCCTGACTCCAGTGGTTAGGACAATTTTTATCCAGGGAGTCATCAATAAGCAGAACATTACGTAAGGTAGCATTAGGAAGTTTTTTGAAAACCCTAAATGTGAGATCCTTCATGAAAATGGGTTGGTCGGGATTATCCCTATGCTTGGAGACAGTGCAATGATCCTGATAAAAGAATTCATAGTCATCAAGGGGAATATCAAGGCGACCAAGCTTGAATCGCATGCAATCCAGCATAAGAGCATCAACCATCTGCAAGGCTTTGTGCTTCCGGGTTGAAGTCCAGAACAAGACTTCAGCCTTCTCGTACAACCAATCTAGGAGTTCACGGGCACCACTCCGCAAAAGGGTCTTGTCATCTTTGTTACGCGGTTTAGAACAAAGGAGCCCGTTGAGATCAAAGACTAGGAAATATCTTACCGATGGCAGACTAATGGACTGCGGAGGCAAGACAGTCGTTGCTGCAAGACAATGGAACATAATTTCAGAACAAGGTTACATGAACCTCATACAATTAAAGTATATCTATGGAGATCCATCATCGGGAGACCTCCCGGTCCTCAAAGAGAATATTGCAAAAGAGTATTAAAGTGAGAAAGAACTCACCTCGGGGGGACATTTGAGTGGCCGGAGTCTCCTGGAGGATAGCAGTATCCGCAGCGACATACTCCACGGTATGTTGTTCTCTGTCAGCAGTGGCGGTGCGCCTAGATACCGGTTTGGGTGAATGCGAACCCGAACTGCCAATGGGCATGGGACCACCAACCACTTGGGACTTCAACTTCTGGCGAACAGGGGGAGGGAGGGGAGGGGGAGTAAAACTCGTGTCATCACCATCTACTGGGGTAGAAATATCATGGAGGAATTCATTCTGCATGGCTTCATCCGCAACAATATCCATGTCAAGATCGTCGTCATCAATGAGGATAGGCGATGGAGGTCACGCGGGTGGAGGAGACATTGGTGGAGGTAGAGGCATCGGGGGGTCTCCCGATGCCCGAGGAGGTGAGGCTGGAGGAGAAACGTAGCGTGGGCCACTGGCAGAGTGAGTTGGCGAAGCTACAATGGCGGGTGTGACGTCTTCGGCCATCGGAAGGTCGCCCGATGGATCACCTCGGTGAGAGGGGCCTCCTCTATCGCCTGGCTGCTCCCAGTCACCAAGGTTAACAACCTCCATGTCAGTGTCTGAGTCTTCAGCAGGGGTGGGTTCGTCCAGTTCCACGACCTTTTTCTTCTTCTTGTCCTTCCTGGAGGCACGAGCAAGTTGTTTCTGCGCCAGCCCAAGCAGATATTGAATGATCCGTTCTCCCAACTCTGTGGCATGAGTGTGACTCACATTGTCCTGGACGATGTCCGCAGTGGGGACAAGTTTATGGAGACCCAAAATCGTCAAATTTCCCCCGCATTGTATGTTCAAGAGAATCATGTCGGGTTTAAGAACACCCCCCATAATTGCGTCGAGGGAGGCGACGGTGAGCTCTACGCTTTGGGACGACCAATTTCCCAATTCAGGTTGGTCGAGGGAATTGGCATCCACAAAGGTGGGTAGCTTGGGTGAACCGAAAATCCTCCGCAAATGTTTGGAGCTATCACCATGACCAACCATCGGGAGCCCTCCCGGTGTTTCCATTTCCAATTTTCCTTCCAATTAATATATGTTCATCTTTTATTTCGCTCGTCTTGGTGCTCCTCTTTGTTGCACTTGCACATGGCTATCGTTTCACATGTTTTGTATTTCTTTTCACGTATATCCTCGCTCGTGCTCATTTCTTTCACATTCTATGTCATTTTTGTTCTCAATTGCTTCACACTGCATTTTGTGTCGTCCACTTTTCGGGAGACCTCCCGATGTTTTCTGCCTTGCACGCACATGTTGTGGACTTCATGCCATTTTCTTCTCGTCCCATATCAGGAGACTTTGTTGCAAACTGTATTTTTAGTTTTCTTATGTTCTGTGTTTTCTCCTATTAGTGTGGGATACTATTCTTTTCTACATGTTCCCAACATGTGTCCTCAATTATCTTTTATCACATTCTTTGCTGTGCGTACTCCCCAATTGTGTTACATGACAACACGGGGAGGTCTCCTGATGCTTCTTCACTTTGCCTCCATAATTTACAGATTGGTGTTTAGCATCGGGAGATCTCCCCATGTTATGTTTGGTTTTCCTTCTTTTCTTACATTATTATTGCTAATTTTATTCTCTACCTACATTGTCTACCATAATTAATTATATTAATTTACTATTTTAAGCCCGTGATTATAGTAATCACGTTCTAATTTAGTCTAATTTTAATTCATACGTCTAGTTTTAGTTAAATATGTGTTGTAGGAGTGTATGGGCCCACCGAGTGACGCTTTTAGGTGCCATTAGTGGCGCCACCTCATAGCGACCTCCACTACCTCCATGTAGGGTAGGTAACGGGCTCCACTCTATCTTGGGTTGGTTCAAGGTGGGTTCATCAATGCCTATTCTAGCCATTCTATACACTGCAGGGGGGAGGGGTTATAGCCATTCTATTCACAAAGTCACGGAGGTAGGCCCACAAAGCACAAAGGGGGTTGGTACCCAAGATGCAAGGTGATGGTTTTGCAAGCGAACTAGGTGGGATCATGGAGGTGGCCATGTGGCTTTGCGCACCATTACTAGTTGGTCTTTGATCTAGCTTGGGTCTAGTACCCAACTATGTTATCTTTGTTCTAGGCAATGAAGGTGGGGGTCCTCATCATATCCAAGATCGTCATACACGGGGCCTATATATTGGTTTAAGGAAGCTAGTGGTTTTGACTTTGAATATTCATCAAATATCTAATTGTGGCTAAAAAATATTTTTTTCTTTCTTTATACCTATGCTTAGAACAAAGACTAATATGATTTTTTTTAATATCAACCATGTAGCCATATGTATGTGCAATAGGTTGAAGTGTTGGTTTAAGCACCCTCTACCTTAGAAGAAAACAGGTTGTGGATTGTTTGACATGAGGCAACTTGGATGACATAAATAGGTGGGTAGTTCAAATGATGGATCGATCCAAGTCAGCTCATGTCACGTAAATTTAGGTCCACTAAATTCTCATACTGCCCAATCAGCAAGTAAATTACCTTATGCATGTGGCTGATCTGGGATCACCCTGACCAGAAAGTTAATTGGATCTTGATATCAAGGATTATCCCACTGGTGGCGCTTTCCACGTTAAGTACTTGCACCCGTACACTCTCCAGGCCACCTTGCGCTGACAATCTTTACGTCATCTAACGTGAGAATTCATGAAGAAGCTGCAGCCTTGGCAACATCTGGAAAAACTATGCTGACCATCAGCAGTCTCATGTCATGCCACCTATAAATCCATGTTGCAGATATCATAATGCTACCTGTACTTGAGAGTATAGTGTATAGTTTAGCTGTCTAAACGATTGGATTGGGAATACAACAGTATGTCACCTCAGAGTATGACATTAGTCACGTTTTTTCCAGATTACATATAAACAATTTACTGCTGAAATGCACAGGTGGGAGGGGGGTGACTCACTGCTATCTGTGCAGACCTCCTTTGGAGAATCGTTTTGTAATTCACGCAGATTCCACACCAATCGATGCACGCGAGATTCAAAGCTTGCGCAGCTGGGTCTTTGCTTCAATGGCGTTATGTATCAGTCTGAAGAGAAGAAGAAACAATGAATGCAATTTCTTAAGCGGGAAAATGTGGAGACCAAGTGAACACTCCCAACTCCACATACAAGTTTGATCGTCATATCAATTGCTAATCACGCAGATTGTCATTTTAAGTTTCAGAAGTGGAGTTGAGATACGAAAGTTATATAGAGAGTCAAGATGAAGATTTAGTTTCTCTTCAAGCAATCCCTTTCCTGTTGAAACTTGAACCTCGAACAGTTAATATATTTCGAGCACATAGTCAAATCTTGTCGTTAAAAATGTCTTTTTGGAAATCAATCTTAACTACTTACAAACTGTACCATATGCCATTCATTTATACATGTCTAATTAAGATAAGTGACCACTTAAGGCCCACATACCTTAATTATGCCATTGCAGGAACAAAGATTCAGATCAAGCTCCCTTTCCTGTAATGTTTCCCGCGTTGAATTGGACAAGCAGCAGTATGCACATGCAGATACATCATGACCGCATATCCCATGTATCTCCATGTCTCTACCATTGCAATTGGTTTTAGCCTAGAACTAGGCGATTCCAACACAAGGATGCCGAGTCGTGTGCAAAAATGTAAAGTCTGTCCTCAAAGTACAGCTGAACAGAGCTCTCCAAAAGTTTCCAGAGGGCACAATTGAGTACTAACATGCAGGGATATTCGAGAGTCGAGACTCCTTATAAGCTTAAGTTTGATTGCCTTGGCCATTGATAACTAAATGCCAAATGTATCCCTCGTTCCTTTGATTGTATTTTTTTATTTTTTTGGCACAAATTGAAAATTCAATTGCAGAAAGAACCCAAAATACAACCAACCCGGCCGAAACTCATTCCTTTGATTGTAAAGACAGAAAGCACGTAATGAATGCAATTTGAGAGATGTTGTCTAGAATTGTTCCTGACTGACTGTTACCTGCAAGGCATACAACTTTTTAACCAGTTTTTTTAGACCAGCATATAAATGGGTGGTAAGGGATCGTACGACACATGGAGATATGGCAAAAGGGATGGTGGGAATTATCGTATACGAGCATTGGAGCATCCCTCTCATCTGTCCAACACAAAAACTTGACACCTGACAGATTTGTTGCCGATTCATCTCACATGACCTTGAGTAGACTAATTTGGGGACTCTAAAACCTTTTTTTTCTTTTTTTTTTCTTTTTTTTGAGACAGAAGGCCAAACAAGCCAACCTCTAAAACTAATTCCACTGTCAAATCAACCCAAAGAAAACCTCCAAGCTGCATACTATTTCAGGGCTTCTATGTTGGATGAATGAGATGTACACTCGTATAAAATAATTCCCTCTCTTCTGCTAATCATCAGTTATCCAATTCATTCTGCAAGCACCCTGCCCCCACTTTCAACAAATTCATGGAACCTGCAAATTAGCCACAAGTAACTTCAATTTTTCTATTTCTCTCTGATCACAGAGATCCTCGTGTTTGATATACAGTTCCACATTTATGGCAAATCAAATAGATGACAAGTATAGCTGGAAGCTCGGTGAACAATAACTTCTAATCTACTCTTTTCACTTCAACATTGTATTTAACTTGAATCGATTAAAGAGAATTCGATTAAGAGCACATGTGCAAAATCTCTGGTCATATGGCAGTGTGGCTCGTTTCTCTGGCAATATACTACTGGAAGGGCCGCACTACATGCTGATTATACAATTCTAATATAGAGGAGACAGAAGAATTAAAGCTACAGGGTATGTTGGTTAAACATATAAAAGGAGGAGAAGATGCGGCGATTTTCTCTGGATTTGGTGAAGGTAGTGAAACGTAAATAGTATAGTTAACCTGCAACACTGTCTCAAGGTACCTTTTGAGTGCTCAAAAGGTGTCAACAAATCTAAACGATATTGACACATTTTGGGCACTATATTGACAATATTTTACCGTAGGAGAGACATTATTTACTTTTAAAAGGATAGTATGTCCCACACTACAAGTAGGAGCGGACCTACCACCAAGCAGTGTGCTCCGAAGCTTTTGCCGCTCGATCCTCCGATCAGGGGTTCTTGACCAATCTCAACAAATTGATCTCTTTGCAGGAATGACCGGAGAATCAGGAGCGTGGTGTTCGAGATTATCAAAAAGCGTGGGAAGGATGGCGGAGAAAAGGGAACTCTAAGATCGGAGAAGATGACCGCCATGTCCATCTGCTTGCGTTTGGTTTGCACGCGTTTTCAAACAGTTCTATCGACAATATTGAAATTACGAAGGGGCAGGTTCAAGCCCTGTTTGTGCAGCAGGAAGGGACGTTTGCGTGTCTTGGAAAGTCCACCGCCCCTCCAAGAGATTTCAACTAAGTTCCCGAACTGAGCTCCCAGCTAAATTACCTTTCCGGATGCTTCTCCTTTTGTTCGCCTTTGTGAGGACCGAAATAAGATAGAGCGGCGTATGAAGCACCTAGATATCAAAATAAAAGATCAATCTCATTTGGGAGTTATCTAGAGTCTTCTCCAGAATGCGCATAGGCATATTTGATTAGGTGCACAGATCAAGGAATTTGGAGGTAACTTATTGGAGATGTAAGTAGTTTAGGCCGTAGTGCCAGATTGTGGACCCGACGTTTCTCTGCAGTACTACCATCCGTTCACATCACGCGCAGCAGACTGTCCAAAAACTTCGAAATTAGGTCCGGATAAGCACAAGTTTTTTCCAGCTGGTCTCTCTCGCATGCATAGGTGCGGTATGCGCGGTGTCGGCAGCAGGTCAATCGTCCTCCCTGTCACGTTTCGGAGCACATCGACTTTTGCACATCTTAAAATCTTGTCACTCACGGCGGTTTTACCCAACAGCTTTCTTGCATTGCATTTGCAGAAAAGCGGCATAGGAAACATTCCGGGACTACAACTTTCCTTATATAACCTGCCGAACCTTCGATACTAAATTCAGTACAAGTGATACTAAATCCAGTACAAGTGACAAGATTGTTCCAGAAGTCGCGAATCCGTCACAGAGCAGCACCTACATGCCAATTACATACAGTCCAAAATAATCTATAGGTCGCTCCCTCCGCCAGAAAAGATTGGCAGGGATCACCATTGATAAACGTCGATGATCTGTTGATCAACACGAAAGAAACTGACAACCAATTGTTGAACACGCCGGTAGGGTCAGTAACTCGGAAATGAGAGCTGGTTGCAGGACAGATACGGTTAGATTGTATATAAATTTTCACATTCAAATTAACTACACCCTGTGGCAGCAGAGTGTCAACGTTACTAAACTATTGTGAGCTTACTCCACACGCAACATCCATGTGATTCAAGGATATCCTAATACCAAGTCAGCCAGTACTATCTAAACAAACGACAAGATAGACGTCACCTTCTCCGCGAGTACAATACAAAGTTTACAAACTTCAGAATGCCAATATAAATTCACAACATCACGAGATTCTGGAAACATAGAGTAAACTGGATGTTATCAAGCACACTGCCAGTCTCGCATTACTTTAAACAATTCATAACAGTACAGCCGAACTATGCGCAGTATATATAGCGACTCATTGACTTCGTTGATTCCATCGATCAGTAGAGGATAAGAAACCAAGTGTTGGCACCTATTCTAGTTCACGTGCATGTTTTCCATATTAAGGCATTAACATGCACAATGTATGGCATAAATATGTCACGTTAAAAATAAAACTCCCCTAGAAGCTTGAGATGGCTTTAAAAGCGGCGCAAAATGAACAATATGTTATGATTCCGGAAGCCAGAACACGCACGCGACAAAAACTTCTCTACGGGACAGTAGTGTCCTTCATCAAAGTGGCTTATACGAACCACCCTAGTATAGGCGCTGCCCGCCTTCGAAACGATCGACATACGGACTAGGCCAGTAGCTAGTGGCGCCTCCAATATGTTTCGTTGGTGCTGCAAGCGTGGTCATGTTGCCGCTGGTCATTATTTTTGCAGGAAAGACAACTATCTGATCCTCAAACCATTTTTGGAACTGCCACTATTTGAAACTGTCATGGTACAGTAGATCTACACCTCCTAACGTCATAACCAACTCTATTCCTTGGCGCAGGTGCCAGCAGGGCAGCTGCAGTTCGCACCGCATTTTCCGGTATTGACTCCCTCCTTTGCACAAGTTCCTGTAAAACACACATCATATCCAGTTCAGAGACTCAGATCATCAGATAATGTCACACGAAATTAAGTTAAACAAGCAGAAACCATATCCACAATACAAGGGCCGGAAAATAGGACGGGATCCAACGACTGAATACATAGCAACTTACATCGAAAAGAACGATTAAAAACCAACTGAACGGGGAACTTGACGAGAGCATGCACATATCAAAGAATCCTTGCAATCTTTATAATCTCAATGTTAAAGATATAGCAATATATCCATTAGTTTCAATAGGCAGATTTGAACCAGCTGGACAATCGCAGTTGCCGCACTTTCCGCCATTCTCTCCAGCCACGGAGAAAGAGATATCGCTGGAGCCTTCCTTGGCACAGGTGCCGGCGGGACAATTGCAATCCCCGCACTTACCGGTCTCACCGGCAACGGTGTAGCTGCAGAATCGCAAACAACATTTCATGAATCTAAACACGCTACGCTCACAAATCTGAACTCCGCATACAGTGGCA
The DNA here is from genome assembly GCA_964035585.1 of Polytrichum formosum. Taxonomy (NCBI): domain Eukaryota; kingdom Viridiplantae; phylum Streptophyta; class Polytrichopsida; order Polytrichales; family Polytrichaceae; genus Polytrichum; species Polytrichum formosum. Next base: position 23,534,512 of record OZ037935.1, on the reverse strand, counting down.
TCATTCCATTCTCCTTTACTTCAAATCAACGAACATAAAAACATTGTCCACACTACTTTGTGCAAACAAGGCATCGACGCAAATTGTAAAGAGAACTTCTCTTCAGCTAAGGTTTACAGAACGAGGACACCATTCAGCCGCTCCTGCTAACCAGGAACTCGGCAGGCTCGCCACCCTAGCACTTCCAGAATGGGACAGGACATGCAAACAGCACAATGTGTACCTGAAGTCACCAGACATGCTTTCGTTGAACCACGTGTTCCTGTTGCACCTGCTCAGCCGAGAAGCAACAAAAAAAATTCAGACACTGCATGATTCCTCTACAGCACACAAAGAACCACCGCTCACCAGCACTCTAAATAGGTCACTCTCGTGACAGTCACCATCACCGACCTCATTTCATTCGAACCTCCTCTACTGATATGCACTGAAAAGATCGACACCGCCAGGAAACGGATCCAAGACGATTTTAGAACCATGCAAAATTCTACTCTGCGCAATCATGGGTCTAATGCACTACGAGAACTTCCAGGAGACGGAATTCGACACTGGTGGCCATCGATCGGATTGCTTACGTGCAGGTGGCCCGGCAGCCGCACTTGGGGCAGCATCCGCATCCGTTACCGCAAGACATGGTGGAAAACGGAGAGGATTGCACGTCAGATGGCAAGATTGATGTAAGAGACGGAATGCACGACGTGAGAAGCGGCGACGGCGAGAGCGAGGGCGCTTGCAAAGCAAAGCGAAGGAAGGAAGAAAACGACGAACGTAAGAAAGGAAAGAAAAGAAGGGCGGTAGCAGGGAGAAGGACGGAGGTGGCAGCCCCTTTATGGCTTAGGCGTTCTCCATTCGTCACTTCATCCACCTACTCTGCCCGTCCAAACGGTAATAAAATATTTGGGCTCCTGCCCTGACCTGCCCGTCCCCGACATTCCCAGCACGCCATGCCCGTGCTAAAAATCGATCAGCCGACCTGCCCAGCGCGGCAAAGCAGGCGTAGCGGCGGCGCTTGGCATGCTTGCCCCAGCTGCCCGCCAAACGAACTAAACTCCACAATTCCCTCCAAGCTGTCTCAATTATGGCCACGAACTAAACTAATTTGGTAACAATTAGTTAGTGGACTTACTTACTATCCATGCACTTATACATCCGATTTAGTAAGGCATCCAAAATTGGTGTGGTCTATGTTAAGTGGCCACTTCACACACGAGACTGAGAGCCCGTCACCTTCGCACTTCAAGCACTCTCAGTGGTGGAAAAGGCGGAGCCGGTCCAAGTTCACTTCACACTACGCTTGAGGGACCAACGGAGTATGTGAATGCACGATGGATGTAAGGTCTACATGGATTCCTACATGGCATTAAATGAATCATGTCTCATGGTCATTTGGACTAATTTCAAAAACCACCTCTTGAAGGTAGGCCTAACAAAAAATCGGGGGACCATGGCACTCCGAATGTTCACAACCGTTGATTTATTCTATTTTATCATGATTCTCATGCTCGATACCTTAAAGGGTAGAAGCAACAGTCTAATATATGGAGGTGCATCTTGCGTTGAGCCAATCTTAAATAAACTCCCTAGATCATGTGTAGAGGAAATTGTTGCATATGAGCGTATACTGCAATAGCTAATTTTGGTGTGAAGTTGTCTTTTTAAAATGTCCTCCTCCTTTATAATTTTTTCTTTATTTTTAATTAAAAAATGGTGTTCAACCTAAACATCATGTTGGGATCATGTACCCGCTCACTTTGCAAGTAACATGGTCCAAACATGTGTTTGCTTAGGAAAAAAAAGTATATACAAACTTTAAAAAATAAAAAATAAGAATAGAATGGTAAAATGGATAGTTCATGATCCATGCCTAGTGTTAAGTGAAAGTGATTCAAATGTATACACTAACTTTGAGTTTTGTGAAGAAAAAAAATCATAGACATTTCAAAAAAACATATTGATCTACAAAGCCAAGCAACTAATGATGCAAAAAATAATTCCAAGCCAAATCTACATATTTAAGAACATGGTGCAAATGGTGTGCAAGTAGGTGATATTGGACAAGTATTTGTCCAAATTTTGTTTTAAATAAAATAAAATAACATTATTTTGATGGGTTTTTTATAAACTTTTGTGATGATGCCTTCAAGTAGACAAGCAAGGAATATGAAAAAATAAATCCAACTCCATAATATTTAAAATCATGAAATCTACATCTAAAACTAGGTTCATCCATATGCTAGCAAATATCATCTTCTAATCATCTTCATTGCCATCATAATCAACATGATGTGTAATTGGATATTTGCACATGCTAAAAAAGTGTTGATATCTTCGCCCCCTAGGTGCTAGCCCCACTGAGTAGCACCTAGGGTATGAAAAATGATATAACATATATTATTAGTTTTACTAATTGATTCAAAGTCATTCTAGGTAATAATAACTACTATGGATAATAAGGCTCAGAAAATATTTATTTGTTTTTTATTCTTTAATATAAAAATTTGAACATGAAAAACGGATTTTTGAAGACAACATACACCTAGCAATGCCGACACAAGTCGAATACATATCTATAATACCCATTTTAATTACCCCCCTCCCAATTGTTGCTTGCAAGTTTTATCATATAACATTCTTGTGGCATGGTTTGGATAAGCGCGACTAGATACGGCACTAAATTTATCACAATGCTAAACCATAAATTTATTAATAAATTATAAAACCCATTTGTAGCTTGAGTCAACATTGGGGGTTGTTTTAGTTGGGTTGTCCATGCAACTAGGACACAAGAGAAATCCTTGCTCCCTCAAATGTGTGTGCATACTATGAATTTAACCCACATGAACATGGGCCTCGATACATTGCTGGGGATTCGTAACACTCAAGTGTTTTCATTACTAGAGCGTTCTTGATTCGCTTTCATCTTGTTCGTGTGGGCCCCAGGAATATAACCATGGGATGCCACTATTGCAGATTCAGTTTGAAGACTGAATAAAGAATATAATTTTGATTCAAGCAACTTAAAAATTAGCAATAAGACAGTTCCTTGTCTAGTGTGGGATAATAATATATGCATGTTGGCAAAATCTAAAATCGTCTAAAGCTAGCACACTAGGTTGTTGACTTTGCAAACTCACCAACTTGTGGCCATGTAGGACCCTCCGCATCCTTGCTTCTTCACATCCCACATTAACTACTTACATGATTTTTTCCTTCCGTTCCTCATTGTAACTGATACGCCCAAGCTTCGCTACACTTCTTCACCATTTTTCTTTGTTATGAGATCTTCATACCGGTCTTGTTTTTTGCTATCATTTTTCGTTGAGAGTGTTTTGTTTTTCGTTTTTAATTACACATCAAAGTTTTTCTTGTTTCTTGCATCTCTCCTACTCTCAAAGTTGTTTGTTTCTCAATTTGTAGACCTTCATGTACTTCGTGTTTTTGTCCTCGTTCGTTCTTGAGAGAATTTTGACTTTTTAAGGTAATTTTTTTTCCTTTAAGATTGTCTAGCCCTTGTTACAAATTGAGTATTATATTTCTTCTTTATTTGAATTTATTATGCTACTCCTATTTATAACATCTTCTTTGTTCATCTTCTATTGAAAATTCATTTCTTGTTTGAGATTCATTTGCATCACTTATTCTGGTAATATTTTATGTAGCAAAAACACCTTGATGATCTTTCCTCTTGACATCACTATATTTCTCTTACTTTAAAGAACATTTTCCACATTCTCTTTAAAATTCTCTTCGCTAATACCTTCCACCTCCTTTATTTTTAGATAACATTTTTTATCTTCTTACTTACAATAAAATTTAATTAAATCAAATTATAATTAATTCTCATGATACTGCATTTAATTGAATGCAACCAATGTACCATCTTTGTTATTCTCACGTATAGCAAAGATGGATTTTTTGTGATATTTTTCATGATTATATCTTATCTTGAACATATTATCATTATTCATGAATTTGAATAGTTTGATAATCATTAACCATTGAAATTCATATGATAAACATGAAGATACCATTGAAATGTGCTTGATTGAAGATATCCTAAAAAATTACTTATGTTCACTTAAGACTTATATACGAATAAGGTATCATCAAAAATTTTGAAAATTTTGGGTATATCATGTATGTGGATGTATGATAACATGATCCATCATAGTTGATGTTTACGACTATTTAATGATATAATTGTGAGACAATGTTATTAAATATCAATATTTGACAAGTGAGATTTGTTTCAATAAACATAAAAAACCAAATGCTACATTTGTTGAAATACGACATATTGATAGGCTTTCATCTTAATATCACTGTATTTTTTTTGATGATTTTTCTCATTTTAAAAAAATTGCACAATATCAACATGATAATATAAAAAATAAACATACATTTATAGTGATTTATATTCATTGCAATTGAATATATTTTGATCTAACATACCACATACTACAATTCTCACTTGTGCAAAATAAATGATGGATTAATTAAAATAAAATTGGGTTGTACCCAGACGTTATAGCGATTTGCCACACGTTACACACGTGAACACCTACATTATTAACCAAAATAGATACATGGAATCCAATGCCACATCATGGCCTTGGTGACAACTCATATAGGGTTAGAAAATAAGGCTAGTGTATCCTAAAGCCACATCATGGTTCTATGCCACCTACAGTATTTTGCAAAAATACAATATAGCTATAACTTTGTAATAACTAGGAGGGGACAAGGGGTCTTATGCGCCAACTCGAAGATACTTACCTAAAAGCTCCATCCAACCCTCTTGATGAACTCATCCAGATTTTGTTACCCAATAATTTTACTTGAGCGCCATGGATCCCTAGCCTCAATGTATGGTCGTACACACAATTTATACAGGTTTCACCAAGTTCATAAATCATATTTATATATTTATGTGTCTGAAACCTTCTCATATACATGTTCTTATGTCAAGGAGAACATCAAAATAATATGCTCATACTAGACATGGATGATCAAAATATGACGTATGTATTTGCATCCAAAGGCACCCATACTACATATTTGAATTCAAATCTTCAATAACATAGAAGTGGTTAACAATATTCAAATAATGCACTTGAAGAGTATGTTGATTCAAGACATAGTCACTTTTGACACGATCAACTAAAATGAAAGTATGTAGCTCAAATACGCTATTTTGTTTTGCTTGGAGAGGCCCAATACAAACCTCTGTGACACTTAGGGATTAATCATAGCAAGAAGCCCAGAGGTAGGTGAGAGCATTTTCCAAGGAGATGCTAATCCTCAAGGTAAATTTTTTAATGTTTTTCAATATTGTTTAGTAATTTTATGGCCTTCTACATTGATATGTGGTAATTAGGTTGACCTCATGAATAGGTTGACACTTTACCTATGTATATACATTACCTTGGGCCAAAAGCAACTTATAATTTTTTTAATAACTTTGTTTATTCATTCATATAGCAATTGCAATACAAATAATAATAAAAAATCAATTAACTAAAAATTTGTATTCCGTTATGGTGCTCATAATTAGTCAAAATTGTGTGAAGTATCGATAAATTATCATGGGTCAACCTACTTGCACATATCGATGTAGCTCCTTCTACACCACCTCCGGTATAAAGAATATGAAACTACACTAAACATGATATTTAGTGTCACTAATTCTAATTGTCTTGCTCAATACTAGTTGTAAACCGCGGTATAGTGTCACCAACACTACATGTTAGCCCAGCATTATTTGTCATTCCTCATAAATTTTCTGGATGATTATAGATTTACAGTGTCGCAATTACTATCACTTACCAAGTGATTTTTCATCCAAGTTTCAGTCATACATGACAATATTTCATCACAAGTTGGTGACAAGAGAAGGTAGGGTTTTGGCCAATGGATGAACTCATCCATCATCCATGACAATATTTGTAAACTTATTCTTAAGAAGTGTCATCCAAAAAGTTACCGTAGTGACATAAAATACCATATGACACTAAACATGATATTTAGTGTACCTATTGACATTTTGTATTGGTGGACTTTGAAGTGGTTGAATCCTAATTAATTTTGTTAAAAGGTTCATTACATGAGGACAGTAGCAAGCATGTTAATTACAAGGAAAATTTCCCCCTTTTCCACCAATTTATGAAAACCTTGTGTTTTTAGTCAAGTTATCAAAGCAAAGCATAATTGATTTTTATTACCCTAGTGGAATCATTGTAATTTATAAAAGCATCAACATCAAAAAAAATAAGGACTTTAAAATATGTCAAAGGCAAAATTATATATAATTGCTTGTTTTGATATAAGCACCCAACGATGTGATAAAGAAGGTTCTAAGTAACATAAGCTGTGTAGTTAGGATTTTGGATAAGACAAAAAATCAAGGTAACACTCAGGGAAGACTTAAAAGGTGATTCTTATATCATCCAATTGTCACAAATAAGTTTTTATTAAGACAATCACATGATTATTTAAAGTTATTTTGGTTTTGAAACGGTTTGGATGATGATTTATAGGGTAAAATCTTACAACAATACATGTAATTATGGTTGACTCTCAACTCACATTATTTACCCAGGCAATAGTATGGCAGTGAGTTTATTTTAATTAGACCAAGTGCGGTGCACAAGCAGAGGCACAATCATCGTCAATAATATTACATAAAGTATCCCGTTTTAGTTTTTTTACCAAAGCCAAGGGCACTTTGGCATAGTCAATAATCTCGTGTTAGTTAAATCCTTCTAACTTAGCTTGAAAAGGCAGTGCAATCCTCCTAAACATGAGTTCCATCTTCTTTGATTAAACATGATCTTAGTTATATTGTTTGGGAATTATCTTTTATATATTTGGCCTTGGCCATAGTTATCATGACATCTATGAATTGTAACCATAGGACAAACCACATATGCATGTTAATAGATCATGGCGTGGTTCATTAGTTTATCAGAGTTAATTTGAGGTTCAATTTACGCTCTCACTCTCTTGTCCATTAATCATTTAAATACTCGGTCCATTTCTTATAACTCAAGACTATTGGCTAATTTGTTTAATTACCATGTCTAGATTAATCTAGAGGTTACCACTCTAGCATTTTAGAATGAAATCACTTCAGTATATTACATAAAACTTATATCACTTACTAGAGTTCCAACTAGCAAGGCAGTTCATCTTCTTGGCCTCTTTGTAGTCAATGGTCTTGTCAAACTTGTCCTCTCATTTCTTGTCAAGGGTTACAGCGATAGAATCTTGAGAGGTTCAAAATTGTTGAGTTCATAGCCTCTTCATCTTCTAGATGTCCTTGTTTTCCGTCTCTCTTCGCTTAGACAAGAAGTTATCACCACATATTACAACGACCACATATAATTCCTCAATTCAGTGAGTGTATTTCAATTTCTATTAAATATCAATCTTCTAAGTGGTTAACTAACAACGTCCCACTTTACAATTCTATATGACAATGCGTCATTCAATCTTAGTTTCTTTGAGACCCTCAATCAAACTATGGCCTAGGCAAGCTTTCTTGAAGCTAGACCAATTTGACAAAGACAATTTGATTATGTTGCTACTATCCTCCGGGGACAAAACTATTACTTGCAATCAGTTTGTTACGTTTTTCTCTCAGGGGTTGACACCATAGTTTTCTTTGGATCTATTCCAAATTAAATTTCAAATCCACACTCAACCAGACAATATCCATGAGACAAAATTTACATTGGAAATCTCAAGCTTATTGTCTGCCAATCTTATATTCACCTTCAAACAATGGCTTTATTTTGGATAAAGGACTCACTCCTCTTCCTTAATATGAACTTTATGAGAGCAACACAATCACTATGGCTTCCTTCATAAAGAACAAGTCACTTGGTCTCTCTTATCACATACTATGGTTTAAACATATACCAATTTCCATGTTAATTCACCCATACAAAGACTATGGCTTTAGCAAGAATTCCCATAAATAATGGTATAGTCAATTGTCAATGAATCACTCCATGTTGACACACTTAATTACAAATCCCACCCTATCACTCCGGCTTGATTCTCGAGTTCACCAATCTCTCGAATTCTTTAGCCACAAACTTTAGTACAAACATATAATGAGAACTCAATTAACCAAACTCTCAATGACCACTAATGAGGTAATTTAGTACTTCAGACAACATAGTCACTCTTTCACCAGAGATTGAAACAAAATCCCAATGATAAGATAAAATATTTGCAATCTAGTCCAAGCACCCCGGATTCAATCTAATTACTTAGAGCACCAGGCAATTGACTAGACAAATATTTATCACACACACATACTTCAAAACACACTTGTTTTTATATTTCTATTCTAATTGAAAATCTGGCAGTGTTCCGGTATTACAAAGGGTAAGTTATGGGCTCCCTTCTTCTTGAATTTCTTAGCCTCAAATACTTTTTAAAACACATGTGTAGATATCAAAGTTTAGATCCGTTCTATCGGGCTATGGTCTTTCTTATCTCTATTTGTCTGGAATCTCGAGACAATAGCCTATTCGTACCTACTTAGTTGGACTTTTCTAGTTCATATGAAGTCATGTTCACATTTGGATCCTATTCAAGCTTAACCAAAACAAAAATTAGCACCAAAAGGTGTTTCAAAACAAAATGAAATAATTATATCTTTACAAATTTAAAAATATTATGTTTATATTATTCATATAATCACAAATGATTTAATAGTCCCCCAAAGAACACCCCTTGAGAGCAATTGGTTATTGCACTAGGTAGTGAACTCATCTTTAGTGAAATCTTTGGTGCTAATCTTGTGAAATACAACATTGCCAATATTACTAGTTGGAGATCAATGACCATGCTCCTTATTCAAACTGCATGGATGTATATATTTCATTGGCCCAAAGTAAGCGGGGAACTCAAAGCGAGTAACTACACTGTATGGAAGTTTATGTCACCGGGGTAACTTTTCTAATGCCCTCTTCTTACGAATAGCTTTACAAGTATTGTCATTCCGAATTACATTTTATGACCACGAAGTTTTTTGAAATTTCTCCAAACAATACCCAACTAACCTAAGGGCCACTTCACACACGGGACTGAGAGCCCATGACCATTACACTTCAAGCACTCTCATTGGTGGAAAAGGCGGAGCCGGTCCAAGTTCGCTTCACACTACGCTTGAGGAACCAACAGAGTAAGTGAATGCAAGATGGATGTAAAGTCTACATGGATTCCTACATGGCATCGAATGGATCACGTTTCATGGTCACTTGGACTATTTTCAAAAACCACCTCTTGGAGGCAGGCCCAACACAAAACTGGGAGACCATGGCACTCCGAACATTCACAGCCGTTGATTTATTCTATTTCATCATGTGTGAGAATCCGCATGAATAGAAATTCATTGAAATAGCATTTGGTTGAGGGCCCGGTCACATATGAACTTCACACTACACTTGATGAAAACACTGCATGATTCTGGAGGTGTTTTGGGACGGCCTTTGGACACTTTCTTTTGGGCTCTCACAATTTCATGGTCACGGCTCTTGGCTCGTGTGTGAAGTGGCCCTAAGTAAGCACCGAAACCGCCTACGGTACTACGGTAATTGCCAGGATTCTTTCCAAACCCTAATAAGTGTACTTTAGATTACCAAAGTAATAGCCGATTAGAAGCCCCGAGAGCCAGCCCTAAAAATTTGATGGAAACTGCTTAGTTGTAAGGACTAACTAAATGATGGAGGTTAACTGGAGGCAGTTGTGGTTCCAATCTAAGTCTAAATCAAAATCATGAGAAAGAAATGTGAGGTCTCAGTACGTCCACTCATATCTCATAAATTTTTGGCAGCCAAAGATTGCTTCAGAGCTGATGTTTTCCTCCCTAAAAGGCAAGGCTCGCATTCTCCTGTGGAAAATGAATCATGAGAAACTGAAGTTTCTGAGTGCAAAAGATATGAAATTATGACCGTATCTTTAGTACTAATTCGACTCTTAAACAAAAACGTTGAATGGGATGGACCGATCCAACGTTTGGCACCTGCAAAATACTGCGAGTATTTGGTACTGTGTACAAGTGCATTAATTAGCCTACATGTCTTTTCTTTTCTTTTTTTGGCACAAATTGAAAATTCAATTGCAAAAGAACTAATTAGCCTACATGTCGGTTCTCATATGTTTATGTTAGCTTTGGTCGGTGTTTTTTATGTGCTTGATACATACATAGAATTCACACATACTTAATAGGGCCACTTCACACACGAGCCAAGAGCCATGACCATGAAATTGTGAGAGCCCAAAACAAAGTGTCCAAAGGCCGTCCCAAGACACCTCCAAAATCATGTAGTGTGGTCACGGGCCTCAAGTGTAGTGTGAAGTCATATGTGTCAACTGGTGTTGAAATACTTGTAAAATTCGGCATATCATAAATCCTAGCAATTTTGTGATGAATATGTTATCATGGATGATTGAAATTTGGATGGAAAAACACGTAGTATGTGACAATATTTGCAACATTGTAAATCCATAATGCCCAATTTTATGTGCAAGGAAAGGCAAATAATGTTAGGGTTACGTGTAGTGTCGGTGACACTACACAGGTGGTTTACGATTGGTATTGAGCAAGACAACTAGAATCGGTGACACTAAATACAATATTTGGTGTAGTTAATCAATGAGGGCCAAGCATACTCCCCATTATATACCCACTTGATATTCCAACCCACACAACACCTTATTTGCACCCCAAGTGCTATCAAATTGCTTGAGCCAAGCATCTTTGTCTTTGCGAAGCTTCTCGATGTCAACTCACTTAAGACCTCGTTCCAAGTGATTCCAATGTAATTGGTTTGGATGTTTTCATGTTATAGGAATGTAAATAGCACTTCAACCAATTTAGCAAACATAATCAAAGAACATGTTCGCTTGTGGGGTTACCGCCACTTTCCGTTGAGGGACTTTTTGATTGCGGGAACGTGCATGATCGACTTGGGTTGCTTGAGTTTGGTGTTTACGGGCTTGCGATTGGATGTGTAAAGAGTGTAACCAACTAACCAACTAATTCAACTATTAGTTAACCATTTGCCTTTCGTAACTATAGTTGTTCGTGATTTGACCTGCCAAAAAATGTAGTTAACAATAATTATGTATATATCTAGTTAACTAAAGTTGAGCGCATCATGTTCACGGAATTCTGTTGTAGTGTTGTAGTGTCACTAGTGTGTTTATTGTGTTGGTGGTGTACATGGAGGTTGTTCCGGAGCCCAACATTGTGAGTGATCGTATAAAGACGTTTCTTGATGATCCTCAGTGGCCTGAGCATATCGAAGACCCTCACTTGAAGCGAATCAAGAGGCGGATTTCTTCGAATATATAATAATACTTGAATTTTTTCTAGTTAACTATAGTTGTTCTTCAATCCGGTTTGAAATTTTTCTAGTTGACTATAGTTGTTCCCTAAAATGTATTGGAAAGAATCTAGTTAAGTATAGTTGTTTTGGTAGTTGTCCAAAGTCTAGAGTGTTTCCAAGTTTGAGGCTTGGATATGTTTTGTATTTTAGAAGTAATCACAAAAGGTCCAATCCAATTAGGGCCATCTAACATAATGATTTTCCTCCTAGGGGTGTATTTCATCAAGGAAGAAAATTTTAGACCACGGTCGAAGTTGAGGGTTTTCAATCCCACTTGCAACCATTGTTTTTGCTCTTTTTGTTTAATATGTCACTTGACACATGTTGTATCTAACTTCGATGTATATCTATGAGAATAAAGGTTTTGTGATTTTGATCAATTTGAGAATATCCAATAGTTGCACAATATACGTTTTTAAAGGAGGGGCATCTAGTGCAAATAAGGTTTTAAAAATTTGGATGACACGATGGATACTTTTTTCATAAACGAAAAAATGATTCAAGACTATAATAAATATGTGTAAGAAATTGAAGTGTGAAATTTGGAGTCCATAGGTTTACTCTAGAAGGAGTCAAATTTCATTGACACCTAGTGACGTGCATCTTTTATATCAAGGTTGGGTACCAAGTATGGGGCATGTTTGATTTTGAGACGTTGCCCAAAAGGCTAAAGATAGATGATTCTTGTAGTGGGTAATGGTCACGGTGTCGTAATGTAAATACGTACACTATATAGATGTGTACTTATTTAGTATTGCATTGTGATTCTTTGATTTGGAGGAAAGTAAAGGGAATATAAATAGATTACCTTCTTGTTTACTCATAGTTTACTCTTTGTCTACCTTTTAGTCTTACTTCTAGTTTTATTCTTAGTTTACTTTTGGACCAATGGGTGATTAAAAGCCCATGTGATGAGGATAAGAGGGGGACTTTGTCCCTCTCATATGGGAGGGGGGGAGGAGAGAAGTTTTAGAGAGGAGGTTGTTGTGAAGAAGGAGGGTTTTTTTTAGAAGCTCATGGTGTGTGAGTTTATTTGATGGGAATTTGGAAATAAAATATGGAGGAGTTGTGTTTCATGGTGTTGTTTCTCTAGTGTGATCTCACTTGCTTGATTTGAAGTTAGCAATTAAAAGTTGTGCTAGTTTTAGTGGAGGGAGGTCTGTTGGCTCTTATAAAGAAGGGTTGAGACTTCGACCAACCATAGAAGACGGACATGTCTTTTGTTTGCAATGAAACTTTGAGGAAGTGTAGTACTTATTGTTAGTTTTTTGTAAAGATCTTATTCGCTCAATTTGGCGTTCATATGAAGATTTGAAGACTTGAAGACTTCTCAAGATTCAAGTGTGTTGTGGCTTGTGGTTCGTTGTCCTTTCTGTGATTCCCAGCCGGATTTGGAGGCTAGTCGCATTTGATTTTTTGCATCATAAATTTGTTGCGGGCTTTGTGGGAATCCATAAAAGCCCATTTCATGTTTGTGACAACGAAGTGGGATTGTTGACCCACAAGGTTGTTTTCTGTTGTTCCCATTGGTGAGGCACGATTGCTGGTCACCGTGGGTTTGAAAGTTTAGGAGCCAATCTTTCGGACGTCAGCTCGTGATCTGACGTCCCGTTTTACCCGGCCGAGGCCTGTGGTTTCTTATCACCCTACCCTTACCCTTAACCCATTTAGAGCCGCAACAGAATAGGCTGATGGGAAAGAGTTTGAAGATTTGAAGAAACTGAAGACCGATACTCTTGAAGACCAGAAGATTCGACGGTCCGACAAACAAATCTAGTTGCAGCCAAAAGCCCAGTGTTTTCCCAAGGTGGAGCCCTCTCTACTTGACAACGGGCAAAGAGACTCACCTCCACTCTAAAGCTCCAGTGACCTCCTACAAGCTTAAAAAACACATCGGAAAAATTATTCTACTTATAATCAAAGTCAAATAACATGATTTGATTATAAACATATTGTTAAAAGGAGTGTTCATTTCAAGAGGGCGCCACCTTGGGCACATGACAAGGCCATGAGTTAGATTTTCCTAGGAATAGGAGGCCCATGGCATAACATGGTTGTGTCCCATGGGACTAGGTTTCGGACGAGCATAATGATCCTTTAATTTAGGGATTCCCCATTTACAAGGAATATTTGTGATGTGTATTGTAGAGTTTTGGACAAACAACTATAATTTATTGGTTGTTTAAACGCAACCTCTTTTTTTGGAAAGATATCATCATCTAGCTGCATAGTAATGTTATGGAGACTCCATGCAAAGAAAACAAAAAAAGATAAAGAAAGAGAAGGTTGATATATTTATCATGAAATTGCAAATGTAATACATAAAATTGAAGCAAATTGTGTTGAATTATGGGCCAAGTGGTGATTGGGGTGACACTCACACCGAGGCTTTCAAGCGATCGGCAACTTGAATTCTTAAAATTGTGATTTGCCATTAATTGGATTGCGGTCCAAGTTGAGATTAACACTTGGACCTCGAAGCCTAAGTTACTAGTAAGCTAGGGTAGAGGTGCCATAACTGATCATTTAAGAGATTTTGCACCAGATTTAGAGAAGTACAAAGCGGTGCGAAATTGTCATGCGTAGGAAAAAAACATAAGGAGGTTCACAAAATTTTCGGTAATTTTATTCCTTAAATCGAAATTACCGTGAACTTTTGAAGCCAAAAGTTGGCCTGAACACATCACCAATGTCTAGAGTCTACCCTAACCGCTCATTTCTCCTCACATTAGCACTCAAACCCAAGACATGTGTCATGGCACTATTGGTTTCGGCTTGATCAAAATTTAGTCCCAACTTGATTGAAATTAAGGGCCACTCCACACACGAGACTAAGAGCCCATGACCATTACACTTCAAGCATTCTCATTGGTGGAAAAGGCAAAGCCGGTCCAAGTTCGCTTCACGCTATGCTTGAGGGACCAACGGAGTATGTGAATGCAAGATGGATGTAAAGTCCACATGGACTCCTACATGGCATCGAATGGATCATGTTTCATGGTCACTTAGACTATTTTCAAAAACCGCCTCTTGGAGGTAGGCCCAACACAAAACTGGGAGACCATGGCACTCCAAATGCTCACGATCGTTGATTTATTCTATTTTATCATGCGTGAGGACCCGCATGAATAGAAATTCCTTGAAATAGCACGTGGTTGAGGACCCGGTCACATATGACTTCACACTACACTTGAGGATCCGTGACCACACTACATGATTTTGGAGGTGTGTTGGGACGGCCTTTGGACACTTTCTTTTGGGCTCTCACAACTTCATGGTCACGGCTCTTGGCTCATGGCTAAGTCCCAACTTGGTTGAAATTCCGGTACCCTATAGATTGCCGATGGGGGTCATGATCGGGAATAGGCGCCTCTACTACGATGCGATTAGTAAGCCACCATTAGTAAGTTGAGTGCTTGTTTGCGTAGGGTGAGTTGGGCGAGGAGGTGGCACGAAAATGGGGCCTACGGGTGACCTCCTTCCTCTCCCCTTCCACAACCTTCCAATTCCTCCTTTCATTTTGGCACACCCGTTGTATTATATTTAATTAGCACCCTTACGGGTTTAGTACCTATAACAATCCACCCATTTTTCTACTACTACTTTGGAACTAAGCCTATATTTGGAGGGTGCGCCCATGCAGAGCCTCGCGACAATTTTGGGGCATGCCCGGTCGCCCGGTCGGCGATCCGAATTTGGGGTTCGGGCGACGGCTCCTTGTGAACACTCAACTAGAATGGTGGGGGGGTCGAGTTCAGGCTAGTTTAGATTCCCGCTTTCTATTCACAGCGGGGACATGGGGAATGTGAATGTGAATTAGTTGTCTGAAACCGCCGAATGTTCCATTCTCCCGTAGAACAACGGAACACATGCAATAGCAACTTTTTAGAAGCCATCGATCTTTAAGATTTATGTGGAATCCGACATGAGGGGGCTTAGCTAGGGCCGGTTCCATATGGGGTCCCAAGTCCCCCAACTAGTGTAGTCCTAACGTGAGGCAAAGTCCCCGCTTTTGAGCCTCAAGAAACCATTAAACTACGTTTATATTCGTTAATGTCAAATCTTGGTTATTTTATGCAACATCATTCGTGGGACTTGTCATAACTTTACCCAACAAACCTGGGGGTTGGGTGGGCGGTGACTCATGTGAATGAGATGCAGAGCATATAACGCAACACACCTGGAAACATGAACGATGCTAGTATGATCTTAGCCTTTGCTGTGGTCATGGTGACCAGTGTTGGCCAACCTCCGAAGCTTGGGTCCCACCAAGTTAATGGTTGATGCCAGTGGTTGACTGTGTTGGCCTACGCGATGACCCAATCTTGATGTCAAGAGAATCGTGGGTGTTTTTAGGCTTGGAAGTCGACTCGTATGTTGACTATTGTTATGTTGTTAAGAATTGGGTCTAGCATTTTGCTTGACTCTTGACACAAGTCGTAAGCCTCACCTCCCAAAAAATGTTGCCAATATGGCATCCATGTCGTACTTGGGACTTTGGACTTCAGACCATGTGTGAAGTGGTAAGTCCCAACTTTCCATGCTCTCAATGGCTGAGATTGCACGGATTGACCTCAAGTGAAATGAGACTTGGGATTTGGGACCCCGTGTGAACCTGCCCTTAGCTTTTGATTTGGAGCCACTACAACGTTTATGGTATGTAGGGCCGCTTTACACATTGACCAATAGCCCGGAGAGAGGGAATCATTGCATACAAGCACACCCCTCATTCATCCAACATAAGAGCATCACCACCCATGAATGAAGCTGAACTGCAATCAATCAGGCGTCGTTATTGCTTGGCGAGATTAACAAAAGGGGGAGCAAAACCACTTTACCCTCCTTGGAAGAGTATAATACTCTTGTCTTATTCCCAATTCATTGGAGTTCAAGTCAGCTTGGTGCATTGAAAACTTGCTCCGTTTTGCAGGACAATCACTGCACTGAGGCTGCCCTCGGTGTTCAATATCATCCAATTTTCAGATGGGTGGGGCAATTCCAAACTGAACTAAACTACTCTACATCCATTTTGCAGTTCAGTCCACTATTGGTGGCAATGCTCTAAAAGCGTGAAATAGTATGCATCCCGGAGATTACTACTTTTAGTCGATTTGACATCGGAATTGATCTTAAAGACCCCGAATTAGTTTACTTCAAGTCATTTGAGATGAATCGGTAACAACCCTATATGACTCAAGTTTTGATGTTTGATGGATGAGAGGTATGCTCATATGCAATAATTCTCTCTCTCCCAAGAGCCAAGACCATGAAAGTCTAAAGACCCTTGAAAAGAGGGGCAACCCCACCTCATTGGTACATAACTTCATTATCTTATTTTTCATTTTTTTTTTGAGTTTTACATTGGTGAGGAAGAAAAGGAGACTATAACGGATCATGTTGAGAGAAGAGGGAGGATTCTTGTTGCATTGGCTTTATATTGGTGTTTGCACATGATTGTGCAACATGTGCTTGATATGCAAGCATTGGCACTCAAAGGAGAATGGGAAAATGCCATGATTTTCAGCATTTGCTTTGAAAATATGAAGATGAGCGATCATAGTGTGGGGGCATTTTAGAGAAATGTAGACTTCACCAATAGGTTATTATTGGGTTCTTTCACGAGAAAAATATTCAAACAAAGAACTCATGTATGTCATAATACATTCAAGTTTCTTTATGAGAGGTTAGGTCCGTATTTGCAGAGGAAGAATACACATATAAGAGAGACAATTTTAGTTGAAAGTAGAGTTGCAATATCATTACAAACACTTGGGATTGGAAATACCTTGCATAACGTAGGAGAGGTATATGGAGTGGTTGAATGTACAATTTTAGAAAAAGTGAGAAATTTTTGTAGATGGGTAAGAATTCATTTGCAACATGCTTTTGTGCAATTTACAAATACAACTCGGGTTAGGATTTTAGCATAAGAGTTTGAGGCTCTTCATGGGATTTTATAGGAGCAATTGATGGATCTCACATTCCAATTCTTGCACTTGTAATTGGAGGAGAAAATTACTACTATGTCTCCTCTCATTTCTACTACCTTGGACATTTTACAGCATTTGTGATCCAATCACTTCTACATCTTTGTGATATTGATTTGTTTGTTTTTTAGTTAAGTAAGATTCCAATGTAAATATGCATGTATATGAACTAGAAACTTCAAATGAGTAAGTATAAACATGCTATAGACATGAGATATCAAGAAGCAAGAAATGAAATGACTATAGCTTGATAATAAGAGACATACAAGTAAGTTAGGATGGACATGTACCCATTAAAATGATATATAGGAAAGGGGCATGGAGCATAATTAGACAAACAATTGAATATAGATAGTTTTTGAGACCAAAGAGAGTTTCTTTTTCTTCTTCTTCTTCTTCTTCACAACCAAGCTATGGATTACACATTCAATAAGATCAAGGATTGATCTTGCAAAGTGTTTGTACAACCTAGTTGGGAGAACTAGAGGTTGTTTTTCTAAATTAAATTGCGGAGATCATTGTCTTCGTAGCACTTCTGTCTTGATCCATAGGACTAGTTGGAAGGCAAGTAAGGATATTTATTTTGTCACTAAGACTATTGGCTACGAAGTGATGGGCATAAACTGTGAGTTTGTAATCTTGTGATAGGATATTACATACTAAATGAGTTTTGTGCTCTTATGCAATTGTATACAAAACATTGGAAGTTATTAAATCTATGGTATGAGGTAACTTCGATCTAGATAATAAATAATCATTAAAATATCATGTTGAGACTATTGCCCCTCACTTATTGTGAATGATGCCTATGACTAAGTATTGACAATTGCCTTGGAAACCTCTATAATGGAATTACCTGGATAAAGGCTCAATGTTTCTAGAATATTTTCCTTGAAGAAAGCACATAGTTAATAGTCTATGAGACGATATACTTAATCCAAAGAGAGAGAGAGAGAGAGAGAGAGAGAGAGAGAGCTCGGGGAGATCACTCCATTGTAGAGTTGAACAACCACGTGCGATCATTTTAGATGTAAAAAATGTAAAAAATGTAAAAATCATCACCAAAATGGGTCACAATTTTATCAATTTTTTTTCATGAGTAGATATAAATGGTACATGTTACATAGTAAAAAATGGTGACTAAATTTGATGATTTGTTTTTTTTAATAAAATATACCGTTTCTAACTAGAATGACGCAGAATTGAACTAAAAAAATTGCTACAATTAATGAATATGACTAAAAATTTCAAAAAAATATACAAAAGATACCATCAATGGTTGTGTATATGTAGAAAAAATATCGTAAAATTTAAAATTATTTATGACATGTAATATAGGGGTAGCAAACTTTGTTCGCACGTGGTGTTCAACTCTACAATGGAGTGATCTCCCCGAGAGAGAGAGAGAGAGAGAGAGAGAGAGAGAGAGATTGGCAAACTAAGGATAATTCTTAGAATGATTTGATGATTGGAAGATCTTAGTAGAAAGAATAATGGTTGTATAAGTGATCCAATTGATTATTGAATAAACATTTGAGAATTATATCAAATAAAGTGAAATAAATTAAGAATGATTGCCTAAGAATAGTCCACAAAATTAATTAAGAAGATATAAATTGTCTCAACTCCATAAAAGAGTGTGATTCCAAAATGTTATTTAAGTTGATGAAGTTCATTTAAGTCTTTCATTGATGTTATAAGAAGAATGACTTAATCCAAAATTGTGTTGGTAATGAGAAAGACCATAGTCTTAGTGTAATTGTAAACCAATTATAGCAAACGCTATATGTCATCATAGTATATTGCACGCTATAGATTGTCTGTTGCGGGGGAGTTTGGGAGAAGAAAAAAAATCAAAAGGTTACCTGGTAAGGGTCATTGTCATATGAAGAGTTGCTAGAAGAGCTCAAGAGACACTCAAGACCATAGATTGGTAAGCCCTTTTAATTACCAAAGTATTTACAACATGAAATGGTATAAATTCAAATTAGCAAAATGTGCTAGACCATCGCCTAAAGTTTTATTACCAGACAAGATCATTAAGGATGGATAAAAACCATAGCCTCACCGCATGATTACATCAATGATTAACAAGGATTGACGGATATTCTTGGGAGGAGCACTGTACTTTCTTCTCAAATTACACTAAACATTTAAGTAATTCAAGATTGTTGCCTATACCAAAGTGTCCTTGGCTTTGGTAAGCAAGCGTCAAATGAGATACTTATGCAAAACAATTGCTGATGTTTGTGTCTATATTTGTGCACTGCACTTGGTCCTAATAAAATGAATTCACTGCCATACTATTGTCCAAATAAATAGTGGGAATTGAACGATTGTCACAATTATATTATTACAACTTAGTGAATTTATAATCTTCACGCCAAAATGGATCAATGATACACATAACACTTGGAATAACTTAAAATATTCTTGTAAATGTCCTAATAAATGTCCCTAGATGTTATATAGATCACCTTTTAAGTCTTCCCCAAATGTTTTCTTGATTTTTGTCGTATCCAAAATGCTAACTACGAACTGCATCATTATACAGTTGAAATTTGTTGAAATTCCTACTTCCCAATGAGGGTCCGTGCAACTTGAATTGTGGTTGACTCCATGACATCCAAGGAGAATTTTGACTCTATTGTTGGGTTTCAGAACGACTGTCATCTTGCGAGAAACCTGCCATTGATAAAATAAAATAAAATATAAAACTTTCAATAAAAAAATGTGCCTACTACGATCCTACATACTAGCAAACTCCAAACACTTGGACTTGTGGGCAGTTGGGAGAGACGACCCTTTGCCTCTTTTTGACTAATTTTTCCAGGAAAAAATAATGTTAGATTTTTTAAAATAATCATGGTTGCCATTGACAATTGTTTCATTGCCATGGTCTACCGGAATTTGTGTTAGGCCTACTTCTTGGTAGTGGGCCTGACGCAACTTCCGGCAGACCATGCATCCTTATCCATAGCCTACCATGTAGGACTCCATGTAGACTTTTCATCTACATACTTTTCTTTGGGCCTTCACC
Organism: Polytrichum formosum; assembly: GCA_964035585.1. NCBI lineage: Eukaryota > Viridiplantae > Streptophyta > Polytrichopsida > Polytrichales > Polytrichaceae > Polytrichum > Polytrichum formosum. The sequence continues at coordinate 23,514,080 of OZ037935.1, read as the reverse complement.
TCCAAGTATGAAGTGAACTTGGACGGTCTTCGCCTTTTTGACCAATGAGAGCTCTTATATTGCAATGGTCATGGGCCTTCAGTCTTGTGTGTGAAGTGGCCCTACTTGATGGCCACAACCCCTAATTTTGTGTTCGACCCACCTCTTTTGATGGGCCTAACATAATAAATGATAGATCATGACACATTATCCACTTGTTGCCATGTAGGACACCATGTAGATTTTTCATCCATTCCAATTTCTTCGTTCCTTCTTATCTTCAAGGCTAGTGTAAAGTGAATTTGGACGGTCTCCAACTTCTCGACCAATTATGTAATTTGGATGTCATGGCTCAAGGGCCCTCAAGCTTTAGTGTAAAGTTGACCCTTAGTGTCTCATACACTATTGGCAAATGGTATAAACCAAATGCCCAAAGGCCAAGTAATGTCAGGTTTGCTAATTGTCAACATGACTCTATTTGTCAACGTAACTATCATATTGAAGTGTAGACTTATTTATGGTTTAATGTAAGTGTAGCGCATTGGAGCACTTGAGATGATAGTTTTACATTCTAGTATGCAAGAGGTGGATATTGTTGAGGGTACTAATGTCAAATGTCATGTGTTTATACTTATGGTCGACTCGGTGATTAATGTGTAACTGTAGTCTAGAATTTTCAACCATAGTCTTTTTCTTTTCATTTGGAAGCATTAACATTTTAGTAAAAAGAACATTGATAGGATGCGAAAAAGGCTCTTAGATGAGAATAGGAGGCAATTGTCAAGTAAAGACAATTATAATTACTTAGGACGTTAACCACCGAACCAAGCTACAAGAAGGCAAGGCAATAGTCAAGAGGTAGTTGAGTGAGCTTAGAGAGTGCAGGATAGCGCGAGAGTGTCACAACCCTTGCTAGCTCCCCTTAACTATCTTGGTTATTTTTCCAACTATAACAAGGATTACGAGCTCTAACCCTTCGCATACCGCGATGCAAATGGTTAGCTCCCCATACCGCGGACCTTCTTAGGCCATAGGAGGGGGACCAACCCTCCTACTCTTTCATTCGGGACTCACCCCTTAATCGGTAACCAATTCTTAGATGTGGACTTCCATCCATGGAAGTCCAATCTCATGTTGATCATCGCGTTGTTGGAGCAACACTACAACAACCCGAGCCATACTAGGCAACTATGCCCTCACATTGGGCCAATGCCCATGGAGGCCTTGCCGTTCGGCCTTGGGTGGGTTCGGCCACACCACCTCACCCATTATAAGCCTCTAGGACTCTACGCAAGGCCCCTGCCCCACCGTCAAGTAACCTTTTGTCTCTCCCCCAACCCTTGGGGCATTTTCCCATAGCCGTTGGGGCTGGAAACCCCTAGCAGCTTTAGAACCCCATAACTTCTTCATATGGTCTCTGATGCTAACAATTGACCACTCTATCGTCATCTACATTTCATGTAGATGCCAATGGACTACTCACTTGTCCCATTTGGGCAAGTATTGAGGAAGTTATGTCTCTTCAAAGCTTCGCAGTCCCGGGAGCCACTCCCAGGCCACTGCTGTCCCAGGGCGCTGACCCGGGACAACGCCCCACTCAAATTGTCATATCTCCTAGCTCACACATCCGATTGAAATGTTCTTGAGCATTCTAGAATTGGCACGCCATAAGCTATGCATAGCTTATGGCCTTACGCTCATGCCTCCTAGTCTCTATGGGTGGGAGGCATTCCCAACGTCCGGGGCCCTCACCCACACTAGGATCACTTGGGCCCTCTTACCAACGGCGCCACAAGTCCCAGGTGTCACTCCGGGGTCCCCCTTGTGCCCATGGTGTTTCAGGCACTCCTCATGGAGAGGTACACGACAGAGAGGGTGAGAGGGCAATTTATATATATATATATATAATATGGTTTAAAAGTTGTAGAAGTAGCAAGGAAATGCTATAGCCTTGATGTCAGCCATAAACCCCCACCCTTGTTGCTTCTGTAGTCCGAGTGGAAGTTTATGACTCACATGTCTTTTTTTTTACTCTTAGCCTTGAAAACTCCATACACATGCTCCAATGAATCCCAACACAAGACACGCTCTTTTTATTAAACCGCATAGGGCATTAGCATTGAAAAACACTTATGCACCCATGATGTTATTACACATTACCACACTAACATCCTCTCCCTCCTCTAATGTACCACCCACAGTATGGGCTATTCTATTAATTAATCTACTCCTAGAGCCTAAGTCAACCCCCACACATTGGAGGTTAGTTAAACCTTACTTAACTACCAATCTTGCCACATTCTGGAGCTCTGGCCTTCAACCTTAACCATGTTGTAACCAGATTTTGGACTCGAGCCTTTCTCGGCTGAGATCCACCTCCTGCCTCGAACCTTAACTCAGCAGCAACCCCCTCTGAACCCGAGCCTCTCTCAACTGAGATCCACATCTTGCCTCGAATCTTAACTTGGCTGCAACCCACCTCCTGGCCTCAAGGCCTGTCTCAACTGAGCTTCCCATTCTGGCCTTCACATATGCACCCTGTTGTGATCAGATTCACCCATAAACCTTAACCCCGTAGTGATTCAGATTCTAGCCTGAAGCTGCTCTCGGTTGACCTTCGCATTCGGTACCTCACACCTACACCCAGTTGCGATCAGATTCGGCCATAAACCTTAACCCTGCTGTGATCAAATTCCGGCCATGAGCCGAACTCGGCTGAGCTTCGCATTATGGCCTTCATGCCTGCACCCAGTTGCGATTCGAATTCAACCATTGAGCTGCTCTCAGCTGGGCTTCACATTCTGCCTTCCACCTCTGCCCAGCTGCAATCCGCACTCTGGCCTCAAGCCAAACTCCGCTGCAACCTGCTCTCCTTCGAGAGCTTCCCATGCCTCGTCGTCTTTTTCGAACCGAACTCCCTCGCACCCTGGAACCTTATCCCGCCCAACACAAATCCAAGGCTTGGGGGATTTCCCCCCCCCTTAAACAGTCACCTTCGAAGCCTAGAACGAACACAACCCATCCCTAGTTGTTGCAAACCAGTATAACTTAATCCCAAAGCGATCACTCAATCAAATTTCTAACTTCCTGCTGTAACAATCAATTTTAACCCCTTAACGATACTTAACTCTAACCCTGAAATTCACCCTTCACAAGGCATTCAACTAAATCAAACATCACTAGTTTTTGTGTTTTTAATGTTTTTACACAGTTACAAGAATTGTGAGCACTAATTTGGGCTCACACTTGAGTAAGGAGACAAAGAGAGACTGTGCATGAGGAAGACTATTGACTAGATTATCGCCAAGTATTTGTTGGACTTCCTGTAATAGGAGATGATGCTCATATTGTTCATATAATATAGCCAATATATTAATTCCGCCAAAAATGTGTGTTATTGTGTGAAATCAATTGTTTGAATGTGTGTGTCCTATGAGATGGAGCGAAATGAATTGTGTTGTAAGTCCATTGCCAGTATGCAAGAAGAATGGCAACTAAAGTTTGCAACCAAAAAAACTTAGAGTGGATCGGAGATGCTATAATAAGAGTTAAAATTTGTAACGTATCTAAATGAACATATAAGATTGATATTGCTAAAAATAAAGTAGATAAATGAAAGATTGTGGATTGATAATGAAAATGCATGCATAATGTGAATCAAATATAGAGTTTGAGGGAAGAGCCGAGAGATTTATTTAATGAAACACTTAGAGAGATAGGTGATCAACCTCAAAACTAAGATTGAAAGTATAGAAGAAAGATAGGCTATAAGCAAGAGGGTGCGACCAACAGAGTTAGTGCAGTTATTAGGAAGTGGTTAGGCCACTAGGTGATTGGATAGCTTGGCCATAGCCTATACGTGTCATTTCTTTGATTTTTGCCTTGCTGATGTACATGTATGAAAGTATTGTGGCAATTTTCTTACCTTGTAGGTATTGGCCTTGGTCTTTTCATGGAATTAAGTTGTAAGTGAATGTTGAATGTTTAATCATTGCAATGTTATGTTGAATTACAATAAAAAAAATGATTCAATTAAGGAATGGACCAATGCAAAAACTCATGACAAAAGTCTTGAATAGACTATTGCCTCCTGAAAATGAAGAAGACCATTGCCAAAAGTTATTGAGCTTCACGATTGACATAGAAGCAAGCAAATAGAACACGTAGGAGTCCACATATAGGACAAAATTACACACACAACTATAAGTAGCACACATGAACCTTCCTAAGAGAGAGGGGTGCTTAATTAAAAATTGTTAAGAGGATATTGAGAGTGAAGAATTGTAGATTGTTATAGCTTTCCTATCTCAATGTGATAAATAATCCTTATAGAGACTATACCATCTTCCATGAGACCTAATATCCTAGTTTATTCTTATTTTTTGAATCAAGTGATAGAAAAGACCTAAACTGCATTAACATGGGCATAGATAGACCTCATGATATTATTGAGCTTGCCGATGCCAAGATACTAGTAAGCACACAAACACCAAGTGTCATGAGGCTACACTAATGGTCAAGTTGTTGGCATTACTGTGACCTACCACAATAGGGTAATGACAATACTATGCAAGTGACACTAAATATCATAAACAATACAACAACAAAATGGTCTTAAACATCATAGTTTCAAACAATTGCTTTTTCAATTGCTTTTGAAAATTGACATGTCCAATCAAGATTTCTCATATATATATATACACACACACACACATGATTTGCCCTAATTTTACAAACAATTTGTAAATTGGAGCCTTGTTGTTTGAGACAATGAACTTCCAATTACACTAAATTGTCCTATTCGTGTGGGTGGAAAGTCAATGTGAGAATTGAATAGTCAAGTTGGAAATACGCCCTAACCTTCGTAATGTCACCCTCTGTAATGTCACTCCCTCTCTTATATCCAAATTCCTAGGGAACAAATGTGCTCAATTTACATATCCCTCCTTGTTGTCACATTTCCCTCTCAAAGATCATAGGTTTTGACATTAAAACAATCCACCAAAGAAGTCAAACCACACGCTCGCATGCCTCACGTTCTCATCATTGTCATTATTGCAATGTTGACTTTGTGTTATTCCATAATGTCACACGTTACACTAATTCTCTACTATCACACATCCATGTTAACGTTGCAAATCTCCTAAATATCACGTGTATTTTCGTTGCCACAAATGTGATATTAGGGAGGTGAGAATGTAATGTCTTCCTCTAAGTCTTCATGGAGACTTCCACCAGCCAACACCATGAGTATCGATCCTATGACAAATATAGAATTTAATAAAAATGGTCATCCACATCAATTTCCTAGGAAAACAATTAATGTGTTTCACATTAATTTGAAATGAGAGAATTGACGCGCAGGTTGAAAATCGTGTGGGTTCCAAAGAACTATTGCGGCCTGCTATAATAGAACAATCTAGTGTAGTATACGATGAAATAGAAGCTACACACTTTTTGATGGGCATGGGTTGAAACTACACTAAATAGGATATTTAGTGTTTGAGTATATTTAATGTTGTTACCACCCTACCTTGCTCAACACTAATTTTCAGTTTTTTGACAATTAGTGTTAAAAGATATGCTGGAATTCTCCTTTTATCATTGTTATTTTATTTTTTCATATCCTTACTAACACTAAATTCAAACATGTAACTTCCACATATTACCATAGTTGATATATAGTGTTTGAGTTTACATTTAATGTTACCTACTTTCACAGAGTTATTGATATTTAGTGTATGCGTTCATATTTAGTGTATCAAACACTAAATATCCTATTTAGTGTAGTGTTGGCATGGTACATAGGTGTTTGCATTATAGAAGAACCGAAAGATCACAACATGTAACCGATTGGACTTGAAAACACTAGGATCTTGACCGGATTATGCACACGAAATCTCCCCGGACATTGCTCCCTTCTTGCCATATTCGGCCTGAAACTAAATTTGTCTTTTGGAAATAAAGTGAGGTATTCCATGGTCCCAAAGAACGAGACAAGGATTGTTTGAATACTATGATGATGCAATGCTATGAAATGGCTAGACTTGAGCCCTGTACAAACTGTTGTTGTTTGCCTTTTGGTTCGGAAAGTCCTTCTTGAGTCAATTCTTAAGCTTATGACCACCATATATATTCTCTAAAGAAGATTTTTTATTTATCCTAAAACAAAATACAATCTAGTGTTGAAGGATTACCACCATCACATATGTGAGGGATGTAAGGTAAGTAGGAAAGAGCATCTCCACTCATGGAGCCACAAACATGTCACTATCGTTAGCTTTAATGCTCATTTAACCCCTAAAGTCCTAATATGCAACCATAATGTTGTCATGAACAATTCACTATGATCCTTTGACATCAGTTCTGATGGTTTTTGGACTGTTTCAACTACTTCTCTTGTACATGTTCAAGTTTGCTATGTCCTGCCATGTGGATAACTTTGATCCGGCGAAGTTAGTTCTTATTGGATTAATTCAAATATGGGAGTGTGCTCTTAGTTGGTTTACAATGGAACTGGTCCACAAACGTCGGCTTGACATTTGTCACCTCCGCAATTTAGGGGCAGCATATCCTAAACTCTCCTTTTTTTTCTTTTTCTTTTGGATCCCTATGTGCAAATGATTTCCAATTGATCTGAAAATTTGCATGATGCTCAAATGCAACATGTCCTAAACATTTTATGGTTGAATTTTTAGTTGGACATGTGCTGATGGGTGTAAATCCATGTGGGAGGTGTGCCATTGTGGCGCTGTTGCCTCAAATTGCAAAGCTTCCCCAAAAATCACAAAATAATGGTTTTAAGATTTGTGAGCTGATTTGAGTAGGTATATTGCCCCTCTTTTGAGTGAGGGTAACATTTTGTCACTTGGAGATGATTTGAGTGGAGGTTTAAACAAAAAACCAACCTTAATTTCATTTCTAAACTTCTGCCCCTCAAGACCACTATTGACACTCCTATTATAATCTCCTACATAACAAAACTTCAACATTTAAAATTTGGATTGTGAGTAGCCACCTCTAACTTGCAAACATCTATACGGTTGGATTTCTCAAAAAAGCTTTAGATCTTCAGCTACGGTCGTTGAAATTGAGGTTACATTTTATGGGCATATTTGAGGGAAGTTGAGTGTGGGAAGTTAGGAGTTAAGGTATGTGGGTATTAAGTGATCATTTGTATTATTGAACTACCTAGATTTAGGCTCAATGTGGTTGCCATCGAACCCTTAAAGACTGCTCTCAGCAACAGCAGCGGAGATGACGACACCTGGCTACCCCATGAAGCCGCATGTCTAGCCCATTAACTGCAAGCGGCAAACACACACCCACTTTGGCAGGATTTGGGCGAACCAACCCATACACTCGTTCCTTGTTGGATGCCTAAACCCTTGCCTCCAAGGAACCAGTGTACGGGTTGTTTCGCCCCAGCCCTTTGGCAGTTGTTTAAGAACCGAGTGGCAACTACCTACTTCGGCAGCGTTGATCACAACATTGAGCAACAAACACTGGCAGGCAATCCAGACATCTGATCACAACAATTCAAGGACTCTGAACTTGGTAAATGGGAACTCTACTGAAATTCTTGACATTCCGCCCCACTTTCAACTACATTCTGAGCATGCTTAATGTGAAGACGCCGACACCAACAACTGGAATCCAAGCTTCTACAATTTGGAATCGGCTGCAGGTCGAATTGGTTTGTAGTTAGGTGCTGATACTGAAGAGTGAGGGATCATAAACATTTCGAGAATATATGGATCAAGCAATTTATGTTGACAAAAACAATCTTAAAAAAAAGTCTACTTTTTGTAGACGACGGTGCTAGTGGTGTGCATGTGGTGATATTGAACAAGTAATTGTTTAAATTTTGTTTAAATATGATAAAATTACATTGAATTTTTAATTTTCTACAAAAAGATTTGATGATGATGTATAATGAATTCAAGAATATGAAAAAAAATCAAGTTCAAAATAGTTAAGATCACAAAATTTACACCCAAAACCAGATTTAGCCATTTGCTTTTCAACATTAATTTTAATAATAAGTTTTGAAAATCTCATCTTAGTATTCTACATTTGAGTACTTGACACAACAATAGAGGTCACCATGGAAAAATATTCAATTTAAACAACACTTTGTTGCTACTTCTAGGCGTTTGATCCGAAAAAAAACTATGATGTTAGGAGACTGGAACCATTTTTTGGTCCACTTTTCCATACTTGCACCCATTAACGAATCTACAATGAAACATTTGCGAAAACCATATTGAAAATCGGACCTCTCTTGATTTAGTTACAATTTTTGGAAGTGCATGTTTGTTGATTTTGTAAATTGGATACATAGGCCCTCCCAATTGTATTCCCTACTGAGTGTGGAGCAGTTATTACTATTTGAAGATGTAGTCCAATCTCTTTTAAACACGTGGCTTCATGACGATGTTTGCTCTTTGATCCTCACCAAACCCCCTACCAAACAATTAGTGGGGTATGTTGAAGAACGCGATCCACTTAAGAACCATCTATGTTAAGTCCTGGCACTGAATGTGGTGAGACTTCACAGTCCTATCCTCGGTGGCGCAAGTCGGGCCACATCCAGTAAGCTAGTTGCCAAAGTCCTCTTGCTTGGTTATGCGCTGAGGTACATGTGGCTTACAGTAATCTCCCGCTTAAGTATGCACCCGTTTAAGTACGCAATTTTTTTCACAAAAATTAGGGTTCGTATTTTATTGTATGAACATGTCATGCAGAGTCATTTTTCATGAATGCATGAATTTTTCTAATGCTTGACATTCAATGTCAATTTGTTAACGTGTCGCTGAAACATCTTAAATGATTGTTGCAGTTCATTATACATTTGTCCAGCTTCCATTTGAACATTGGAGCAAAGCAATTGGTCGTTGATGTCGAGGGCAGTGCTATGTAGAGCTTCAAAGCCTTTGAAGTCGGTAGCACTTTCAGATTCAACAAATGTCTTGATAGGCTGGATTTCGTCATCGATAGGTGGTTCTTCTTCAATTCGCATCGTTTCTAGAACTTCATCAACGTCCTCCAGCATAACAACACAACATTCTTCGTTGTTTGCGTCATCGATATTTTAAAAACCTCTCATTTCTTATGATTTCACATCATTGGGCTTCGGTCAAGCAGGTTGCCTCAGGTTTCATCCGTTTTTGTTGCGATTCATCAAATCAGAGGGTCTAGAAAGCAATACGAGTAAAGTACGCACCTACCAACTAAGTGCGCACCAACGGCTCCGGTTCAAAGTGCGTACTTAAGCGGGAGATTACTGTAATTGCCAAAAGTCCAGAGTGCTTGTAGCTCCTGCTTGATTGCATTCTCGCTTGGGAGCTGCTGATGTGAAAGGTTTGTGTGAGAAATTGGGTGCAAAGCCTGCATTGGATTCCAATGAGTCCCACGTTGATTGCAACGGACTTACATTGATTCTGCCGAAATGTTTGGCAGGGATGGGTGCAAAGCAGACAGGGATTGGAGTGGGCCAAGCAGGGTCCTTTGGGAGGAGAAGCTGCATTCTCCATAGTGATGCCTGGTTATTGGGGAAGACTCAGGGCCACTTCACACACGAACCAAGAGCCATGACCATGAAATTGTGAGAGCCCAAAAGAAAGTGTCCAAAGGCTGTCCCAAGACACCTCCAAATTCATGTAGTGTGGTCACCGACCCTCAAGTGTACTGTGAAGTCATATGTAACCGGGCCCTCAACCAAATGCTACTTCAATGAATTTCTATTCATGCGGGTCCTCACACATGATAAAATAGAATAAATCAACGGTTGTGACCGTTCGGAGTGCCATGGTCTCTTGGTTTTGTGTTAGGCCTACCTCCAAGAGGTGGTTTTTGAAAATAGTCCAAGTGACCATGAAACATGATCCATTTGATGCCATGTAGGAATGCATGTAGACTTTACATCCATCTTGCAGTCACATACTCCGTTGGTCCCTCAAGCGTAGTGTGAAGTGAACTTGGACCGGCTCCACCTTTTCCACCAATGAGAGTGCTTGAAGCTCGGGGAGGTCACTTCCCCTTATATTTTGTAACCACGTGCGTTAATCAGGTGTTTGTTTGGGGGTTATTTACCTAGTAATTATGATTTTAAGAGACCCTTTTAGTAGAAAAAAAACTACTTGATCTTAATTTCCAACACCCTATAGGTAATTCTAAGTCCAAATGTAGCCTAATTCTTGGCACGCTATAGTAATCATAAAACTTAGGCATTTGCTCAGATGGACATTAAAGGTTTTAGGGTAAGTGTTTGGCGTGGACATATGCAATGTACAGTACCCTCCAATAAGTATTGGTCACTATCCCAAAAGATGTAGAAACTTGACTGAAAAGAAAATTTTGAAATGGTAGTATGTACTCAAAAATCCTCCGATTGAGGAGTTGTAAAGTGTGTTGGATAGATCATTGAGTCTATTTTCATGAATGGTATATTAAGTTTGCAAAATGAAAGAACATATTTCCATAGTAATAGAGTTTTTTATAGTATTGTGTCTACCACCTAGTACTACCACCATAGGCATTGATTACAGCCTCCATACGAAAAGACATACTAGCAATGAGCATGTTGATGGTCTGCAGAGATACTTCTTCCCATACTCATTGGAGCGTTTTGACCAATTCATCCCTATTTCTTGGTAGAGACTCCTTTTGAACATCATCTTTTAGAATCTTCCAAAGGTTCTCGATAGGATTTAAATCAAGTGAATTTGCCGGCCATTGAAGCTTCTTCATGCCATGCACATGTCTCCAAGCACTAGATAGGACACTACGATGCACTGGAGCACCATCTTCCATAAGGATAAGATTATCTGGATCATCATGCAAAAAATAAAATCCACTTAAACAACCCTCATATACAATGTCGACAAAATTGCTAGTTGTGCATCTATGAGGTGGCATTACAACAAGCGGACACTTTTGATAACCTGATAATGCACCCCAAATCATGACAGATGTGTGACCGGATTTAAAAGATGGAGCCAAACAATATGGGAAGTAGCGTTCATTTAGTCGTCTCCAAACTATCACTTGTCGTGAGTACTTTCCAATCTCAAAGCTTGGCTCATCTGTCCACATGATGTTGCGCCAATCGGATTCTGTCCAATTTTGATGAGCTTTTGCAAATGCTAACCTATCTGCCTTATGCTTCAAACTAAGATATGGTTTTTTAGCAGCAACACGATTGCGAAATCCAAGACTCGTTATGACCTTCTCAATATATTAGCGTGCACTCTCACGCTCATTTGTTCTACCAATCTAGCAAGTGGAATACGTCTGTTTGATATTAGAAGGCGGCTTAACTCTCTAGTGTGTCGCATTGCCAATTTATGAGGCCTCCCACTCCGCTTCATACTATTTATTGTTCCACGACGCTAAAACAAATGGACAATGTTGGAAAGAGATGTTCGTGGGATGCCCATCTTCCTTCCAATCTTTGCATTTGACAATCCAGCGTTATGCATACCAACAATCATTCCTTTCTCTTCTATGGTATACTCTCTTGACTTCATGCTCTCTAGATAGCTACTACATGCCAAAAACATACATAGATCACACTACAACAATGTGCCCTACAAAAACAACCTCTTTCACGTTCTGCAACAAGAATTCCTCAAATGCACAATCAATTTTTCCACTCCCATCCTTGCAATGCCTTGCAATGACAAAAGAGAAGATTTGGACATCAATTTGTAGTACCCTCAAGCAACTAGATCTTTCACAATGCATTCAACCGTCATCATGCATGCAATACACTTGTTAACCACCATGTGAGCGATATTCAAAGAATGCAAATTATCTTGACAAGATAAAGGATTGGTACAGATTACATTACTCCCATGGTGCCAACATTTAATCTATTTATAGCTCACAAAATTTCATATCAATATCTCGTTACATGTGCATGCATGATCTCCTTGAAGTTGACATTGTTTTCTCTCACAGTCCAACAATTTTAAAAAACGACCAATACTTATTGGAGGGTACTGTACATTAGCATATTTGAACCAAACTAGAAAGCAACATAAAACAAACGAGCATAGCAATTGAGCAAAATTTTCCCTCCTGCACCCGTGATATGCTTTAGTGATGATTTCATCACTATATTGTATTGAAAATGTATTATTTTTCATTTGCCTACTAGAAGGATTAGGCATTATACTCATCCTAATAATAATAAAATTTCTCCCATGACTTTATTCATACTAATTTATATCTACTATTGAAAAAAAATGAGGGTTTTCCAATGCCCTATTTTACATATAATGATGTTTCAAGCATTAATCGAAGGCTATGGTAGATCCAAGTCTTATATAAATTTTTTCTCCAATGAATAAAATGAACCCTATAGTTTAACTCACGTGGTTTACTACTTTTCGCAGGGTGACCTCCCTGAGGCTTGAAGTGTAATGGTCACGGGCTCTCAGTCTCGTGTGTGAAGTGGCCCTCACCATATCACAACCTAACCGTGGGGAGGGAACTTGCATGTTGGATCCCTCCACAGCCGATCATGGTCCCCCCATCCCCTATCAATCATTTTGGTGTTAATCTTGGGTGTTTGGGTGTTGGAAGCTCGAGAGGAGCACATGTTCCTACACCCAGTGCGCCAAAATCAAAGAAAAACATCGAAGATGGGAGAGTGCAACCATTTTAAGGTGGATAATGGCCCCGCTTGATGCGGCGTTTGATGCAATTGATGTGGTACGAAGATCGTTACAACGGCTCAAGACTTTGGTATTCCTTGTAGCGTGTTCCAAAACCACCTCTTCGTAACCACAATGTCGAGGAAGAGAGGAAAACCCGGTGTGTTAACATCATGAGAAGATAAGTTGGTAATTTACGTAAAAAAAGATGGCGTCATTGGGGTATCCTCTTACACTCCTCTAACTCCATATGAAAGTTGCGGAGATGACCCCAAAAAAAGGTAACACCATGGTTTGGGGGAGTGTTTGGATGAAGTTGGTTAAAGTGGTTCCAAATACAACATCTAGATTTCCCTTTGCAAGTGGCACAAGGGTTTGAGCTTCTAGGGTGAGAGGGTTATATCCAAAAAAATATCCAAGGGTTCTATGACAATCTCAAATTGTTTCATAGCTTGCATAAATATGAGTCTCATCGCATTTCAAATGCGGATGGGAGTGGGGCTCAAGCTGGCAAGAATGGTGGAGCAAGGGTCTTGTCATCAAAGGATGCACAACGAGTCTATATTCAAATACCGAATGAGAGAGAGAGCACCTGTCAATTTTAAGTTGCATCAATGCAAATGGTGTAAGCATCTCAAATTTCTACATTTTCAAAAGATAACAATTTTGCTGAAACTACATCAAGGGATGTTAGACGTGAGTGTGTATGGTCATGTAACCTAGTGCATGGATGACCGCCTTTTGGTATGATAAGTGGTTGGACCACTCCATCGCATGTGTGCAAAAAATGGGTAGGGTCATGTAAATGGACAATTATCACCTCTTGATCATGGATGGGCATGCAAGCTTTGTGATTGCCAATGTTGTGACAAATGCGAAGGCCATAGAATTGCATCTCATTACACTTCCAAGTCACACATCGCATACCTTGCAATCCCTGTGTTTGGCATTCAATCTTTTGTTTCAAAAGCTTCAAATGACTTTTGTGTATATAGAGACTCTTGGAAATTAACACATCGAGGTGTTGGTGTGCGGAAGGAAGACTTGCATATCGGGTAGCAAAAGTTGTGACATCTAAAAAACATAAATAGAAGTTTAAAGCATGTGGTATTTGGCCATTGGATAAGAATGCAATGGATGGGAAAAATGGCACATTCAGAAGCCTTTCGCTGTAAGTGAGGGGGGGAGGGAGAGGAGGCTGTTTGCATTGAGGAAATGGCAGACATCAACGATGCACATGAAGGCAATGTGCCGTGCCACTATTTTACTAAGGAAGAAGGAGTGTCAATTTCACTCATTGTGAATCTCATCCTTGTTGAAGAAAAGCAAAGGCATACCATTACTCCCTTTTTTTAATTGCCTAGATATGTTCCTCCTACAAGCACAACGGAGACAACCATAAATCCAACCATTGATTATTCATGGTCATGGCTTATGACAAGTAAAGAGTATATGGATGGGATGGTAGATAAGGCAAGGAAGAAAGCACATGTGAAAAACGAGAGAGCTCAGAAGGAGGAGGAATTGGAGGCCACGAAGAAGAAGTGCCAAGAAGATAAGTTTCTATAATAGGTGAACAAGAAGGTGATGACGGATCAAAAAATCACCAAAGAAAAAAAGATAAGGCATGGTCTGCCAAAAATTGCGCGGCTATAGGGGATGTATTACATAAGAAAAATCAAAGAGAATCTTCTTATTGTGGGTTAAAGGGGAAGGTATTGTGGAACATGCCAGCGGTGTGTAAAAGCACAACATGTCCATTGCAATTAAGAACAGAAAAATGCGCAAATTGGGATTATTGATTGAAGGGTACAAATTATGGACATTCCTCAAGGGGCTTTAAGGGTGATGCACGCCATACCCCATAAGATGGTGTAGAGTGAAGAAACTCAATTTTGTGTTAAAATTGCCAAGGAAGAGGCACATGTTGATGCCACAAGCCTTTTTTGGTGATTTTTAGGTTCCTTGGGTTTGATATGATATAGACTACTAGATACAAGGAGGTAGTGTATTTGCAAGCTTATTTAGGAATTATTGGTAGGCAAGTAGGCATTTTGTATGTTGAATGGTCAATTATGTACCAACTTGCAGCTACAGCAAAAGAGTTGTTGGAGCTTTGCGATAGAGGCGAAGTACATGGCTAGTTCGGTGGCCAAGTAGCCGAATTAGGCACAACTGTTTGCACTAGGCCCACCTTGCACAGTGTGGCAAGTAGTTTGTGCATGGTCCCACAACATTGTATCCAATTGATAGCATGTGTTTATAAAAAGTTGGGATTGGCCCTATTTATGAGCGCTCTGTAATTGTGAAGGATGTAGGTAGGTGCAATTGGAGATAGGCGTGTCTGCACTTATCATGAACGCAACAATGAAACTACAAATTGCGAGTACAAATCTTTGGGCTTGGGCTAAGCACTTTGTGGGCTAGCTTATTCTACCACATAAAGAATTAGGCTTGTTGCACTTGCAAAAATCACACAATTTTCAATTATGGCATGATTTTGGAACCCAAAATTTCCCCAACACATACTCATAGATTTGTTAATTCAATGCAATTTTTGCTACATAAAACAAGATAGTATAAGTAGGTCAATCATAATAACTAACCACTTAACACCCACATACCTTAAAGCAAGAATGTCTACTATGTTCCACCTCCAAAGTCTACACATGTCCGAAATATATATAAGTGGGGCATACCATGCTAGTTCACTTAAAAGATCTTAAAAACTAATGAGAAGGTTGAGTCCTACTTGTGGCTTCATGAGTGGAGATGCTCTTAGTCTATTGAAACAATGTTACAATTTGTTGGCCTAGTCAACAAGAGTCAAAAGAGCTATTCTTTTAATGGCATTAGGAGCATGGAGAACCATTCTCCCAAGTCTTCCTTGAAACTCGTGACGATGACAAGGATCATGTTTTCAAACGGTTTGGCGCACAAGAGCCCCACGCGACACAAATGTCAACATATACTTTGGAGGCATTAGCAAGAATATCTCAAAATAAGATTAGAAAAGAAATTGAGGAAACACTTGACATCTCATTTCAAGCGGCAAGCTACTACAAACCACTCAATAATATAAACCATTCCAAAAATCAAATGCGTCAAATTGGGTACCACAATTTGAACGAATCACGGATGTAAAATAAAAAGTGTGAAATCAACAAAAAATGTCGTTGCCCTCATCAATTTGGTTCACTTCGATGTTTTGGTGCTTGTGCCCCGCCCCGAACGGAGTCCCGTTGTCTTCTTGCAAGGGGCAAATGACTTCCTAGCATAAAAGAAGGCTAGAATCTCTCAACACCAACTAGCTAGTTGGTGACTTATGTGTATATATGTATGTTTGTTATGTATGTGAAGTGTGTGACCGATTAATATGAAAAGGTCATCAACCTAGACTTGCATGGAGAAAAATGATTAGACACCCTACTACATTCTCGAAAGTTGTATCCAATGTAATAGAAATAGCGTGATACACCTTCTTGCCGGGTTGGGAATGATGAGCGGCTCTTGTTAAAATGAACCCTCGGTGGGAGTCATGTATAGCCCCAATGATGCATGGAGCAACCATTTGTCTTGTTTGGCTAGATTTGCACAAGATTGTCCTTTAGGAAGAGGAGCGAAGGCCGAGGAACTAAGAAAGTGCCACAAGCGGGGTCGAGTAGTAGTGGGTTACACAATTTTTGCTTAATATTCAAACACTTTAGGATAGCGCACTTCAATCAGAGTTTCTCAAACTTCTCGCACATTAAAGTTATGCGTAAAGTCTTGGCATCAAACTCCCAACGAGTTGGCTAAAATGAGAGTTTGAAAATTTAGGCATAAATCATGACTCTAACGCCAAATAAAGTGTATACCATTCTTTAGCTTTGGGGTGGTTGTCAACATAGGTGGGGCCGCTGATCACGAGTCAAAGTCTACTAGAGTAGAGGAGCCCATAACCAATCACTTAAGAGATTCTATGCATAATCTAATGTGTGAGAAGTGTTTGGCAGTGCAAACTTCAAAAGTGTTAGGCAATGCAAATTTTTCCCATGTAGGAAGATAGAAGTCAGGAGGATTATAAATTTTTTAGTGATTTTATTCCTTATACTAAAATTACTATAAAAATTTGAAGCCAAAAGTTGGCTCGAACATATTAGCAATGTCTAGAGTTTGCCATAACTGCTCATTCCTCCTCATTGCATTGCGTCCTTTCGAAGGCAAACACCTTGAATGGGTACAGACAAGTCGGTTGGCACCTATCTCCCCCGAGGGAAAGCCCCTAGATTCCCACATGCTTGGTTGAAAATATCTAGTAGGTTGCATTGGGAATCAAGTGCTAGGAAGAGGGAAGCTAGCATGTGAGCAGTAAGCGGTAAGTGGTAAGAAATGAGGGCTATAATTTCTCAATATAGTATCGTAATGATTTGTTAAATAAAGTAATGCAACCTAGTCACCCATTCAAGTACTATTCTGGCCTTAGGCGGCTTAATCTTGGAGTTCCCATGGGATCAAGGTTAAGGCCTTGGATTTAAGCCACATTATTAGTATCAACCAAGTAACCATTTAAAGTTAAATTTGAAGCAAGAAGTGTAATGAAAAGAACACTTTCTAACATGAGAAAAAACTTGAATAGGGTAGAAGACCCACTATATTTTTGCAACAAAATAGAGTCCCACCTTCATTTTGGTGACTTTAAATCTACATTGATTGGTGTAGAGGAAGATGTGGTGAGATGTAATGGGTTGTTTTCCCTTTGCTTTCTCCAAAGTAGGGTTGGAAGGAGATTTGGTGACAATGGTGGTGATGATGTTATAAAAGTTTAAAAATAAAAAAAAACCGATGGTAAGAAGAAGCATTTGCTCAGTTTTCTAGGCACGTTCTTGTATGCAACACCAATTTCCCACTCCAATAAAATGAAATTGATATTAAAGTCTGGGAATTCAAAATGCTTATGGCATAACATTACTCATCAACATGCCATTGTACCGTGGGACCATGATTTTTGCAAGCATAATGCTCATTTTATGTTGGCAATCCTTTACAAAATGAAGAGTGTTCAACCTAACATCAGAGTTATCCATAAAGTGGCAAAAGGGAGGATTCAATCATGTGTTTGGGGGAAATCTTCATCAGATTCCATTTTTAGTATCCTTTATCACACTCCTAAAATTAACTCATGATTTGAATCCTCCCTTTTGTTTTGATTTAAGAATAGAGGATTACTGGGTTTTAGGCAAATTTTGTGATTCCACCTTTCATAATAGACATCACCCTCCTCCATGTGGATCAAGGTGGCATTATCTACCAACCTACATATTTATGCACCATTGTATTAACACTACTATCAACACTAAAAATGAAAAATCTACCATCAACATTATCAATGAGAGAAAAACTACAACACTATCAATCAACACTATGAACAAAAACGATTGATCACAATTCATATTGGAATACACCTACAACCTACCCTTTCTAGGTGGTACTTCTTTAAATGTTACAATGCCATAAATGTTATATTTTTCATACACCCTTGAAAAATATTTAGTAAGTGTTATCTATTACTTTGTTGCAAAAAAATTGTTCCCCTTTTGTTAATTTACAACGTTGTTTGCACCAAAATTCATGAAACATATGTTAACTTCCACACGATGTTGCTCCTCCTCCCTTTCTCTCACTATGGCTCATGTGGCACTCCACGTGTAAGCCCAAGCATCCATGAGTCAAAGTTTTGGCATAATCTTCTAAGACTCATCCCAATCCTCTAGGACTCATCCCGGTCTTCTTAACCTCGCCATTAGCATCATTAGACTTAGGATCATTCTTGCATTTCATTCTACTACAAACATTCATAAATGTTGGAAGCACATCAATATGATCTCCGGTGACACATTGACATCAAATTCCACCGATTTATCATGAGTGATTGTTTCTCATAATGTTGAGCTTGCAAATGTCTCAATGTTGCTTGATAAACTCTCTCAATTATCAATTAGAGCTGCAATGGATTATGAGTTTGTAGTGACAACGAGTGCACTAGAATATGTGCATTTTGAAGCTGAGTTTAATCTAAATCATCCTTATGTTCCAACTGAGGAAGATATCTTGAATAATGCATCACATGTATTTGAAATCATTGAGGATGAATATAAAATTAGTGGAGTGGTAGTTCTCAATGTTTCAATTTTTTTTAAAGTGCAGGAAATGATGGCAATGCCATCTACATTTCTATAAAAACAACAAAGAAATATTAATGAACTTAGGTCAAAGCTTTTGTCTCTAGAGAAATCCATCACTCTTTCTTATGTTCAGGAGTCTCAACAAACAACAATAGACTTTTATTTTGGTCACTAAGTAAGTGTAAGTTTAATTTCTATTAGTGTATGTGATGATCTTTTATAAGCAATAGAAGAAAACTTGTCCATTCCAACCCTCCTTGTGACTAGGCCATTGCGACTCCCACCAAGAAAATGCATAAACAAATCAATTCGGTTGGGAATCGGGGGGTGTGAGGCCAAACCCCCCACCCTTAAGCGTCCGTAGTCCGAGTAGTGGGTTTGGGCTCACATTCCTCCGCGGTATTGGATTTGGACTTGGATGAGTCCATAGTGCAAGGTTCACCCTTCAAGTGGTCTTGGATTCAACTGGAATTTCACTTTTAACAACTCAATGTACGATTTCAATACGTATGTGGAGAATGCACAAGTTAACTATGTTATTTTAACCTCCTTATGCTCGGGTGCTATGTTGTCTTTGTTTGCTTCTAACGTCCATCCGGCCGCTTTAGCTACACAAGCCCTTAAGGATATCCCTCTCCTAAATGGAGTCCGTGCCGTTGACTCTATACTAGTGCTCGTGACCTCGTTGAAGCTATGGCTTGTTGATTCCATGAGGCTCGGAAGTCTTCAGTGCACTAGTTACCAATTTTTGACACAATGCCACTTCACTTGTGTGGAGCTAACAACTTGCCTTGGTGCTTTCCATCACTGTTAGCACTTCAATTCACTCCATGATAAGAATACAAGTGTTAAAAAACACTTATTTCTCTCATTAATGTCATGACATCTTCTACCACAAATACTCTCCAAATTAACTCCCAAGCTCACTCCCTAATACCACCAACCAACATAAGATTTTCCTAATGTGGTTCTAACACTAACCCTCCTATCTTCATAAATACTAACTTAACTACCTACCTAATCTCTAACCTAGCTCCTACCTAACCCCAATATTTATGCCCCTGATCTTTCGCCAACCTTAACCCAACTCTGCTGGGCTTTAAACCAGCAGTCGTCACCAAACTCAGCCCAGCTCTGATGGACTTCGAACCGGCAGCCTTCACCAACCTTGGGCCATCTGTTGGTTCCTCAAGCATAGTGTGAAGCGAACTTGGGCCGGCTCCACCTTTTCTACCAATGAGAGTGCTTGAAGTGAAATGGTCACGGCTTTCAGTCTCGTGTGTGAAGTAGCCCTTAGTCCAGCTCTGCGTTCACCATGCTTAGCCCACCCAGCTGCTGCTAATTAGGGGCTGTGGTCTGTATGCATTTAGCCTCAATCCCCCAACAGCTGCGACTAAACCTAGGCTAACTGCATTTAGCCTTAACACCCAGCAGCTGCGAATAATCCCATTGAGCTGCCAATTAACTATTCTCAGCTGTAGGCTAACTAGTAACCACACTGAATACCTCCCAGGCTTCCAGCAGCTGTATTAACCCAGCACTGTAGAGACTGACCCAACACCGTGAACTAGTACTAGCAGCTTTAAACTAACCCAGCCCATATAAGCCCAGCTGCCCCCTTGGCAGAACCGATTCCAGCTGCCTCAGCATACCTTGCAGACCGGTTCTAGCAACCTTTCAGTCTGACAACACTTAACCCCAGCTTAACAACTTAAACCAACTGCTCCTGCCTTCGGCCAATTACTAAACACAAAACTAAGTGCCTTAATCTAACATAAATCTAAACACTATAAATCTAAATAACATGAGCTAAGCACTTATTTCTAAATGCCTCAAATCAAATACTCCATCTACACAAGATAAAGCTAACTTCAAGACTAGTTGGCCTTAGCTCTCCACCTTGAAACCTTGCACCCCCACGTGCACCTTTCTTGCTCCACACACACCCACACTCACACCACATGAGGTGCCAAGGGAGCAAGAAGAAAAGAGAGGATGAGTGAGGGAAGAATGAGGGATTATATAGTAAGCTTGAGGGGGTGAGCACCCTCAAGGCTCACGATAAGCCCTTGAGATTTCCTCCTACTTAGTAGGCGCCAATCCTATCTTCTAAGCCTTCCTCCCTCAAATGATCAACAAGGATCCTAATTCGAACATTTAACTAGCCTTGGCTTTCTACCTACCACACTTTACCAAACTTGGGATGCTTCAACCCAAACTTAGCCTCCTTCGCTTTCCGCCGCCATAACTTTCTCCCCTTACTTTCCCAAATCGTCGCTCACCACTTAATTCAAACCACGATGCTTAACTCGTGATTTGATTGGTGCTTTGAGAATTTGCTTATCCTCCACCTTGCATTCTTCCTTGGACCTTCTCCATTAAGTGGCCATGATGAGGTGGTCCACTTGTGCGCTCCATGTGATCCTCCATTCATCCCAATTCGAATGCACTTGCCTCTTGAGTCACTTTGGTTGTCTCCATCCATTTGTACTAGCCTACTCACTAACTACTCAATCCAAGTTCTCCTTACCTATCCTCATTCACTCAAATCCTTCCGAAGGTAAAAACACAATAACAACTCATATCCTAGCCTCTTACAACATGGTACTTCTAAGACTAACATTTCACTTTTTATATTTTTGTGAAGTAACATGCTACTTCAAAGTGCATCAACTAACGTTTCAAGGGTCTAAGACTAAATGTGGGCACCCTTTTGGGCTCACATAATTGGCGACCATCGGGGGATGAATCCAAACATCTCTTGCTCCAAGGGTAAGTTGCCTAGTCAAGCTCGGTACTCCTTACACCTACTTCCCGATGTACGGGTAGGAAAGAGCTCACCATTCAACGTTTCCAATTGAATTGAATTATTAGGAAAGACCTCATAGACAAGGTAAGGTCCTAACCATACCGCATCGAATTTCGCCGGAAATTCAAGCTTTCGTGCGTCTTGAATCATGACCATCATTCCCGGTGTTAGGGCCCTTCTCTTATGTCGTTTGTCGAAAGTAATCTTTCTCCTTCTTTGGATTGCCTCAATATGTTGAGCCGCCATTCTCCTCCCTTCGTCAAGTGCTTCCAAATCGGTTAGTCGATTTCGTAAGGATTGACTTTCGGTAAGTCTCGTACTCACGGCCACCCTAAGTGACTCGACTTCATATTCGATTGGTAGTGTCGCTTCAAGACCATAGACTAAGGAAAATGGTGTAGCACGCGTAGTTACCTTATAGGTTGTACGGTATGCCCAAAGTGCCGCCGTTAGTTTCGTATCCCAATCCCGCTTCGAGTCTATAACCGTCTTGCGTAGTATACTCACCAAAATTCCGTTAACCCTTTCCGTTTGTCCATTGGTTTGTGGGTGGTAGGGAGTAGTCTTCCGGTGATCAATTTTAAATTTCTCTGTCATCTCTCGAATCAAGTCATTCAAAAAGTGAGTACCCATATCGCTTACTAGGATCTTCGGCACCCCGAACCGCGAAATTATGTTTTCGTACATAAATGTTGCCGCGTGTTCCGCCGTGTCGGTCTTCACCGCTTTGGCTTCCGCCCACTTGGTGAGGTACTCGGTTGCCACCACAATATATTTCATTCCTTTTGAAGATTGGGGATGGACCTCACCCACATAGTCGATGCCCCATTTTTCGAAAGGAATTAAGGGTAATGATACATGTAAAGGCATCTCCATTCTAAGGTCGTTTCGGGCATACCGTTGGCAAGCGTCGCATTTCCTTACATAGTCATGGGCGTCCTTAAATAGTGTAGGCCAAAAGTAGCCCGCTCTAAGTATTTTTTGCCCGGTGAGTTGACCCGAGAAGTGACCGCCGCAAGCGCTATCGTGGCAAGCGATTAAAATCGCTTCAACCTCCGTTTTTGATACGCATCGTCGTAAAATACCATCGGACCCCCTTCTAAACAACCTATGGCCCACTACAACGAATTGCCTACTATTTACCCTCACCTTCCTTCTCTCTTCTTTTGTCCACTCTTTGGGCAACTTGTGGGTTGTTAGAAATTCCACTATGCCCGCATACCACTCCGGTGTAGAAGTGACCACAAAGAGGCTATCATCTACTAACATATCATTTACCGGATTTTTTTCCTATCTCCTCCGACAACCTAGACAAGTGGTCCGCTTGTAAATGCATACGACCCGGTTTATATTCCACCGTGTAGTCGAATTCTTCTAATAACAAAACCCACCTAGCTAACCTACCACTTAACTCCGCCTTGTTAACTAGATACTTGATAGCCATGTGGTCAACAAAAAATACAACCGGGTTGCACATGAGGTAATGCCTAAACTTTTTAACGGAAAACACCATGGCTAGGCACTCCCTCTCCGTTGTAGAGTAGTTTCTTTCGGCGGGGGTCAATTGCTTACTCGCATAAGCTATAGGTTGATCCTTCTCTTTTTCTCCCGTTGCTTGACAAAGCGCACTCCCTATTGCCACATTACTAGCATCACAATAGACGTGAAAAGGTTTACCCCAATTGGGTGGTATCAACACCGGATAGGTGCTCAACCTATCCCGCAATTCCTCAAAGGCTTTTTGACAAGCATCCGTCCACTCGAATTTGACATCCTTTTTGAGCAAATGGGTAATGGGCACCGCTATCTTTGAAAAATTAGGAATAAGTTCCCGGTACCATCCCACATGTCCTAACAACTTAGAGATCCCCTTGGAATTGGTTGGAGTTGCCAAGTCGCTTATGGCCGCAATCTTATCCGGATCGGGTTCTCTACCTTTCTCACTAACAACATAACCCAACAACACTCCCTTATTCACTCCCAAAAATGTCTTATCCGGGTTCAATGCTAACCTCATCTTCCTACACCTAACCAATGCCTTCCTAACACAATGTAGGTGATCGTCCACATTACTTTGTGTGCTAAAATCGTCCACAAAGACGGTCATGGATTTGAACAACAAGTCGGTGAAGATATACATTACTAATCGTTGGAAAGTAGCCGGGGCATTACATAACCCAAATGGCATCACTACCCACACAAAAGTACCCCAAGGTGTAGTAAAAGCCGTTTTATGGATATCTTGGAGGGCTATGGAAATTTGATTATAACCCGCATACCCATCCATAAAGGTATATCGCGAATGACCTCCAACCTCCTCAAGCAACAAGGTGATAAAAGGTAAGGGGAAGTGATCCTTTTGTGTGCACGAATTCAATTTCCTATAGTCGACACAAACCCTTAATTTCCCATTTTTTTTCTTTACTAAGACCATAGGAGAAACCCAATCCGTGATTTCCACCGGCTTGATAAACCCGGCCTTCAATAACCTTTCCAATTCCGCTTTCACCAACAATTGCAATTGATGATTCATCCTCCTCTCCTTTTGTCTAATTGGCCTCGCCCCCGGAATTAAAGGAATCCGGTGCTCTACCATTTCCCTAGGAATTCCCTTAAGCTCATCGTAGGACCATGCAAAAGTATCACTAAACTCATCCACCAAATTGCTATACTCCCTAACCTCTTTCTCCCCCAATTTGGAACCCATCTTCATTTGTCGGGTTTTTCCATTCTTTAATTTCACATCCACGTACCGCCAATCCGCTTCCGACACATGTGCTTGTTCCTCTTTGTTCCGATACCAATCGGAAGGCACATTGGGGTAATCTTTCACATCTTGACCTACAACTATCCCCGTAGACGTGGTCTTGAAATGTAAAGGCTCCTCCAATTTCGATGACTCAATAATCACATCCTCCTCTTGAGTCCCATCTACATGAATTAAACTAACCTCACCCTCTTCCACGTCATCTACCCAAGGTGTTAACCCACCGCTAACCCACTCTTCCTCGGTGAGCACCTCACATGGCTCCAACAATGAGCCCTCTCCTAAACTAACACTAGGAAATTCACTCCCTAAGCCTACTTGGTGAAATGTAACCATTACATCAACCTCGGACTCGGGGTACTCCCTTAGCCATTGGGCATAATCCCCATTATCCCCATAATTGTAAAAATTAGGACCTAGACTTCCCGAGCCCGAATCTATAACAACCCTTTGACCTTCGGGATGGACGACTCCCACCAATGCCTTGCCAATCTCATTCTCGTTTAAGTCATCAATTTCCTTCTCCAATGGCAAATACATCTCCTTCTTCATCCATCCTTCTAATGAACCAATGGACACTATGACCCTATTACCCTCCGGACCATAAGTGATGGATGGTTTAGGTCCACCCCAATTGACCATAGCATTCGCCATCCGCAACCAAGGCCTACCTAGCAAAATGGGGAAGGTGTCCTTGTTGGAGTGCATTTTAATGACATGGAAGGTGACCAAGTACTCCTCGCCTCCCGTAGTCATTCTACAATCCTTGATCATCCCCAAAGGCGTAGTCGAACTTTGATTTGCCATATTTATGACCAAAGGTGAAGGCCCCGTGAGTCCAAGTCCCAATTTTTTCATAGTATCCTCCGGTAGTATATTTAGACTACTCCCTCCGTCGACTAGCACATTAGGAACCACCTTATCTACTATAACAACTTCTATTTCTATAGCTTTCACGTCTCTTCCACCTTGTGATTGGATCCTAGCGGCTATTTTAGCTTTCACCTTCCTCATCCTCTTGTGTACCGGCATTCCCTCCTTTAATGTTTTCCTTGCCGTGGGTGAAATTTCCAATAGTTGGCCGAAAGTAATATCCGCCTTGAGTGTACTAAGGTCCGCCCACAAGTCGTACCCGGTAGATCTTCCCACCTTAGAATTACCCACTACGTCGAATTCGTCTACGGGAACCCCCGGTCCTTCCCATTCACCCACATCGCTATTATCCAAGTCATGTACCGCATTAGTCCTCTCCCTATCTTGTAAAATTATATTTTCCCTCTCCACATCCTTAGTAGCTCTTCTAGCTACCCTATCCAACTCGGAGAGATTAATCTCTTCATCCGAAGAGTAATTTCCTTGCTCTCCTATTCCTACCTCCAACGGGGCATCCCCTCTCCTAGCCCTAGTAGTTACCGCTAGTGCAGGTGCTTCTTCAACCACACCCTTACCCTTCACTAACTCATATGTAATAGCATTGGTGTGAGGAGGCCATTGACTTTGCTCCTCTCCAATTCTCGTTGGGAGAGGAAGCATGTCATCACATGTGGCCTCCAACACTCCATCCATGAACCTAACATCTTGGGAGTTAGATGGTCCCGGATCCGTTGGAGGCGCTTGTCTCCCGTTACTACCATTAGGTGGAACTCCTTGTCTATTTTGTATTGGAATGTAACCGGTTGTAGTTTGCAAGCCCGCCGGTGGATGAAAAGTTTGCCTAGCATTACTATGGTCATAGTATAAGTTAGGTGGCCTAAGTTCATTGGCCGGTACTCCTTGTGGCCTAGCACCTCGCATATTATCCCTTGCTTGTTGTTGTGGATTAGCCACCGGGTAAGGGACATTAATTATTTTGTCCGGTTGGCGACACGTATCCGAGGGATGACTTCCTCCACAATTGCTACAATTAAACTCTTGACCTTCGGACCAACATTGTCCTTGAGCGTGCCACCTTCCACAAAAGGGATGAAATTCCTTCTTCTCTAAATTTTGGCCACCTTGCCCTCTAGGTTGTGGTCCTCTATTGCTTCCATTTCCATAGTGAGGTGGCGCTTGACCTCGTTGATTTTGTTGAGGTGGGTTACCGTTTCCTCTTTGGTCACGGTTTTGTCCACTTCTACAAAATTGACGCGTGTGGCCCGGTTGGCCACATTGGACACACCATAATCCGGAAGAATGCCTACCCGACTCAACCGGGGGTGGAGGCCCCGGTTGTTGACTCCGGATCATTAATGACATTTGATCCGTGAGGCTTTGCATTTGTTTTATCATAGCCTCTTGGAATCCTAGTTGGCTAGCACCTAGTCTTCTCTCAACCTCCTCCAAGTGTGGATCCGTTCTAGGGGCCGGTAGTGCCAAAAGAGGTGCCGGTTCCCTAACCGCTAAAGGTCGGGGACCGGTGTCCACAATGGCATATGGAATTTGGTTCTCATACTTAGCGGGTTCTACCGCTACCACCCTAGGGCGTATGGGGATGAATTGTGGGATCCATTCATCCTCCCTTCTCCATAGCCTTTCGTGATCTTTATCCAAGTTTTCAATATCTCTAGCCGCACGCTTGGCATCCGCCAAGGTCAAGGGATTCCTTTCTAGAACACCCCTAATAGTTCCGGACTTAAAAAACCCTTGAATGAAAAATTGCTTTAGCGTGTCGTCGTTGAGCATGGTACCCACAAATCTAGTGCACACTAAATCAAACCTCCTAATGTAAGCCGAAATTTCTTCCTCCCTTCCTTGCTTCAATGACGACAATGCCCTTAATGCGGTACTTTGACCCACTTCCGGCCTAAATTCGTTAAGAAACTCCCTTTGTAATTGTTCCCATCCCCTAAAATGTCCCTCGGCATGATCCCGATACCATTCATAGGCTTCCCCCTCTAGAGTGGTAGGAAACCACACTAACCAATAACCCGGGTCGGTTATGAGGGAGCTAGCCAACCGTTCGATATACCGTTCCATGTGCCGAGAGGGGTCCTCATCCTTGGTCCCATAAAATTTAGGGAGATGAGATGGCATATCCATCGCCGCTAAATTTTGTGGAACCACAATTGGTAGGCCTCTTGGCCTAACCAATGGGTTTATTGGAGGTATAGGAGGTATGGGCGGAATTGGGGGTATGGGTGGTGGATCCATCCCCCGTTCCTCGGCCATGGTGACCGGTGAACTATTCAACAATCCCCTATCAACTTCTACCGGGAATTCTTCTCTAAGTGTGTAATTTTCCGAAGAAGTTTCACCACTCAATTTGGAGGGAGTGATCTCCTCTTCAAGTCGAGCTCCAAGTTCTAAGGTGTCTAGAATTGACCTAGTCCTAGGTTCGACGTTCAAACAACTCTCTATTCTAACATTATCTTGTTCTAATCTATCACTGATTTTAGAGGACCGCCTCTTTCGAGTAGATTTCTCTAGTCCTACTATCAAACTTGGTTTTTGTGAGCGAGTCCTACCTTGCATTCCATAAGAATCGATCGACCCTCACTTGTCCACACATAATCCTAGCAATTCCCCTCTTAATATTTTCACTTGTCTTGGTGTGGTTATAATTTTTTTAGGAGGTGAGGAAAAGAACCTGCAAGCCCACTTAGGTGAAAGAATCCCAATAGGGGATAGGCATGTTCATGTTAATTTTTTGGTTAAGTCGGAGCATCACCTCCGCACCTTCCCGCAAATTAACACTCACCACAATACCGATTGTGAGGGGGTGACCTTCCGAGTAGATTATGTTAAAAGTCGAGGCTTCACCCTTCAACTTCTCACACCATCCACAATTCGGGAATTACCCTCTACAACGGATAACAACAATCACGAGTACAAAAGGCATTCCTTAATTAGTTAATGAGTTCACTTTGAAGAAATAAACATACCTTGAGCAATCGCATCCCCCTGTGAGTTAGCACTCCCCTCAATCGTGACTCAATGTAACAACACCATAAACTTTGTGAAATATTAATTTAATCTAGAGCATGAAATGACAACTCCCAAAACTTTGAGACTCACCCCGAGGTGAGTGTCAAAGTTCAATGTCCTAAGGTGAATTTACCCTCTAATGTTTTAATGAGCTACTCGGTTATAGGTTCCTTTTAAGTTCTTAGCAAATCCCCAAAAAGGTTGAGGACGTACCTTCGCCGCGCTCCTTCCTCAAAAATGAATTTGCGTAATTGACAATGCAATTCATTCCAAGGAATAGTTGAAATACAATGAATTCAAATGTAACCCAAAGAGAGAATACTTACCGAGTTTCGGGTGCTCCTTCCCTTCTCTCAAGTTTGTGTCTCCAATTTTTCCTAGTTGCCTCCAAGTCTCCTAGTCGCCTCCAAGTCTTGTAACTACCTTCCGCTTCGCTCCCGGCGGACGCACCAATTATGTGAGGCCAAACCCCCCACCCTTAAGCGTCCGTAGTCCGAGTAGTGGGTTTGGGCTCACATTCCTCCGCGGTATTGGATTTGGACTTGGATGAGTCCATAGTGCAAGGTTCACCCTTCAAGTGGTCTTGGATTCAACTGGAATTTCACTTTTAACAACTCAATGTACGATTTCAATACGTATGTGGAGAATGCACAAGTTAACTATGTTATTTTAACCTCCTTATGCTCGGGTGCTATGTTGTCTTTGTTTGCTTCTAACGTCCATCCGGCCGCTTTAGCTACACAAGCCCTTAAGGATATCCCTCTCCTAAATGGAGTCCGTGCCGTTGACTCTATACTAGTGCTCGTGACCTCGTTGAAGCTATGGCTTGTTGATTCCATGAGGCTCGGAAGTCTTCAGTGCACTAGTTACCAATTTTTGACACAATGCCACTTCACTTGTGTGGAGCTAACAACTTGCCTTGGTGCTTTCCATCACTGTTAGCACTTCAATTCACTCCATGATAAGAATACAAGTGTTAAAAAACACTTATTTCTCTCATTAATGTCATGACATCTTCTACCACAAATACTCTCCAAATTAACTCCCAAGCTCACTCCCTAATACCACCAACCAACATAAGATTTTCCTAATGTGGTTCTAACACTAACCCTCCTATCTTCATAAATACTAACTTAACTACCTACCTAATCTCTAACCTAGCTCCTACCTAACCCCAATATTTATGCCCCTGATCTTTCGCCAACCTTAACCCAACTCTGCTGGGCTTTAAACCAGCAGTCGTCACCAAACTCAGCCCAGCTCTGATGGACTTCGAACCGGCAGCCTTCACCAACCTTGGGCCATCTGTTGGTTCCTCAAGCATAGTGTGAAGCGAACTTGGGCCGGCTCCACCTTTTCTACCAATGAGAGTGCTTGAAGTGAAATGGTCACGGCTTTCAGTCTCGTGTGTGAAGTAGCCCTTAGTCCAGCTCTGCGTTCACCATGCTTAGCCCACCCAGCTGCTGCTAATTAGGGGCTGTGGTCTGTATGCATTTAGCCTCAATCCCCCAACAGCTGCGACTAAACCTAGGCTAACTGCATTTAGCCTTAACACCCAGCAGCTGCGAATAATCCCATTGAGCTGCCAATTAACTATTCTCAGCTGTAGGCTAACTAGTAACCACACTGAATACCTCCCAGGCTTCCAGCAGCTGTATTAACCCAGCACTGTAGAGACTGACCCAACACCGTGAACTAGTACTAGCAGCTTTAAACTAACCCAGCCCATATAAGCCCAGCTGCCCCCTTGGCAGAACCGATTCCAGCTGCCTCAGCATACCTTGCAGACCGGTTCTAGCAACCTTTCAGTCTGACAACACTTAACCCCAGCTTAACAACTTAAACCAACTGCTCCTGCCTTCGGCCAATTACTAAACACAAAACTAAGTGCCTTAATCTAACATAAATCTAAACACTATAAATCTAAATAACATGAGCTAAGCACTTATTTCTAAATGCCTCAAATCAAATACTCCATCTACACAAGATAAAGCTAACTTCAAGACTAGTTGGCCTTAGCTCTCCACCTTGAAACCTTGCACCCCCACGTGCACCTTTCTTGCTCCACACACACCCACACTCACACCACATGAGGTGCCAAGGGAGCAAGAAGAAAAGAGAGGATGAGTGAGGGAAGAATGAGGGATTATATAGTAAGCTTGAGGGGGTGAGCACCCTCAAGGCTCACGATAAGCCCTTGAGATTTCCTCCTACTTAGTAGGCGCCAATCCTATCTTCTAAGCCTTCCTCCCTCAAATGATCAACAAGGATCCTAATTCGAACATTTAACTAGCCTTGGCTTTCTACCTACCACACTTTACCAAACTTGGGATGCTTCAACCCAAACTTAGCCTCCTTCGCTTTCCGCCGCCATAACTTTCTCCCCTTACTTTCCCAAATCGTCGCTCACCACTTAATTCAAACCACGATGCTTAACTCGTGATTTGATTGGTGCTTTGAGAATTTGCTTATCCTCCACCTTGCATTCTTCCTTGGACCTTCTCCATTAAGTGGCCATGATGAGGTGGTCCACTTGTGCGCTCCATGTGATCCTCCATTCATCCCAATTCGAATGCACTTGCCTCTTGAGTCACTTTGGTTGTCTCCATCCATTTGTACTAGCCTACTCACTAACTACTCAATCCAAGTTCTCCTTACCTATCCTCATTCACTCAAATCCTTCCGAAGGTAAAAACACAATAACAACTCATATCCTAGCCTCTTACAACATGGTACTTCTAAGACTAACATTTCACTTTTTATATTTTTGTGAAGTAACATGCTACTTCAAAGTGCATCAACTAACGTTTCAAGGGTCTAAGACTAAATGTGGGCACCCTTTTGGGCTCACATAATTGGCGACCATCGGGGGATGAATCCAAACATCTCTTGCTCCAAGGGTAAGTTGCCTAGTCAAGCTCGGTACTCCTTACACCTACTTCCCGATGTACGGGTAGGAAAGAGCTCACCATTCAACGTTTCCAATTGAATTGAATTATTAGGAAAGACCTCATAGACAAGGTAAGGTCCTAACCATACCGCATCGAATTTCGCCGGAAATTCAAGCTTTCGTGCGTCTTGAATCATGACCATCATTCCCGGTGTTAGGGCCCTTCTCTTATGTCGTTTGTCGAAAGTAATCTTTCTCCTTCTTTGGATTGCCTCAATATGTTGAGCCGCCATTCTCCTCCCTTCGTCAAGTGCTTCCAAATCGGTTAGTCGATTTCGTAAGGATTGACTTTCGGTAAGTCTCGTACTCACGGCCACCCTAAGTGACTCGACTTCATATTCGATTGGTAGTGTCGCTTCAAGACCATAGACTAAGGAAAATGGTGTAGCACGCGTAGTTACCTTATAGGTTGTACGGTATGCCCAAAGTGCCGCCGTTAGTTTCGTATCCCAATCCCGCTTCGAGTCTATAACCGTCTTGCGTAGTATACTCACCAAAATTCCGTTAACCCTTTCCGTTTGTCCATTGGTTTGTGGGTGGTAGGGAGTAGTCTTCCGGTGATCAATTTTAAATTTCTCTGTCATCTCTCGAATCAAGTCATTCAAAAAGTGAGTACCCATATCGCTTACTAGGATCTTCGGCACCCCGAACCGCGAAATTATGTTTTCGTACATAAATGTTGCCGCGTGTTCCGCCGTGTCGGTCTTCACCGCTTTGGCTTCCGCCCACTTGGTGAGGTACTCGGTTGCCACCACAATATATTTCATTCCTTTTGAAGATTGGGGATGGACCTCACCCACATAGTCGATGCCCCATTTTTCGAAAGGAATTAAGGGTAATGATACATGTAAAGGCATCTCCATTCTAAGGTCGTTTCGGGCATACCGTTGGCAAGCGTCGCATTTCCTTACATAGTCATGGGCGTCCTTAAATAGTGTAGGCCAAAAGTAGCCCGCTCTAAGTATTTTTTGCCCGGTGAGTTGACCCGAGAAGTGACCGCCGCAAGCGCTATCGTGGCAAGCGATTAAAATCGCTTCAACCTCCGTTTTTGATACGCATCGTCGTAAAATACCATCGGACCCCCTTCTAAACAACCTATGGCCCACTACAACGAATTGCCTACTATTTACCCTCACCTTCCTTCTCTCTTCTTTTGTCCACTCTTTGGGCAACTTGTGGGTTGTTAGAAATTCCACTATGCCCGCATACCACTCCGGTGTAGAAGTGACCACAAAGAGGCTATCATCTACTAACATATCATTTACCGGATTTTTTTCCTATCTCCTCCGACAACCTAGACAAGTGGTCCGCTTGTAAATGCATACGACCCGGTTTATATTCCACCGTGTAGTCGAATTCTTCTAATAACAAAACCCACCTAGCTAACCTACCACTTAACTCCGCCTTGTTAACTAGATACTTGATAGCCATGTGGTCAACAAAAAATACAACCGGGTTGCACATGAGGTAATGCCTAAACTTTTTAACGGAAAACACCATGGCTAGGCACTCCCTCTCCGTTGTAGAGTAGTTTCTTTCGGCGGGGGTCAATTGCTTACTCGCATAAGCTATAGGTTGATCCTTCTCTTTTTCTCCCGTTGCTTGACAAAGCGCACTCCCTATTGCCACATTACTAGCATCACAATAGACGTGAAAAGGTTTACCCCAATTGGGTGGTATCAACACCGGATAGGTGCTCAACCTATCCCGCAATTCCTCAAAGGCTTTTTGACAAGCATCCGTCCACTCGAATTTGACATCCTTTTTGAGCAAATGGGTAATGGGCACCGCTATCTTTGAAAAATTAGGAATAAGTTCCCGGTACCATCCCACATGTCCTAACAACTTAGAGATCCCCTTGGAATTGGTTGGAGTTGCCAAGTCGCTTATGGCCGCAATCTTATCCGGATCGGGTTCTCTACCTTTCTCACTAACAACATAACCCAACAACACTCCCTTATTCACTCCCAAAAATGTCTTATCCGGGTTCAATGCTAACCTCATCTTCCTACACCTAACCAATGCCTTCCTAACACAATGTAGGTGATCGTCCACATTACTTTGTGTGCTAAAATCGTCCACAAAGACGGTCATGGATTTGAACAACAAGTCGGTGAAGATATACATTACTAATCGTTGGAAAGTAGCCGGGGCATTACATAACCCAAATGGCATCACTACCCACACAAAAGTACCCCAAGGTGTAGTAAAAGCCGTTTTATGGATATCTTGGAGGGCTATGGAAATTTGATTATAACCCGCATACCCATCCATAAAGGTATATCGCGAATGACCTCCAACCTCCTCAAGCAACAAGGTGATAAAAGGTAAGGGGAAGTGATCCTTTTGTGTGCACGAATTCAATTTCCTATAGTCGACACAAACCCTTAATTTCCCATTTTTTTTCTTTACTAAGACCATAGGAGAAACCCAATCCGTGATTTCCACCGGCTTGATAAACCCGGCCTTCAATAACCTTTCCAATTCCGCTTTCACCAACAATTGCAATTGATGATTCATCCTCCTCTCCTTTTGTCTAATTGGCCTCGCCCCCGGAATTAAAGGAATCCGGTGCTCTACCATTTCCCTAGGAATTCCCTTAAGCTCATCGTAGGACCATGCAAAAGTATCACTAAACTCATCCACCAAATTGCTATACTCCCTAACCTCTTTCTCCCCCAATTTGGAACCCATCTTCATTTGTCGGGTTTTTCCATTCTTTAATTTCACATCCACGTACCGCCAATCCGCTTCCGACACATGTGCTTGTTCCTCTTTGTTCCGATACCAATCGGAAGGCACATTGGGGTAATCTTTCACATCTTGACCTACAACTATCCCCGTAGACGTGGTCTTGAAATGTAAAGGCTCCTCCAATTTCGATGACTCAATAATCACATCCTCCTCTTGAGTCCCATCTACATGAATTAAACTAACCTCACCCTCTTCCACGTCATCTACCCAAGGTGTTAACCCACCGCTAACCCACTCTTCCTCGGTGAGCACCTCACATGGCTCCAACAATGAGCCCTCTCCTAAACTAACACTAGGAAATTCACTCCCTAAGCCTACTTGGTGAAATGTAACCATTACATCAACCTCGGACTCGGGGTACTCCCTTAGCCATTGGGCATAATCCCCATTATCCCCATAATTGTAAAAATTAGGACCTAGACTTCCCGAGCCCGAATCTATAACAACCCTTTGACCTTCGGGATGGACGACTCCCACCAATGCCTTGCCAATCTCATTCTCGTTTAAGTCATCAATTTCCTTCTCCAATGGCAAATACATCTCCTTCTTCATCCATCCTTCTAATGAACCAATGGACACTATGACCCTATTACCCTCCGGACCATAAGTGATGGATGGTTTAGGTCCACCCCAATTGACCATAGCATTCGCCATCCGCAACCAAGGCCTACCTAGCAAAATGGGGAAGGTGTCCTTGTTGGAGTGCATTTTAATGACATGGAAGGTGACCAAGTACTCCTCGCCTCCCGTAGTCATTCTACAATCCTTGATCATCCCCAAAGGCGTAGTCGAACTTTGATTTGCCATATTTATGACCAAAGGTGAAGGCCCCGTGAGTCCAAGTCCCAATTTTTTCATAGTATCCTCCGGTAGTATATTTAGACTACTCCCTCCGTCGACTAGCACATTAGGAACCACCTTATCTACTATAACAACTTCTATTTCTATAGCTTTCACGTCTCTTCCACCTTGTGATTGGATCCTAGCGGCTATTTTAGCTTTCACCTTCCTCATCCTCTTGTGTACCGGCATTCCCTCCTTTAATGTTTTCCTTGCCGTGGGTGAAATTTCCAATAGTTGGCCGAAAGTAATATCCGCCTTGAGTGTACTAAGGTCCGCCCACAAGTCGTACCCGGTAGATCTTCCCACCTTAGAATTACCCACTACGTCGAATTCGTCTACGGGAACCCCCGGTCCTTCCCATTCACCCACATCGCTATTATCCAAGTCATGTACCGCATTAGTCCTCTCCCTATCTTGTAAAATTATATTTTCCCTCTCCACATCCTTAGTAGCTCTTCTAGCTACCCTATCCAACTCGGAGAGATTAATCTCTTCATCCGAAGAGTAATTTCCTTGCTCTCCTATTCCTACCTCCAACGGGGCATCCCCTCTCCTAGCCCTAGTAGTTACCGCTAGTGCAGGTGCTTCTTCAACCACACCCTTACCCTTCACTAACTCATATGTAATAGCATTGGTGTGAGGAGGCCATTGACTTTGCTCCTCTCCAATTCTCGTTGGGAGAGGAAGCATGTCATCACATGTGGCCTCCAACACTCCATCCATGAACCTAACATCTTGGGAGTTAGATGGTCCCGGATCCGTTGGAGGCGCTTGTCTCCCGTTACTACCATTAGGTGGAACTCCTTGTCTATTTTGTATTGGAATGTAACCGGTTGTAGTTTGCAAGCCCGCCGGTGGATGAAAAGTTTGCCTAGCATTACTATGGTCATAGTATAAGTTAGGTGGCCTAAGTTCATTGGCCGGTACTCCTTGTGGCCTAGCACCTCGCATATTATCCCTTGCTTGTTGTTGTGGATTAGCCACCGGGTAAGGGACATTAATTATTTTGTCCGGTTGGCGACACGTATCCGAGGGATGACTTCCTCCACAATTGCTACAATTAAACTCTTGACCTTCGGACCAACATTGTCCTTGAGCGTGCCACCTTCCACAAAAGGGATGAAATTCCTTCTTCTCTAAATTTTGGCCACCTTGCCCTCTAGGTTGTGGTCCTCTATTGCTTCCATTTCCATAGTGAGGTGGCGCTTGACCTCGTTGATTTTGTTGAGGTGGGTTACCGTTTCCTCTTTGGTCACGGTTTTGTCCACTTCTACAAAATTGACGCGTGTGGCCCGGTTGGCCACATTGGACACACCATAATCCGGAAGAATGCCTACCCGACTCAACCGGGGGTGGAGGCCCCGGTTGTTGACTCCGGATCATTAATGACATTTGATCCGTGAGGCTTTGCATTTGTTTTATCATAGCCTCTTGGAATCCTAGTTGGCTAGCACCTAGTCTTCTCTCAACCTCCTCCAAGTGTGGATCCGTTCTAGGGGCCGGTAGTGCCAAAAGAGGTGCCGGTTCCCTAACCGCTAAAGGTCGGGGACCGGTGTCCACAATGGCATATGGAATTTGGTTCTCATACTTAGCGGGTTCTACCGCTACCACCCTAGGGCGTATGGGGATGAATTGTGGGATCCATTCATCCTCCCTTCTCCATAGCCTTTCGTGATCTTTATCCAAGTTTTCAATATCTCTAGCCGCACGCTTGGCATCCGCCAAGGTCAAGGGATTCCTTTCTAGAACACCCCTAATAGTTCCGGACTTAAAAAACCCTTGAATGAAAAATTGCTTTAGCGTGTCGTCGTTGAGCATGGTACCCACAAATCTAGTGCACACTAAATCAAACCTCCTAATGTAAGCCGAAATTTCTTCCTCCCTTCCTTGCTTCAATGACGACAATGCCCTTAATGCGGTACTTTGACCCACTTCCGGCCTAAATTCGTTAAGAAACTCCCTTTGTAATTGTTCCCATCCCCTAAAATGTCCCTCGGCATGATCCCGATACCATTCATAGGCTTCCCCCTCTAGAGTGGTAGGAAACCACACTAACCAATAACCCGGGTCGGTTATGAGGGAGCTAGCCAACCGTTCGATATACCGTTCCATGTGCCGAGAGGGGTCCTCATCCTTGGTCCCATAAAATTTAGGGAGATGAGATGGCATATCCATCGCCGCTAAATTTTGTGGAACCACAATTGGTAGGCCTCTTGGCCTAACCAATGGGTTTATTGGAGGTATAGGAGGTATGGGCGGAATTGGGGGTATGGGTGGTGGATCCATCCCCCGTTCCTCGGCCATGGTGACCGGTGAACTATTCAACAATCCCCTATCAACTTCTACCGGGAATTCTTCTCTAAGTGTGTAATTTTCCGAAGAAGTTTCACCACTCAATTTGGAGGGAGTGATCTCCTCTTCAAGTCGAGCTCCAAGTTCTAAGGTGTCTAGAATTGACCTAGTCCTAGGTTCGACGTTCAAACAACTCTCTATTCTAACATTATCTTGTTCTAATCTATCACTGATTTTAGAGGACCGCCTCTTTCGAGTAGATTTCTCTAGTCCTACTATCAAACTTGGTTTTTGTGAGCGAGTCCTACCTTGCATTCCATAAGAATCGATCGACCCTCACTTGACCACACATAATCCTAGCAATTCCCCTCTTAATATTTTCACTTGTCTTGGTGTGGTTATAATTTTTTTTTAGGAGGTGAGGAAAAGAACCTGCAAGCCCACTTAGGTGAAAGAATCCCAATAGGGGATAGGCATGTTCATGTTAATTTTTTGGTTAAGTCGGAGCATCACCTCCGCACCTTCCCGCAAATTAACACTCACCACAATACCGATTGTGAGGGGGTGACCTTCCGAGTAGATTATGTTAAAAGTCGAGGCTTCACCCTTCAACTTCTCACACCATCCACAATTCGGGAATTACCCTCTACAACGGATAACAACAATCACGAGTACAAAAGGCATTCCTTAATTAGTTAATGAGTTCACTTTGAAGAAATAAACATACCTTGAGCAATCGCATCCCCCTGTGAGTTAGCACTCCCCTCAATCGTGACTCAATGTAACAACACCATAAACTTTGTGAAATATTAATTTAATCTAGAGCATGAAATGACAACTCCCAAAACT
The DNA here is from genome assembly GCA_964035585.1 of Polytrichum formosum. NCBI lineage: Eukaryota > Viridiplantae > Streptophyta > Polytrichopsida > Polytrichales > Polytrichaceae > Polytrichum > Polytrichum formosum. The sequence goes on along the minus strand of OZ037935.1, from coordinate 23,476,108 downwards.
TTGAGACTCACCCCGAGGTGAGTGTCAAAGTTCAATGTCCTAAGGTGAATTTACCCTCTAATGTTTTAATGAGCTACTCGGTTATAGGTTCCTTTTAAGTTCTTAGCAAATCCCCAAAAAGGTTGAGGACGTACCTTCGCCGCGCTCCTTCCTCAAAAATGAATTTGCGTAATTGACAATGCAATTCATTCCAAGGAATAGTTGAAATACAATGAATTCAAATGTAACCCAAAGAGAGAATACTTACCGAGTTTCGGGTGCTCCTTCCCTTCTCTCAAGTTTGTGTCTCCAATTTTTCCTAGTTGCCTCCAAGTCTCCTAGTCGCCTCCAAGTCTTGTAACTACCTTCCGCTTCGCTCCCGGCGGACGCACCAATTATGTGAGGCCAAACCCCCCACCCTTAAGCGTCCGTAGTCCGAGTAGTGGGTTTGGGCTCACATTCCTCCGCGGTATTGGATTTGGACTTGGATGAGTCCATAGTGCAAGGTTCACCCTTCAAGTGGTCTTGGATTCAACTGGAATTTCACTTTTAACAACTCAATGTACGATTTCAATACGTATGTGGAGAATGCACAAGTTAACTATGTTATTTTAACCTCCTTATGCTCGGGTGCTATGTTGTCTTTGTTTGCTTCTAACGTCCATCCGGCCGCTTTAGCTACACAAGCCCTTAAGGATATCCCTCTCCTAAATGGAGTCCGTGCCGTTGACTCTATACTAGTGCTCGTGACCTCGTTGAAGCTATGGCTTGTTGATTCCATGAGGCTCGGAAGTCTTCAGTGCACTAGTTACCAATTTTTGACACAATGCCACTTCACTTGTGTGGAGCTAACAACTTGCCTTGGTGCTTTCCATCACTGTTAGCACTTCAATTCACTCCATGATAAGAATACAAGTGTTAAAAAACACTTATTTCTCTCATTAATGTCATGACATCTTCTACCACAAATACTCTCCAAATTAACTCCCAAGCTCACTCCCTAATACCACCAACCAACATAAGATTTTCCTAATGTGGTTCTAACACTAACCCTCCTATCTTCATAAATACTAACTTAACTACCTACCTAATCTCTAACCTAGCTCCTACCTAACCCCAATATTTATGCCCCTGATCTTTCGCCAACCTTAACCCAACTCTGCTGGGCTTTAAACCAGCAGTCGTCACCAAACTCAGCCCAGCTCTGATGGACTTCGAACCGGCAGCCTTCACCAACCTTGGGCCATCTGTTGGTTCCTCAAGCATAGTGTGAAGCGAACTTGGGCCGGCTCCACCTTTTCTACCAATGAGAGTGCTTGAAGTGAAATGGTCACGGCTTTCAGTCTCGTGTGTGAAGTAGCCCTTAGTCCAGCTCTGCGTTCACCATGCTTAGCCCACCCAGCTGCTGCTAATTAGGGGCTGTGGTCTGTATGCATTTAGCCTCAATCCCCCAACAGCTGCGACTAAACCTAGGCTAACTGCATTTAGCCTTAACACCCAGCAGCTGCGAATAATCCCATTGAGCTGCCAATTAACTATTCTCAGCTGTAGGCTAACTAGTAACCACACTGAATACCTCCCAGGCTTCCAGCAGCTGTATTAACCCAGCACTGTAGAGACTGACCCAACACCGTGAACTAGTACTAGCAGCTTTAAACTAACCCAGCCCATATAAGCCCAGCTGCCCCCTTGGCAGAACCGATTCCAGCTGCCTCAGCATACCTTGCAGACCGGTTCTAGCAACCTTTCAGTCTGACAACACTTAACCCCAGCTTAACAACTTAAACCAACTGCTCCTGCCTTCGGCCAATTACTAAACACAAAACTAAGTGCCTTAATCTAACATAAATCTAAACACTATAAATCTAAATAACATGAGCTAAGCACTTATTTCTAAATACCTCAAATCAAATACTCCATCTACACAAGATAAAACTAACTTCAAGACTAGTTGGCCTTAGCTCTCCACCTTGAAACCTTGCACCCCCACGTGCACCTTTCTTGCTCCACACACACCCACACTCACACCACATGAGGTGCCAAGGGAGCAAGAAGAAAAGAGAGGATGAGTGAGGGAAGAATGAGGGATTATATAGTAAGCTTGAGGGGGTGAGCACCCTCAAGGCTCACGATAAGCCCTTGAGATTTCCTCCTACTTAGTAGGCGCCAATCCTATCTTCTAAGCCTTCCTCCCTCAAATGATCAACAAGGATCCTAATTCGAACATTTAACTAGCCTTGGCTTTCTACCTACCACACTTTACCAAACTTGGGATGCTTCAACCCAAACTTAGCCTCCTTCGCTTTCCGCCGCCATAACTTTCTCCCCTTACTTTCCCAAATCGTCGCTCACCACTTAATTCAAACCACGATGCTTAACTCGTGATTTGATTGGTGCTTTGAGAATTTGCTTATCCTCCACCTTGCATTCTTCCTTGGACCTTCTCCATTAAGTGGCCATGATGAGGTGGTCCACTTGTGCGCTCCATGTGATCCTCCATTCATCCCAATTCGAATGCACTTGCCTCTTGAGTCACTTTGGTTGTCTCCATCCATTTGTACTAGCCTACTCACTAACTACTCAATCCAAGTTCTCCTTACCTATCCTCATTCACTCAAATCCTTCCGAAGGTAAAAACACAATAACAACTCATATCCTAGCCTCTTACAACATGGTACTTCTAAGACTAACATTTCACTTTTTATATTTTTGTGAAGTAACATGCTACTTCAAAGTGCATCAACTAACGTTTCAAGGGTCTAAGACTAAATGTGGGCACCCTTTTGGGCTCACAGGGGGCACCTTCCATGGGTACACCACGGGTACCTTCCGGTTGCCTACCAATTGAATTGTTTATGCATTTTCTTGGTGCGAGTCGCGATGGCCTAGGGTTGAAATGGACACGTTTTCTTCTAGTGAAGTGTTACTAATGACTCTATTTTTACTATGTATTTGTTACTCTCATAATTTGTATGTTTTGAATTGCCTACCCTCTCTAACTGGGCTGGGGCAAACCAACTTGTAGACTAGTACCTTGGAAGCAAGGTTGCAATGATCCAACAAGGAACCAATGTATGGATTCGTTTGCCATCCCCCTCTAATAGCTCTAGAGTTACAATGCAATGAGTGTTACAAAATTTATACTCCCGAGAGGTAACACTTAGGGCCACTTCACACACAAGACTAAGAGCCCGTGACCATTACACTTCGAGCACTCTCATTGGTGGAAAAGGCGGAGCCGGTCCAAGTTCTCTTCACATTACGCTCGAGGGACCAACGGAGTATGTGAATGCAAGATGGATGTAAAGTCTACATGGATTCCTACACGGCATCGAATGGATCATGTTTCATGGTCACTTGGACTATTCTCAAAAACCACCTCTTGGAGGAAGGCCTAACACAAAACCGGGAGACCATGGCACTCCGAACGCTCACAACTGTTGGTTTATTCTATTTTTTATCATGTGTGAAGACCCACATGAATAGAAATTCATTGAAATAGCATTTGGTTGAGGGGCCGGTCACATATGGCTTCACACTACACTTGAGGATCTGTGACCACACTACATGATTTTGGAGGTGTGTTGGGACGGCCTTTGGACACTTTCTTTTGGGCTCTCACAATTTCATGGTCACGGCTCTTGGCTCATGTGTGAAGCAGCATCCGAAAAGTTTTTGAAGTTATTAAGGTTAATTGCCTACCTCTTTAAAAGGGCATAGGCTATTTCCCTCATGGCATAGGTTGCATCCTACAATATCAAATTTTTGTAAGTTGAAAACCTTTTGAGTTTTTAAGTTACCCGCCAATTGCCTTCAAAACTAATTTTTAGTAGGTTAAAATCCTCCATATCTTTTAATGTTGTAGGCTTTAAATTCAAAATTTGAGTACTAAGTGGTATCCTTGGCAGGAATTGAACCTGGCTAAGCCCTTCACCACGTTTGAAGGCCAAGGATTAACCAACTCTTTTTAAAAGAGTTGATTATAAGTTATGAAAGGTTGCTAAAATTCAAATGAGTTTAAGGGTGAAAGTCCTCACCATCTTCTGATTCAACCTCTACTCTTCCTGCAAGATATTTCTCAGGATTAGTAAACAAGAATCGAAACTTTCTTGAATCCTTCCACAAAGATATAGCTTCCTGCAAAATAAACTCAAAATTTTTGGTTGGTCCTTCAATCGCCACCCGCATCACACTATCCAAGTGTGTTGTTGTCATTCGATTCCTATTCTTCTGCTTGATGTTATTCTGCACAGAGAAAGCTCTCTCACAAGTAGCAGTACTAACACATTGGCATCTTGCAATGTCGGCAAGCGTTAGTAGGTTAGGAAATTTCAGTTTCAAAGAAGGACTCCAACTTATAGATGTCCACAAATCCTCGAAGGTACGATCACTCCATTCACAACTACCTTGCACTTTGAAAGCAAAGAATTCTTGCTTACAAGCTGCAGCATTTGCCAATGGAGGATATGTTGTGCCCCCAAGAGGCTGAGTGTTGGTTCTCGGTGGTGCAACATCGCAACTGATGAGAGAGGAGCTGTGATGAATGGTGCGGTGATGGGGCTTGGGCTGTGGTATTTGTAAAGATCGGCGGGGAGGGAGTCAGGGCTATTATTGATATCTGCCTATGTGCCACCCAAGAGCCCCGAGTATTAGCCTAAAGATATGTACTTAGGCCAACTAATTTCCCAATTTGACGAAGGATGAATGGCTAAAATCCTCTCTTTTAAAAAATTTGTAGGCAAAATTTCCTACATGTTTTTTTTATCACATAGGTTGATATCCTATGTTTTTAAATTGTCCATAGGCTCTTTGTCCTACACTTTCAAAATTTTATAGGCTAAGTCACAAATTTTGTAGGCTGCATTTGTATTAGCCTTAGACTCTTGCCGGACGCTGGTGTGAAGTGGCCCTAAGAGGGCTGGGGCGAAACAACCCGTAAATTGGTTCGTTGGAGACAAGGGTTTAGGCATCCAACAAGGAACAAGTGTATGGGTTGGTTCGCCCAAATCCCCTTAGAGAGGGTAGACTGTATTGTCCAATACATTATTATATTGTATCATCAGAACCCCAGGGGCATGTATTTTGGAGTGACTAATTTTAGGTCCGCCCAAGCACACAGAGAGCCCGCATGAAAATGAGGAAATGTGAGCTTTCTGACACTCACAGTCTAACTTCCTGTGTTATTAATCCCATGAATCCAACTGGAATTCTATCCATTAAAGATAAGCATAAATTCCCGTTATGTTTAGGGCTCCCATGCCTCACAAATGGAGTGGGATGGCCCCCAAGTTGGGCCTCGGGAGCCACGGGCATGCAGTGGATCATAGTCGGCGCCAAATTCAACGTTAATTCCAAATTTGTAGTGCTTCAATAAAGTCACTTCGAGTTAATCCTAGTAGTTGCCGGCACCGTTTGGTGTTTTTTCTTTTTTAAAATTAAATAAAAACCCTACATAATTTTAAAAGCATTCTCCCGTCCAAGATGTGGTAAGCGGTGGGGGCCAAGGCATTTCCCCGACAACAAGTTACATGAAAACCGGACGCACATACATGGATATCCGCTTGTTTAAACTTAAAAAACTACATGCATGCACCTCATAACATAACATTACTAAGCGGCTACATGGTGGTCTCTTTATAAAGAAAGAAGTTGTGATTTTTAAAAACCCTGATAATTTACATTTGCTTGTCGAAATGTTTGCAGTACACAACCTTTAGTGCTCCCCATAAATGAAGAATCCCAGAGTTAAAGGATACTTATGCTCATGTGATGCATGGCCCCACGGAGTGCAACCGAGGAGTTGTGTAATGTTATGTAAGTAGTGTGTTTTGCATTGGTTGTTTCAAGCCGACTCGATCAGTGGCTCCATGTTTTTTTTTGTTTTTTTTTGTGTGTGGTTGTGTTTAAAAAACAATTTAATGATGGCCGTTGAAATGAAAGTTTGACGAAAGCTAATTTTATGGTTCTAAATATAGGAACCACCAATGCAATAAGTTTGATTAGGGACTCGAGTAAAAAGTAGACTTGCCTTAGATGGATCATATCCATCTCTCTACATCCACTTCTCGTAGGATATGAAATATGGAATTAGTATAAGATGATTAGCAAATCCAAATCATACCCATTAGCTATTGCTTCGTAATTTTTGGAGCTCATATGAATATCTTACTCAATATCAAGTGAAGATTCTTGTGCTCGTTAAGTGATCATATAGGTTACCCCAATCAAGTTGATTATTGAACTTAGGATGGTTAACATGTTTTGAACACGCAATCCAAACATTTTGTTTTTAAAAACATGTTCTTTCTGATGCTATTTCTTGGGGTGGGTTCACTCGGGGTTCCAACTCCCAAGTCCCACTCATATCAAGAAGTCTCAACATGTAGGCAAAGTCCCAACTTTTGACCCTCAACAAACCATTAAAGTATGGTTTATGTCCCTTAAAATTAGATCTTGATTATTTTACGTAGAAAATCTCGAAACTGGTGTTGAGAGTTGGGTCTAGCTTTTTGTTGACCCAACTCTCAACACAAGCCCCATGCCTCACCCCCAAAAAATGTTGCCATATAGGCATCCATGTCATACTTGAGACTTAGGACCTGGGACTCATGTGAACTGGTCCGTCCCAACTTCCATGCTCTTACCAACTGAGATTGGACGGATTGCCCTCAAGTGAATTGGGACTTAGAACTTGGGACCTCGTGTGAACCGGCCCTTAGATCCACATCTAACCACACACCACTCAAATATAGGTGTCTTGATTGTTATTGTGTTCGATTTAGGCACGTCTACCTTATTGGCAATCGTTTGAGCAAACATGAAAGACACTTATAACATGACATATAAGTATATCACATGTCCATTCAATGCATTTCAATTTTGCTGAGCTTATTCAATTCAAAATGCCATCAACTTATTGACTTTTATCTACAAGTGAGCCTATTAAGTGGGGATTACTATTAAAGGGATGAAGCCAATTTACATCTGTAAGATGTAGATTATGAATGAGTACATCAATTCATCCAATACATGCATATTTATTCATAGTATGGAAATTTATCATAACATTATTTAGATCCATAGCAGTGTTTTGTGGGACTGACAATATTCTAAGGAATATTCTCACATTTCAGCCTGAATGATGGAATATTCTACAAAATACTATCAGTCCCACGGAACATTGTTATGGATCTAAATAATGTTATGATTCTCTTTGACTCTAAATTGGGATAAAAATGGCAAGGTTTCAATTGGAAAGGGTAACCTATTATTGTTGATTTGTTTCCCAGAACCGGAGAGAGGGAATTATCGTAGTATAGGAGTGTATCTTTCATCCATCCAACAAAAACCCCTATAGGTTTGTTGCCGATTCATCCCAAATGACCTTGAATAGACTAATTCGAGGCCTTTGAAATTAATTATGGTGTCAAATCAATTAAAACATTTTTACATCTGGATGCATACTATTTTAGGGCTTTTATGTTAGATGAATGAGAGATATCCTCATATATGATAATTACCTCTCCCTCCCTCCCAAACACTTACCATAGGGGGTGCAATAAAAATATGCCCTTATAGATTTATTGCTAATTTATACTAATTAACCCTAATAAATTGATTGGAAATATCTGAACCTTAATTAGATTTTAATTTGGCTATATATAGTAAACACCGGGAAAACCTACAAATCTTCCAAAACTATAACATATCCATTTTTCTTCCAAAGGCAATGTGAAGGGTACCAAAGAGCACGTAGCTCTAATGGAAGCCATTGAACCTCAAGATGAGGATTTGCCTTATAAGGAGTTGTAATAAGGATAGGAGTGTGTATATCATCGGCATGACATTAAATGTAATGTTATGATGTGTCCCAATTAGAGTGTATGAGCTTGATGATTGTCAATTATTAAAATATTAGGGTTTATAGTGAAGCTCTACAACTAAATGGAAACAACCCTAAACTACATTATTAATGTGCACAATAGTGACTTTGGAATGTGCTAGAGGATTGGCATCGTAAACATGTACTTGGGATTATAGTGATAGTAAATGCTTTGTGGATTCAATCACCATCCTTGCAATGAATGTTCCAAATGCAAGAAGGGGAGAGTGCAACACCCATGAAGAGGAGGAGAAGGAAGGGTACCTTGAAGTTCTCGACCACCAAACAGTTGAAGAAAGCTAGAATGGGCAAAAGGCTTGCTAAGATTGGAGAGTGTGACACCAAAGAAACCATGAGGGCTCTTCCATTTGAAGAAGATTGTGAGGAAATGTCATTGTTACAACCTCAAATATTTGAGGGAGAGCACACAAATAGAGTAAGTGACATTGCAATTGAGTAAAATGATTTTGATGAAGACGAGACAAAATAATATGAGAAGGTGAGTTTATCCCAATTTTATTCTTTGTTCAAACCCCCAAATGCACACATGTCCTATAAGGGCTCAAGCATATGACATATGGGCATTTGAACCTCATATTCTTTTGGTTTTCTGCTTTTTTTTATGAGCCTTTGTGTGGAGAGAGAGAGAGAAAGAGAGATCCTCCAAACCTTAAAGCCATTCATTTTGAGGCTTGAAGGTTGGGAGGAAAAGCCAAGGAAGAGGGGATAGGAGGTTGTGGAGTAGAGGTGGGACCATGACCAAGGGAGGTATCCAAGCATGAACTTATTTGGGGAGTTGGGCGAGCAGGGAGAGGTCAATTCGAGCGAGGGGATGGCAAATGAATAACTTGGGAAATGAGCTAGGGGATACAAAGAGTTAGGTTGGCAAGGCTACAAAGGAGTTGCATGGTCATGAAGGAGCCTTGACAACTGCAGCCTCAGAGCTACTTGATGAAGGGGACGGTCAATAGTCAATGTCCATTGCAAGCCATGTAAGCTCTCTTCTTGAATCATTTTCATTATAGATTAAAATTTTGTGTAATTGTTTTTGAAGTCATTTGAATGAATCAAGTTTGAGGGGGTCTTGCATGGAGACCTTTGAGCTCATAGGTTGGAGGGGAGCTTCGAGCTCCTCCCAACATCATAATGTTTTTTGAAAATGTATGCATAATGCTAAAATATCACCTCAGCACCGAGGTGACTATTTTGGTGATTCTGCATAATTTTTTTGCAACAACATCTGAATATGGGAGGAGCTTGAAACTCCCCCTCCAACTTGTTCAATAGCCTTTGTGTGGTCCTTAAGGTGCTGATCCCACCTTGAGGGTGATGCTCAGCCCAAGGTCGGAGCTTGAAGCTCATGTGGAACAAGAGAAAATTGAAAACAACTCAAAATTTGCTCATATTATGATGGAGCTTTAAGCTCCATTTGCCGGGAGTTTATTTTTGCAAGTGGTGGGGGATTAAATCTTGCCCCTCCTAACGAAATTTTTATCAAACAACCTGCAAAGAAGGATCTTGAAGCTCCTCCAACAATGTAGCAAGGTGAAAAAAAAGAGAGCAAGGTAGCCAAATTTGTGACCTCGGTGCCGAGGTGGCTATTTTAGCCACTTTGCTTATTTTCTTTCCCGCCTTCCTTCATTGTTGGAGGAGCTTCAAGCTCCTCCTTTGCTAGGTTTATGGCTTGTTATTTGGGGACCCTTGAACAATTGTATGGGTTGAGGGGGGATTAAAGGCCCCATGGTCCACATTGAAACTTTTGCTTGTGTGTGGGTGTTGGGAGGAAGAGCACGTGGACGCCAGTCCCGGTCCTTCCCAAACCAATGAACATGGAGGAATTTGAGCCAACTTGTTCCTTTACTTACTTCTTTGTTATCAACTGGGGGTTTCATTGAAATGCTTTAGTTTATCTTGTATTTTTCATTGTTCATTTCCTTGAGTTTTGATTTTCAACCGTTAATTTGGGAAATTGATCATGTTGATTTGTAATTGTAGCATGTTTCTCCCTATTCATCACCTTGAACATGAAAATTGTGCAAGCTCAAAACTCTGTTATGAATGAAACAAGGTTGAATTTTATCCTAAAAAAGACCAAAATAGTTGAAATAATCACCTCGTTCTTAGGAATTTATTTTGACAATTATGGTGTTTTTTTGTTTAAAAGAATTAATTTACATTTTCGTCATCATGAACTAGAATTGCATTGGAAATGAGTAGTGACTGCATAGGTCCTCCCAATTTTATTGGTTATTGAGTGTAAAATTGGCATTTAATTTGAAGAGATGATCCAATCTCCTTTATATATTGTTAATGACTGGGTTTTGTTCTTAGTTCCATACCTAACCACGCATTGCTTGAAAATAGGTGTTCAAATAACTCTCCATTGTTGAAGGTCTTGTTTAAGTGTCCCCTTGTTGAAGCTCCTTGAGGACCTTCAAAAAATACAAACAAAAGCATGAATAATGGATGAAATAGTCACCTTGGCACTGAGGTCACAATTTTTGCCCTTCCCCACATTTTCTTCTTATTATATTTGTGCAAATTAGTTGAGCCTTATGCTTCCAAAAATTGGCCATTCAATAGGTCATTGCAATTTGCAGAGGTTTTTGATGAGGTAGTGGAATCAAGCTATGGTCTTCTTTTTTGAATGTGGTGACTATTATGTGTGTTGAATGATCAATTTTAATTTTACATTCATTGGCTTTTGGGGTTTTGTTGTATTTGCTAGGAGGACGTTGGGGAAGGACGTGATTTTCTAGAGGGTTTGGAGAATGACAACAAGAGCATTGCACACATGCGCGTCCTATAAAACACTAACTTTAACGCATTGATCAGTGGCTTAAGAGTAAATCCCTTTTCCACATCTCGTGTTTCTATTCCTTTATGTCACCTTTCCCCTTTACCTTTGGTGAGGCCCATATTAGAGGTCAGTGTTGTCAAGTTAGAAAATGACTTTGTTATTGGATATCACAAGGGTGACCGTGTCTTGTATGTTTGGTGTTTGATAGAGATGGTAAACCTAGATTCTTGGGATATTCATTGGTGTTCTTTTAATGATGCATTTGAGTTGACACTTTCTCAGGATGGGGATTTGTCAAAGTATAGTGGAAAGATATTTTTTGCATGGGAGGGGAACCGCATGGTGATGGCTTGGCAACGGCACATTCACCATCTTCATTGTGATGAAATGGGATGGCACTATACTATTGATCACATTTTGCTTGATCCCACTGGCTCTGTTGCAACACTCCTTGGTGCCATGAACGATTTGAATAGGTAGCTGTCCTTCCATCATGTTTTTTATAATCATCTTAACTTCAATTGTTTTGAGGTTGCAAACCTAACTTTGCCAATGCTGGGAATATAGGTCACCAAGAAAAAATCGTGTCAAAACAAATTTAGTTCACAAGCTTCATCATGTGAGGCATTTGGTCTTTTCCCTTAAAGTGATTTCAAAGGTCTCATTACAAATGTCAATTATGAGAAACGCCAAGCAAAAACATGGTAGGTGTTGTAAATAGTCACCCAACAATTTCTCTCGCATCATTATATAAGTGCAATAATAGTTTGTTGGTTTAAAAAAATTCAAACATTAGATTTACATTGAAACTACAATCAAGCAATAATAATTTAGCAATTTTGTATATGAAATTTGTATGTTGTGTGTATTGTTAAAACTATAGAGGCTAGTGAACTATTTTAGTGTAATTCTCAAGCAACTTGATTAAAAAATCAATCACCTTTGAGGATACCATTGCCTCCTTGCTACATGTCATGTATCATTCTCATCTCTTGAAATTTGAAACTCTTCATAAATGTGCATTATATTCACAATTTTCTTGTCACACACACAATTTTAATGTCAATGTCGCCCACACAAACAACTTCTTAAAAATAATCGACACCTCTTATGATAGATCTAACCGTATGGATGGAGACTTCAACTTGCAAAGCTGGTTCTTTCTTTATCAATAGTCACACCTAAGTTGGACTCTCATATTCACACATTGAATCCAAACATAATGCATGTTACATTCAAGCACATATTCCTCTATTCCGGTCTGAGGCACAGATAACACGTTGGCCTTGCAAAATGATATAATATCATGTAAGTGGAACCTGGACCCAACACCAACGGATTTTGGGCTAAGCAAGTGGTATGCAAGTGAAGATTCCATGCTTAGAGAGGTGAGTTGTAGAACTACCTTTGACCAAAATCAAAAACCTTAAGTTTCTCCCACCTTGTTAGATAAACGCATGGCAATCATTGGACTCGGGCCTTGGTGACCACCAATAGGTAGCACTTTGCCCATGTGGACAAGTTTGAGAGAAAGAGAGAGAGAAGTGGTTTCTGGGCACCGCATACCCTTGGGATCCGAAATGCAACTCAAAGCAGTGACGTTTTGTTTGCAATGAATCTCCCGAAGGAGGGAGCAGCACCAGCTATGATCATCGTTCATTGAAGAAGCCAATTAGTACATCCCTAGGAATTTTGATGATCTCAAAATTCTCTCAGGACGATCGCAGAGAAACCCAAGAATTTGCTACTAGATTGCTTGCAGGAAACTGGTACTTTTAGTTGCCAAAACCAACCCCCAAAACAACAAACAAAAACCCATAAAAACGAAATCTTGATTTGGTTGACGAGACTACGGAAGAATAAGGGCCACTTTACACATGAGACTGAGAGCCCGTGACCGTTCCACTTCAAGCACTCTCATTGGTGGAAAAGGCGGAACTGGTCCAAGTTCACTTCACACTACGCTTGAGGGACCAATGGAGTATGTGAATGCAAGATGGATGTAAAGTCTACATGGATTCCTACATGGCATTGAATGGATCATGTTTCATGGTCACTTGGACTATTTTAAAAAACGACCTCTTGGAGGTAAGTCTAACACAAAACCGGGAGACCACGGCACTCCGAACGCTCACAACCGTTGGTTTATTCTATTTTATCATGTGTGAGGACCCGCATGGATAGAAATTCATTGAAATAGCATGTGGTTGAGGGCCTGGTCACATATGACTTCACACTACACTTGAGGGTCCGTGACCACACTACATGATTTTGGAGGTGTGTTGGGACGGCCTTTGGACACTTTCTTTTAAGCTCTCACAATTACATGGTCACGACTCTTGGCCTGTGTGTGAAGTGGCCCTAATGTAGACATCGAGGTCCTAACTTAGTGTTTGGAAACATGCAACATCATGGGTCCTCTCCATCAAAATTAAATATAATAAAATACATTTTTTTGGAGGCCATCTCTTTGAAATAGGAGGATACATTAGGGTCCAGGTTAGACACCCGCCTCTTTAGACGAGCTCCCATCCACATTACCCAAGGTGAAAATGCAACCAACTTAATTATAGCTTGTAGTTTTCTTTTTCAGGAGGATTTGACTTTGGAATTAGAATCAAAGACCCCAATTAGTTTGATGGGACCCACTTGAGATGAATTAACCACAAATCTATAGGGGTCATAATTTTACTAGACCCCTTGACCTTGGTAATAGTGGTGGGGGCCTAACTTTGGCCATGCTTAAGTACCCCTTAATGAGCTTCCAAGGTTATTTGTTGAAACATCCCAAGTTCGAAAGTAGATTCTAAAGTTAATTCAAAGCACCTCAACTTGTTGTTGGTGTTCTTGATGACAATATAAATGTTGATAGACTGCCAATAGTACACCTTTTATGGTATTTATTGTTGCTTGTGTAATAGTGTCACTTACCCTATTTTGAGGTGTTATGCTAGGTTACACTAATGATCAACAACTCCATCATTAGTGTCACCTCATGACACTTGGCATTCAAGTGCGCATACTAATATCATACTTGGCATGAGTATGTTCAGTAGTGTCATAAGGTGTATGCCTATGTTACACAATGGTCTACAAGCTGACTAAAGTGTGCACAAATAACACTTGGACTTAGTTTGCTCAAGAATATCTTTCTCTTGCATACTAAAATGTGAACGCATGACACTTGCCATTAGTATGCTTAATAATACCTTCCCTTTGCATATTAAAATGCAAAACTATCATCTCAAGTATCTCAATATGCTACGCTCAATGTCAAAATGTAAATAAATTTTCACTTAATTTTTTTCCCGTTTTGTCGAATAGTATCATATTGGCAAGTAGCGAACATGACACTTTGAAACCTCTCGGCATCTAGTTTAGGCCTTTCGCAAATAGTGTACGTGACCCTAAATGCCATAAACGGTGTAGTCTGAATGAAAGTATTTTCTTGCATACATGTTAAAATCCCGCTTGAGCATTATGTTGTTTTGCTCACTTTAAACATGTAAATTGACAAATTAGGGTTCATATCTTACTGTGAAACTTAAAACCACAGTTCACCTTAAGACCCATTATAAGCTTTACACTAGGCCCTAATTCCTAAGTCTCAATATCCTAAACGATAGCAAGTACGACGTCAAGAAATTGGGACTTTGCTTTGGAACAGGTGACACAACTCCAAGGTTAAGTCCCAATGATGTTTTTCATAAAATTAAGCAGGGTTTGACAATATTATAGCACCTGAATGACAAGAGCCATTTTTACTTTGAGGAGAGTCGCCCCTTGTCACTAGAACAAAACTTGGACAATGGGTAGTCAGAAACCCTCCGGTTGACAACCATAATGATTCATTTATGCATTTTCTTGTCATGAGTCACAACGGATGGTTGCAGTGGACAAGTTTTCTGTTGGTGTTTGTGCTTTGTTGTTGTATGCTTTTTTTTATGAAGATGGAGGATTTTCTTTTTCAAATCCCTCGTGAATGTAGCGAGGAAATCTTTGTTGCTCCAAACATTGCAGATTTATGCCCAGAATCGTTTTAAAGAAACAAGAGTTGCAATTTATCAGCTGTTGCATCAACCGCTAGTGATCATGATACTCACATTGAAGAAGATGAGGAAGGGGTACAAACTGTCGCAACTCCCAGATGCAACGAGCAACATCTTAGTTTAGATTCAGAATGCAAAAGTTCAGATACATATTAAGGCCATTACACTTGTTTTCTTTGCATATTTTCTTCCTCCATCACATTTTAAAATTGTACTATTTTGACTGGTTGGGGGAGGCGAGCTTTTATTCCATTTTTGGTCACTTTCATGCATGAACTGATACTTGTGTTTGTCTATATGCACAGATGGTAGTTCCACTTCTTGTTTTTGTAACGTCTCGCGTTACTTGCATTTTGGATGCCAGTCAATGCAATCCTAGTTTCTATAGGAATGCCATAACTTTTGAGTGCATCAACTCCTCTCAAACCTGTGCTCCTAGTGTGCACAAATTCTTGGAAGTAGATGGACTCACCCTCGCATGCATTTGCAGCATATCCTTCACATATGGTGCGTCTCTAAATTCTTCTAAAATGATGGGTAATTCTTCTAAAATGATGTTCCTGAAGTCTTGAACTTCAACCGGTTATTTCTCAAGCTCAACCGGTTCATCTGGAACTAGCGGTCGGTTCTCCCGATTCATTGGATCCAACATTGGTCTGAAAGGGTACTGTAAGTGGATGGAATCCAAACCAGTAGATTATTGTGAAGGAATCTGAATACCTTCATCAGGAATATTATCAAAGTGATGAATTCAAAATTGTGGCCTGAGTTGCTCAATGTATAGATCAGAATACATTCATTGCATGACCAAATTCCTTCTGGTGTTGTGGATTACATTTTTCTTCTTCCACTCAATCCCTCAACGAGACATTTTTAATCTAATCTGACCCTGCATTGTCTTCAATTCTCTCAGTGTGTAGCCCCAGAATGCAAATAGCTAGCATGGACTAAGGGATGTGGGTCTTATATGGCCACTCTTCTGAATTGGAAACTTATGTTGGAGTGATATGTAGCAAGGTTCATAGTTAAGAACCGGCATCAAAAAAGACACCTGTTACGCTGAAGTTTGATGATGTGCTCAAAAATAATAGACACCATATCAGGTTCAATAGTTGATACAAGTGGGATCTGAGTCTATGCAATGACTTAGAGAGAAAATGAAACTTGACTCTGACCTCCTATAACTCTTGTATTTCAACTCCAATTTTGAAACTTGAAATGACAATTTGCGTGATTTGCAATTGCTAGCTGGATGAGATAATTTGTGATTCAAACCAATGGTTAGATTGTCAATGGAGTTGGAAGTGCCCACCATAGGGCAACACACCTTACTTTCCCACAAAAAAATATGTGTAATGATCATACCTTAAATCTGGATACTAAAATCAGCGCATGGCCTCACACTGACCTGCAGGTACAATGAATCATCCGTTTTTTAAATTATTTTTTATTTTTATTTTCTAATACTATTAGTCAAAGATGATGGAGTACCCAGTACTTTCTGGCACGTGTTTCTCCTCAGCACTCACCTTAGATCACCCACGACATTTTCATATAATGCCCACAATTCTAATATACATGTAAAAAGGCACTTGACAATTATTGGAAGACGATGACGATACACATTAAGAGGTGCGTGGCTCTATTGTGGGCATTTCCAACTCCACAAACATTTTGGCAGTCGGATTGGAGCGGGAATTGTCTCGTGTGATCAACAATTGTGCAAGTCATGGAGATTGACACTCAGTCTCCAAATTGGAGTTGAGATGCAATGTTATAAGAGGTCAACAGGAAGATTCTCTTTCTCTTTACACGACGACGATGACCTTCCCAACTGTGTTAACTATTCAACTTAGAATTGGTATCTACATTTTGTTCAAGCACATCGTCATCGAATCTTATCGTATTATGTGTCTTTTTGGCATCTGTTCCTAACTACAAGCCTCGCCATATCGGTGTCTAATTAAAAGTACTGACCACAGAAGGCTCACATACTCTTAAATCCACCCATGACAATGTGATTTCTGATAACAAGCTCTCAAGAATCTGCACTCAGATAAATGTCATGCTCTGCAGACTACACGTTAGACTCGATTACTCAGTTTCTCACATAAGAGCCTCTCCAGAATCAAGAGAGGCTATGAGTCTAACTTACTCCAAACCTTGAAACTCGTGAAGAATTACACAGCTTTGCACTGCCGCAGTCCGCAACAAGAGCAAACCAGGATCCACTGTTGATTATTCAGACAAAGAAAGAGACTTCAGGGTGGGAAGGATTCGACAATTGACTTGGATGAAGTGCCCTGAGAGACCTGGACTAACTCCAGACTTCACATGGACTAATGTATGTGGGTGTTATTCGGATACTTTTTCTGCACCGGACACCTATATTTGATTGGTGTGTGTGTAAGGTGGGGATCCACAATCTGAACCTTCAGATTGTGCCCAATTTATCATCTCAAATGATAGATCAAGACGGGGAGGGGTAAACCCCTGGAAAGCCAATGTTTTCTGGGACTAAAGTCCTTCGTAAAGCCAATAATAAGTGTAGGGCCAAAAAAAGAAAAGATGAATTTAGAATAAAATAAAATAAATTTATTAACTAAGTAATTCCTTTGTAACATACTTGTCGTTGTATTTGATCCAATTTTCAAAGGAATGAACACTATAATTAGCATTTCAAAAAAATTGAATAAAAAAGAAAAATGATACTGATTTTTTCCGTCGCCATTAGGAGGAGCTATGATGAAAGCAATAATGAATACAAAGGTTGCAGTTAATAAAGTAGGGATCATCAATACACCGAACCATCCAACAAATATTAGATTTGCACTGGAAACTAGTTCGTGCCGAATTTGTAAATACCAAAAAACAAGGAGCAAACACCATGAAGACACATTTTTAGAAGAGATTGGAGTATGTTCAAATTTTATTAACTACAAACACTCGATTGTGAACACAATTGAAGTGTAATTGATAAGGAAAATGTGAGGTGAATGAACGACCAAATTGCATGGATTGGTATGGGAGAACTCTAGGTTAGATTGATTTATGTATTCATTACTAAAATCAAAAGCTCACACCCTAGGCATAACCTTGCTTTAGAGATTTTATTAGTTGCGAAACCTGTCGAACGCTACCTTAATTACATGTCACTACGAGTATAGTTCAGAAGAGATGGATCCAGGGCCTGCTCAATCTCATCAGTGCTCATTGTCGCTCTATCATTAATTTCCAATGGCAAGCTCAGCTTTTGATGTTCGGAGCTATTTGAAAGAATGCCTAATCTCTCAGTTTGCAGTCTAAACTGTTAGGAGCCTGGACTTGCCCAAGACGAAATCAAGACAAAATCAACACTTGCTTGCTCGGCATCTATCCAAAGAGCTAGCAAATTGACCGAAAATCGAACATCTCAAATGGACGGACAACTCTTCCTTATCGAGCATCTGCTTATACTTCGTGAGCAGATTGCTCCCTTTAATATAAACTTCTCAATGACACACAAGAAAACTTGAATTTGATTACACATTTGCTTGATCAGCTGCACTGAGTCCTGAGGGGTCAGCCATCACTCTGGGATTCTGAGATTTTCTCCCAGGATGCAAAGAAAGAGCTTGACAACTACCGTAGAGGACTCTCTATTTCGACAAAAAAAGAGGTATGTTTCCCTCACGTCTTGCCACGTGTCAATTGTACAGAGGTTAAGACGCTCTTGAATCTGACGTGGAATCTACATTCCGGAATTAGTAAAGATGAGATAGAGCACCCTCAACGGTAATCTTAAATTGACATGTGAGCAGTTCATCACGTTGGTCACTAAGGCCTTTACTCTCCTTCATGATGAAGATCACAACTGTGAAATTGGCACCACGAAGCCGGTCAGTACAATGAACAGGAAAGACCAATCGCTAGTTACAAGATGAACAGTTGAGTTTGAGAATTACTCGGTTGAAGTTCAAGACTTCAGGAAAACTACCGATCATTCTAGAGGAATCTATGGAACGTACCTCGAATTAATAAAGAAAACCTGAAAGATGTCAACATGTAACTGGTTGGACTTGGAAACACTAGGATCTCGACCGATTATGCCTCAAAATCTCCCCGGGCATTGGGTGAGTAGATGCAGAAGCACCCCAGGGCTTGAAAGAGCAAGAGATGAAGGCACATATTTCTCACAGCACAAACTTGAGAAAGAATGCAACCTCCAGTGCATTGCCTGCTGAGAATTAAATCCACGCACAAGGCGACTGCATGTAGTGCAGCAAGGCCTGATAAGGCACAACGGGTTATCACTTACGTGAGACTAAGAAGAGGTAGAAAATAGAAGAATCCCATTATATCTCACATCACCGAATTAAAGAAATGAAAGAAAGTTGCGGCACATTCCCTGGTGCATATTCCCCATTAGTCCAATTTGTGTTGTGTCCCGAACCCTAAAATTGTGAAACTAAATTTTGGAGGAGGGAAACAACAATTTGTCTGCATCAAGTGTGGAGGGTAGAGAGGGTGGCGATCGCAATAAGGAAAAGCCCGACGGTGGTATTCTTGAGCAAAAGGCAGAATCATAGTGGACAAATTCTTGTGAAGTTTCGAATTTCTATGGCGCCCCATCACACATATTATGTCCACTACACTTCAATCATCCGGTCTTCGCCTCCTGCAACTCTTAGTTGTGTTGAAACTGTCTACTTTCAAGAAGGCCGCTTATATTCTCTTAATTCCGGTTAGGAAGGACCAACAACCCTCCCAAGGGTGCAACTGCACTGCCTAGTTAAGACACCGGTTAAGGTAACTTTATGCATAAATTAACTAATTTTAGGCCACAGTCAAAAGTCACCTAATTTTAGGCACGTAACTAAAAGTCAACTAACTTTCTAGAAAGGAGTTTTAGGGTTTAGGAATTTTATCTTCCCATGGAGGCTTATGTCAACTAACCTTTTCTCTCCTCCTGACCGAAAGCCTCACAACTTGTCCCCGTCTCTTCTCTCCTGCCTTGGCTTCCAACACTCTCTTCTCTCTTCCCGTGGGTAATTCTTCCTCTTGATTTCTTGTTTGATTTGCATGCAATCAACTCGTGTGGGGTTCCTAGGGACATCCTCAAAAAATTCGAATTTAGGGTTGGAGCCTTGCAATAGTATGCAGCCAAGAAGTTACATTTTTAGGTTGAGATTTCGTGAGAATTGGATTCAATGAACCAATGTCCGTTGATATTTTTGGAGATAATTGGTGGAATTCTAGTGTTTCCAAGTCCAATTGGTTACATGTTGACATCTTTCGTGGGATTTCTAAAAGTGAGATTGCATAGTTCTCACTTAATGTTCATCCTCTCCCTCATTGCTGAATACATTGCCATATGTTGTTCAGCTCTTTGTTTATCAACCAGAAAGCTTGTGTTGATGTTAGAATCACTCTTGTGGCTTCTAGAATCAAGGTATTTTACTTGGGCACATTTTTTGTATCATGTGTGCAGGTTAGCCTTAGTGCAATTGCATTCTTCTTTTCAGAGTTGGTGCAATACAATCAAGGCCAAGTTGAGTGCTGAGGGTTGAGATTTGTTTCAGGCAAACAAAAGAGAAACGAGATTGCTAGGCATCAAAGTCACAAGCTCTAAAAACTTTCTTGCAACACCATCAACACTTTTGAATTATTCCTCCTTGGATTAGAAGGAGAGCAAGATGTCTGGATTGAACAAGCAGTGGTCACAATAGCAGAGACAAAGCTAATTCCTTGCAATTGAAGCTAATCCCTTGGCATTGTGTTTGCATGCTAGCATACAACAAAACTTTCACACCTTGAAGTCCTGAGACATGTAGGGCCGAGAACGGCGTGGATGTGTGGAAGGTTGGAAAGCCATCAGGCAAGGAACATTAATTTTTTAATAGTTGCCCTTACTCAGCTCTTAGCTTGTTGACTTTGTCAAGTTTTTTGACAAGGTGGTGCAGCCTCCAAACAAGTTAGGGGTGGCATTCGGTCAACTGATTTTTTTGTTAACTCTTGAGTTAAGTTAACACGGCTAACTAGGCAGTGCGGCTACACCCCAACAAGGTTACGCAAGGCTAGGATATGGTAGCCTGGTAGGCACAATGTGGCGCTAGTGAGGTTAAAAACACCAGTTACATGCCGGTTTCGGTCTTGTAACCATGTAGTGCAAAAAGGCCCTTAGTAATCCCAAGTGGAATGCAAGGTCCAATTGTAGGATCTAATTCTAGTAGAGGCCAGTGTGATTATAAATTACAAATCATTCATCATGAACAAAATTATAGGTCTTGGTAGTTTTCCAATTGTTTTGTTTTGGTGCCACAGGAGGGGGGGGCTCACTTAGCCTTATGTTTGGGGGTCTATTATGTTTGATTTTGAAATTATGGAGATCTTTGTAGTAAGCCTAATAAGGTCAACCCAAGCCCATATGCCCATGGAACCATGTGCCCCCATGCCCACGTGTACTCGCCATGTGCATGTAAGCCCATGCCCATGCTCAAAAGTCCCCATGACCCGCCATCATTACCCCCCCTGCCGGCGCCATGCTATGCCCGCCATCTCCCCTAGGTTTCCCCCACCTTTCCACATTTGTTTCCTCTTTATATTTTCACGTGTTTGTGGTCCTTTTTTTGGAAACTTTTTGTATTTTAGGCAAGAACGGTGGAGAATAGTGGGGAATGGCAGGGCGACAACCACTACCACCACCACCGTGCCTTTTGTTGTATATAGATAGGTGTCAATATGTAGGTGAAGGTATGGTTGTCACTAGTAGGTTTTTTTGTAAGTGTAGATGCGGCCAAGGTGGCTCCTTGGGGTGATTGTAGGGCGCACCACACATGAATAAAAAATAATTTGGCAAAAAAACATAAAACTTAAACCTTACTTGATGATACAAGTGGAGCAATTTTCTACTTGCTTGCGAAGGTAAGAAAAAAAAAAGGTAAGGTAAAGAAGGTGATTACCTCCTTCTCTCCTTTGTCATTTTGGAACTCCGAGGAAGTAAAGAACAACAACTTGGCGGAAACCATCAACTTGACAATAATCACATAATACAACTGCAAAACCAAGAAATACAATTGAACATAAATCCAATTGTATTTCAAATGATCAAAATTGTATTTGTTCATAAGTGAACAAACACAAGTAAACAAAATTGCCATGTGAAGGGATTGAACCCCAGTCTTTTCAAACCTTGCCCAACTGCAACACATGGCTCTTACTTGCAAGACAAATGTTAGTAAACCATTCATGAGTAAATATAGCAGCAAAGGGTGCAAAAATTCTTACCTTTGCCTTTACTATAACAAGTTTCCACGTACTCAACCTCAGATCATTGTTGAAGTCATCATGGAAACATGCAAGGAAATCTTAAGAAAAATGCCATAAAACATTCAATTGATGTGACACTCACATGGGAAGAAAAATATATGCATTAAAAAAATCTTTTGGCAATTAAAATCACTAGTATTCAAAATGAAGCAATCACAAATATAGTTATTCACATGAGCTTGTTTTACTATGCAAGGAACGCGCACCTCTTTTTAAAATTGACACCATTAATTGAAGGCATCATCAAATGGAAATGTTTCTAGCCTGACAAAAGGCTAGCAAAAAACATCCTTTTGGTAAGGTTTGGGATCTTTTTCAAGTGGCTCCTAATTTGGGACTTCATAAAAGTGAGAGTAGAGAATGTCATCTCATCTTCGACGTTGCCCATGATCATCACTACCATAACTTCAATGACCTTTTAGTACTATGATAGCTTGCTTGCCAAGAAAGTATTGATCAACAATGTCCTCCACACAATTGGCATGGGATTCACATCCTCATCGTGCTCCATAGCCCACCATGCATTGTTCCTCATTGAGATCTTAAGGTACAAAGACTATAGGCCTTTGAAAGACTAGCATCTCACATATGATGTGTTCATTGTTAGGGCTATATTGGGTATATGCTATATAACATGTGTAGCCTAAGGATTGGAGGACCCAAGGAAGAACTTAGAGGAAGCAATATGTAAATGGTTTGGGCAGCTAATAGGTGCTAAAAGTGGAAGCTAGCACTTGGTTTGATAGCTTGATAGTTGGTAACAAGCAGTTGATAGTGTGTTGGACATACAATTGACAACATCTGGAAACCAAGTATGAAGAAACAACAGGTTGGTAGTGGTCGCCACTTTTATCTAGGGTTTTTTTATGGCAATGATAAGTAAAAACAAGAAAGGGGGAACTCTTTCTAAATCTTGTTGGATAAGAAGTAAGTTCTTTTCTTAAGCTTAGCTAAAAGACTTAGGTTGTATTATGTAGATATAGGTGTGAAGAGAGTAAAGGCTCTCATCTTTGTAAGTGAAGACTCACTCTACTAGGAAATAGAAAGAGGCAACTAATTTTGGGACTCCTCTTGTATATTGGCAGATAAAGGGCCTTGCCAACTACAAATTGAATGCTCACAATTATGGTAACAAGGAGGTGTGACTACAATTGAAGGGTAGGTCCGGTAGACTAAGGGTGGCTTACTCCAAAGTAAACAGGATAGACCAATACCAAAGCTTAGGAAAACCTGAAGGTTCGCTAGAAAGAGACAACTAGTGGTACCTTTGTCAAGATAAACAATAGAGGATAAGTCTCATTGGTTGAAGCTCAACCGGAAAATTGCCTCACCGTAGGAATAAACTTAGCCAACTAGGAGCTCGTAATTGTTATCCAACCACCAAACTAGGACCGGCAAACCTGTGACTAATCAAAAACCCAACCGATAGAGAACTAGGAAATGTCTAGGGCGATTAATGGGTCAAACTAGTGAACATAAGGGAAATACCGGTTTAACATTTATCATCCAATTCCTTGGAACCTCAAATTGTGGCTTCAAGATAGCTAGGTGATGAGGAAATGCATCATCATTAGAGGATTGCAACCAATATTGAGGATAAACAATGCCCAAGGCATCCGTCACAACGGTTCCAGGGAACCAAAGCTCCAATTTGTCACACATTCTCTTGCACCCTCCAAATGTTGATGTTGCATATTGCTCATGCATGTGTTGAATAATTCTAGAGTTATCAAGCTATACTCACTAGAAGGTGTTGCCCTCATTTTAAGCAACATGTTGGTCCCACACATTTGGAAGCTCATTATCTCGGACTGAGTATTGATGTTAGAAAGCCATTCTTGTACCACAACCTCTGATTTGTTAGTAGCACCATCCTTAGAGGCCCTGAAAACATCAACAATTTATGCACGTTGGGGATCCACATACCATGCATAAAATTCAACTTGACCGCTGTTAACTGCAATGACCATGTCGCCCACAAATACCCCACATTCTTGGCTGAAAGTAATGAGATAGTGTAGGCAACTCATCATGGGAACAATGCAAGTTAGGGCCAAGAGGAGCTTAAGACCACAAAGGCTCTCAAATTATGGGGCAATGAAATTTTAATCGGCATTCATCTTCATGATCAAAGCTTTGTATTTGGAGAGTACATGCTCGGGAGGCATGAGCATTGAAATCCACCTCATTTTAATATTCCTCAAAATGCGATCACCACATGTTTCCACAATGTTAGCCACCTTTTCAATTCCTAACCTTTTGGGGGGAGTGACTAAACTTATTGTAAAATAATTGCAATGCATCTTCAATTCTTTGCACAATGGGAAGCTTTGAAAGAGTTTGCACCGCTAAATTTGTACAGTGAGACATGCAATCCATGCCAATCACAAAAGGGGTCCTTATATTTTGTTTGCACCACAACCCTAGTCCTCACACCCTAGAAAATACTTACACCATCACCGTAAAGCAAACCAATGTGCATGCAATTGTCTCTATGGTGAGAGAGCCATAATGCATACAAGAATCGACAATTACCTCATGAGGATTATCACTTGTAACATCATTCTAGAGATTTTAGGACAATGAGTAGAGGTTGTGTGTGCCAATTGATCAACACATACGCGTGAACATAGATCCAACTTCGAGAATCAAATGTAGTGACCCCATCATAATGCATGGAAATGAATTGGGCCCTCTTCACAAGTTTGGCATTTTTGTTGTTGTCAAGAACCACCATATTCAAGCACTTGGCCATCTCACAACCAATGCTACCCAACTAATGCTTGAGGGAGAAATGTGCCTCATGTAGGAATTGAGGTCCTGCATTGCAGCATACTCCAAAAGGGGGCAATTATCCCTCATAAGGATGAAGATTCAAGCAAATTGGACGACTAGGTATTCTCCTAATGTTACACCATGGACAAGTTGCTCTACTACTATATCGCAACTTAAAGCCAAGGTCAACATTTTCTTTTTGACATGGATGCATTAACAACTGACATAATACTCTCCCTTCATACTTACATTAGGAATTGTCAACTTCACTTCCATGTACCCTTGAGATTATCCAACTTGGGCATGAGAAGTTTGTCTCTACCCTTGATTTTTGTGCAAATGAGACAACGGACTTGATGGACACTTTTGCCATCTGCAAGCACTAACTCTGCCTAGGGCAGTTTTGTTGCCCAAGGTTTTGGCAAGAGTAGGAACCACATCGCCTGCCAAATGTACAAACCCTCTAATTGGACTCATTGGACGCATAACATGGGATAAAAACCTTCTAAAGTGAAAAATATTCAACATAAAAGGAGGAACCATGACTACACAAGGAAGCACACAAGAGCGGGAAAAAAACAATCAACCAAACACACAAGCACATGGCAAAGAATGACCTAAATTGAAAGGAAGGGGCATTTACCTAAGTTCAACCAGTGTTGATGCAATCCACGCTGCTCAACTCCACGGCAAAGCTTCCAATACAACCAAGAGCCTTGGCTTGCACCCACACACAACCTTGGTCACATCCTTAATATGCAAACCTAACAAAACAAAGGCCAAAGACAAACACAATGGACAAGCGCAAGCATTGAGCCAAGTTTAAACTAATGTGAAGGTTGTTAATTGTGGAGAGAGGCAAGGAAAATTAATCTTGCATGGCAAACGTCAACATGTAACAAATGAGCTTTGAAGAGATGGTTTGAGTGGCAAAACGACTGAGGCGGGAAGAGCTCTCAAGTGGCAAAAACACCATAAAATCATAAGATATGGCGAGATTGGCAGATGGTGAGAGGATTGTCACGTTGGCATCTATCATATCTCATCATGTCATGTGATGCCAATGTGACGTCAAAAAACCAAAAATGTCACATCGGCCATAGGTAAGTCCGATAGTTTACCCAGGGGTAAATTGATGCAGTCAATAATTTGGTCAACAACAATAGATTTTTAAAATTATGGACCATTAGATCTTGTAGCCAACAAGATCTAAATGGTCCATAATTTTTTTATCATTTTAGTCCATTTTTTAATTAATTTTGTAAAGCAATCGTCTATTTGGTGACTATTACCAGAAGTAAATTTCTAGGAAATTATATTAAAAAATAAAATAAAAAGAAATTATGGATGGCTAGATCTTGAATCCAACAAGATCTAATGGTTCATTTTTGGGGATTCTTTTGGATTCTTTTGGAATTTTATTTTTGAAAATGAACCAAAAAAATAAAAATATTCTACAATAGTATTGCTACAGTGAAAAAATTACCACGTCATGGGGAGTCACGTCCCAACATGATGTGACATGGTTCGACGTGACGTGAATATCATGGGCCACGTCACGTCCATTTGCACATCCCTATGGATTAGGTGGTGATGAGGATGGGTATCTAGGTAGCACCAAGTGGTGATACCCTTGGTAAGTGGCTATACTTGCCCACATAGGTAGACACATTTGATGTTTTTCATTTGTTTAGCAAGTGTGTGTTGATCTTGGTTTTTACAAGTAAGTAAAATGCAGAATTTTGCCGAATAGCAAACATTGGTTGTCCCATGTGACAAAACAAGAGACACACAAGAAATGTAATTTTTAAAACCAACCAATCAACTTGACCGAAAAATTTAGAAAGACTCAACCATTTTTTTAAAAATATTTGAAGTCAAGTCGATCGTTTCAACAAATATGGAGTAATCCAATTGGAAAATTTGATTGATTAATCAAAAATTGAAGAGGTTGACATGACTAAATCGACCAAACTAATTAGATCAATTCACCTAGTTAAATTTTTCCAAGCTATTCTTGTTATAAAGGTAGAGCAACGTGTAACTCTAAATAGTAATCCACATTAATAAGTGGTACCGGTGTAGTTATTGAGGAATCAAGGTCAAATATGTACGGGATCACTTTCATTACGCATTTGACTAAAGGAGTTGAAACTTGATGTAGGCAAGGATGTGATGCCACCTACTTATTTACCTCACTACCATAAGACTAACCCACATATTGACCATGGATGCCCCATGCATGAATCGTATTAGTAAGTTTATGTGCTTCTGATATGCCATCATCTATGATGTGTTAAATGATTTTATGATTTCTTAAAAATCAATAAACAAACTTGCGAACTTCATATCCCACTCCTTCATGAATATAGAATCAACCATTTGTCCACTCTTACTCGTGTCACTTCTTTATTACAACAAATCTTACCATAGTTTCTACCACTCAATTGTGGCTTACTTGTATAAGAATTTTAATTTTAATTTTTTTTTGCTGAACCCCTCAAATTATGAGTCTTTCTCACATAAGAGCACACATTATTCACTTGCTATAAGAATGATTGCAAGGATAGAAAATAAAGACTTTGTGAAACATGATTGGTAATATTAATATTGCATTCATATGGTTGTTGTCATAATACATAATACATTCAAAAATTTGCATTCATCCACAACTCTCTTAAGGAAGTGATGGGGAATCGGCCCCACATGGCGGACTAAGACACAAGTAAGCATTTTCTTTTGCAAAAATCCACCAACACGGAGCACACCAATCACAAGGTCACACTCCAAAGCGACTTTAGTGGTTAAGGCCAATGCGGACATGAGGCAAGTTGAGACGCAAGCTAGCATATGTATTGAAGCTTGTGTCCTCATAGCGAGAAATAAGAGAAAGTAGAAATGGGCTTTGGAAAGCGAACCAATCAATATAGAAAGTTGGTGTGAGTTGGGTGGGATTGGACATGGAATGTTTGTACCACCAAAGGCCACAACATTCGTGAGCCCAAGGTCTTATATGTATGCTAGGCTCGTGACATCTAACATAGACAAATTGGCTTGATTCATAGCATTTTAATCTTTAACCCCTAAATGCTCAAGTAAGTCTTTTTGGTTTCAAGCAACATTTCATCATTTTAAAAAGGTGCAGATGATTTATTTTAGACCACATCCGAGTACATATAATGCTAAAATGCTTCGTGAGCTTCATGAATCCAACTCATAGTCATATGACTTGAACAATTCATAAGGTAATGACTTAACTTAGCTGAGGTGTCAAGTTTTGTCAAATATATCACAAACCCATCACAAACCTGTCACATATTTAAGTCGTGGAAGTTCTCCATAATTAGATTATTTGGCATGTGGGAGCCATAATAAAATTTCATATTTTAGTAAGAACCTTAACAAAGAGGTAGAACTCACTCAAATATTTATAGATGCCAACCATTTCTTTTTCTTGAAGAAATAATTTCTTTACTAAATCAAACAAGTCCTTCTCCACACATGGTCCAAATTATCTACTCAACCTAACTTGCCCATAGCGCATGACTAAAGTTGGTTGGTAGCATAGCACATCTATTCATTTTAGCATGTAAGACATAGAAAAACTTTATTCAACACTAATGGTCACTTCTGGCTCACATATCTTCACAAAATATCCTCACCAACATGGGGGTAAAAACATGTCCTTCCTGACTTTGTTTTTAATCACATTTAAATGGGTCCCATTGGACTAAATCAGGGTATGTGACCCTGAATTATGGCTCACTTTGGCTTTAAAAAGAACCACCGAGGTATACAAATGTTTCTATGTGCTTTCACCCTTCCTCGGGTAGGTGTCACAAAACTTTACCACGTTGTCCACCTCATAAGACCTAAGCAAGAATTCTTCAAGAGGGTTTGATTTATGTTTTAGCTACAATGGATATGGTAAATATTGATTATACCACACTAATAACAAGGAATATACACTAAAATATTAGGGACAATATTATGGGTGTACACTATTTTACCAAACCACACAAGAAAAACAAAGACATAAAGACGACTCCAATGTTGCCACCAGCATGAATTATGGTGTGGCCTCATTTTCAAGTTGGTCTAGGTCTATATGTAATCCCAAAATGGGCAATACGAGAATTAAAGAGCCCCCTACAACTATTGCATCCCTTCGAACCAGTGCGGACAAGCCAACATGCACCTATCTCTCCCAAGGGCAATCCCGTACGTTACCACATAGTTGGTTAAAAATATGTGGTTCACTTGGATGCCCTCACTATGATTGGGTAGATCATAAGTGGGTAGGGTGCACGGGATATCAAGTGCTAGGAAGGTCACTTATCAATGAATACTATTATGCCCTCAGGTGGTTTGACTTCAAAGTTCCCATGGGAGGTAGGATCGCTAAGAGTTGATTAGAGGGGGACTGCTATCATGTGAACAGTAATCAATAGCAGTAACTCGTGAGCAGTTAGAGAGTTTTTTTGGTAATAGGCCCTATAGTATCCTATAACCATAGTATTTTAGCGCAAACAATAATAGTTTTATTCGTAATTGGGAGGGTAAACAAAGTGCAATAATTATAGTGAATGCTTAACTAATATGTTAAATTCAACAACTACCAACTTGGCATGAGGGGATGAAGAAGAAACCCAATATTGGTCATAGATTCAACATCCATGTCCACACACAATTGTAGGCACAATCCAAGTAGAGTATGATTCAAGTATTCAACATGCTCCCTTCTCTTTTACAAGATGGCACCAAGGTTCCAAAAATGAATTGAAGAGGTATTATGGTAGAAATAAACTTAAGCACTTGGGCATAGATATAAGTACAACTGGGAATCAATTAAACAATTAAATTTCCATCAATTCTTGGAATTCAAAAGGAGGCCAATAATCACATTCAATCAGTTCCAATCGACAAATGGGAATAGAGAGGCGCGATTAAGACAATGGTCGCATTCATAGGCTATTGATAAAAGAGTTAAAACATGTCTTCTTTAAGTCCTTCCAGGGCACGTCATATTCTCCCAAAGTGCCATCATCACATGTCGCATCATCCTACAACTCCATATAAACAAAATTACACAGCCATGAGAGAGCACTTGCAAGCACTTGAAAATACAACCACATATTTAAAAACATCCAATAGAAATAAAAGAGGGCCATAAATCTTTGGAAACATGGTTGTGGTCATTGGAAGTGGGTGGAAGCCTTGCAGCAAATCAATCAAAAGTTGTGGGACAAAGGGGAGTACAACCAAGACCAACTCAAGCATCTGAAATTGGGATTAAGGAGTCAGAGGATCAAGTGAAGGCATACCAATTAAAGGATGAAGGTTATGTTGATGCCTAGATATGATCACAACCTATGAAACTTGGGTGGAGGAGAACATATCCACCAAAGAAGGGATTTGCAAAAATTCAAAACAAGGTAGCTTGTATGACCTAGGAGATGATTCAAATGATGCACACTCAGGTTGAGAGGCTGATTCAAAAGAAGGAGGAACTGTATAGCCTCCTCGAAACACCAAGCCAAACCCATCAAACATTGGAACTAGAATTCAAAAGAGAAATGGAGCAAGCCATCATTGCCGTACACCACTTACCAAGCTTTCCGGCAGAATTACCAAGCTTTTTGAGCAATGCGATACCAATATTTTTTGGCAAGAACAAAACTCAACCAAGAGGAGAGTACAAAGTTATGGAGAAGGGTTGGTTCCACAGGTCGCAATGCATTGGCATTCATGTGGGCCCTAGGGGAGCTGAATACTCCATTGGGAATTTTAGAGTTACTAGCAATAAATCCATCATTCTATGTGTCTAGGTATTGCTTCCATGCAATGATACAAACAACATAGCATCACCGCGGGTTTTATGCCAACCAAATAACAAAGAGTAAATACTTGCACTATACCACAATACAACGCAAAAGATATCGAGAAAATCCAAATAATGATTGAACAAAATGAAGCGGAGTTTATTAGAACGAAGAAGGAATTTATAGCAGAAGACTTTGACAATATTTGCAAAGGCGGCCAAATGTCACCAGTGGCTTAGAATATACCACAATGACTCATTTCCTCTAAAGTTCTTCAAAATAAAAATAGGCGTCCAACGCTATGCAAACATCACTCTCAATATTTTGGAGCAACAATTACAAGGAATGATTACTACATCCATAACTTGAAGACAAAATTTAGAGAGGGGGGGGTAAATGTTGACACTAAAAAACATTCTCAAGCATTGTCAAGGATGAGTAAGTAAAGGAAGATTAAAAAAAAGTAGCCAAAAAAAGTGGCCACTACAAATGAACGGCACCAAAGAAAGAGAGCATTGGTAGCAGCTAAACAATTATACCACCGAAGGCAACTAGAAAAAGAAGGAGCAACCACGGAGACCACCAAGGACGGTTTCGTTATGTGGGTTGGTTACTATTTAATACGTAGGTATTTACGTATGTTATTGTTATTCCAAGTATATATGTGGATGGAGATTAATATGTTGTTGTATTAATCATGTTTTAATTAGTTGTTTATTTAAGAATTGGTCTTGAGTTCAAGACCATGAGGACTTGTAGTTAGGGTTAGGGAATGTTAAGGTTCATCAGCGGCAACAGCTGTTACCTAGTTGCTTGGGGGTCTTTGATGCCCCAACCCCAAGGGTTTCTTATTGGCCAAAGGGGCCAAGGGGAAAGAAGATTTAAGGGGTAGAAGAAGGGTGGTGGGCATTGTGAGTTGGACATTCAGAGTTTGAGGAGTTAAAGACCTTAGAGGAGTTTAAAGGCATTAAAGACCTTGGACAAGTGGTGAAGACCATTAATAAAGCTTACGAGACCACCAAAGACCATTGGTGAGAGGCCTAAGAACATTGTATGAGTGAAGTGAACTATAAGTTATGCAAAAGTGATACAAGAGTGATGTAAAAAAAACTTGAGTGATGAAAACAATAAATGATGATACATGAATGAAGAAATGAGGTTTGAGTGATTTGAATGAATAGTAAAGAATTTAGTTTGAGTGAAGAATTGATAGTTTAGTTTCAATAAAAAGTGAAGTGTTTAGTTTGAGTGATGAAGCAAGATTTGAGTGGTTTGAATGAAGGATTGAGAGTTTAATTTGAGCAAAAAAACTGAGAATTTAGTTTTAAATATTAAATTAAGTTAATATTGTGATCCATTGTATTAGTATACTATTTTTAAAAAAATTATATTTAGTAAAATCAAGATATTTTTGTAAAAAAATGAATCATTAGAAACTAACTTGTGTTTCTTAAACACATTTAGATTACAAAACTTACACTACCAAAAGTATCATGCTTCCGGACAAACACGAATAACAAGACAACGGAATGAAAAAATGATGACTTTATATGAGAGGGGCCCACCATATCTGGGAACCAAGCTTTTAGCCACCTACATCAAGTACAGGGTTGTCTATCCCGCCGTTGTGACGGTGTCGTGCCGTCACGACGTGTCGTGTCGTGACGGACCCCTCCGTCACGACACAATAGGGTCCACGTAGGGTCAACATAGGGGGAGCCGACTAGGGTGGGTAAAATACTTACCTTCTTGCCAAGGTGGCGTCCTATGTGGCAGAAAACGTCGACGTGGATGTGCATATTTCCCCTGCCACGTAGACCATTTTGCCATTGTGTTTATCATTGTGTTAAAATCAAAGTAATAAAATATTACTAAGGAGGGTGTGGGGCGGACGGGGAAGGGGGGTGGAGCGGACGGACGGGGGGGGGTGGTGCGGACGGTGGATGGGGGTGGAGCGGACGGACGGGGGTGTGGAGCGGATGGGGGAGGGGGGGGGTGGGGCGGACGGACGGGGGTGGAGCGGACGGGAGAGGGGGGGGGGTGGGGCGGACGGACGGGGGTGGAGCGGACGGACGGGGGGGTGGAGCGGACGGGCGAGGGGGGGTGGGGCGGACGGACGGGGGTGGAGCGGACGGGAGAGGGGGGGGGGTGGGGCGTCCCACCCGTCCCACCCGTCCGCCCCGCGTTCCCTCCCGTCCGCTACCCTCCGTCCGCCACACGTTCCCCACCGTCCGCTCCTCGTTCCCTCCCGTCCGCCCCACGTTCCTCTCCCGTCCGCACGCGTTCCCTCACGTCCGCTCCACGTTCCCTCCGTCCGCCACACGTTCCCCGTCGTCCGTACCCCGTTCCCATCCTGTCCGCACCCGTTCCCTCCCGTCCGCCCCGCGTTCCCCCCGTCCGCTCGGAGTTCCCCTACGTCCGCTCCGCGTTCCCTCCCGTCCGCTTTCCGATCCCTTCCGTCCGCCCGCGTTCCCTATCGAGTTCCCTTCACGTCCGCTCCACGTTCCCTCCGTCCGCCACGTTCCCTCCGTCCGCCCGTTCCCCTCCCGTCCGCGCCTCGTTCCCTCCCGTCCGCCCGAGTTCCCTATCGCGTTCCCCACCCGTCTGCTCCTCGTTCCCTCCGTCCGCCCCCACGTTCCCTCCGTCCGCCCCCTAGTTCCCGCCCGTCCGCCCCTAGTTCCCACGTTCCCCATACGTCGTTTTCGTACCCTAAACCCTAATTCCGACCGGGATCCATAATGATTGGGCTCCTCGTTGCCTATATAAAGCCGTGAGGCTTTAGTTCCTACCACTTTCCTCTCCTCCCACCACATAGGGACCCGAGACCTTGTTGCGTCCCAAAGGACAGCATCACCGCGCGGGTCTCAAGGGGTTTGGGAGGGCAGGGCAAATTGTGGGGGAACCCTCGCAATTTTTTTTTCAGATTCACTCGCTCCCGTGATTTTTATCACGAGAGATTTTCACACTCACTTATTCACGTGATTTTTATCACGACTCATTTTCAGATTCACTCACTCACGTGATTTTTATCACGATGGAGGGGGAGGGCATTGCTCCTTACGAGAACGAGGATTTGAGGGTGCACCGTGCTTGGCTCGTAGGCAATGCATCGGCGAATACTGCCGAGGGTACGGGAAGCGATCCTGGAAGTGGAAGTACTGCAGCACGTCCACCACGTCCAGATCCCTTTCAGTTTGACGAAGAGTTCTTGGCTGTTGGTCATTCGGGAGGCAACCAAACACGGGGAAGCCGTGGAACACGTGGGAGTCGGGGAAACAGTGGACATAGAGGGAGAACTGGAAGGGGACCAAGCTCAGGCAGTTCCACAGAAATACATGCACCGGCTCGTTCGGAGAACGTGCCACCACAATCTCCGACACGGCGGACATCAAGACCGGAGAGCCCTGCACGTGATGTACCTCAGGGTTCGGAGCAGACTGAAAGACGGGGATTAAAACGCCCAGCAGTTTCGGAAGGGACGGAGGACGGGTCCGCGGCATCGGGTTCGCAATCAAAGAAAAGGAAACATAGAGGCAAACGCGACCCGCGGACCGATGAGGCTCGAAATCATTGCAGGATCGTGTTGTTGGATTGGTTTAGAAGTAACAGCATGGTTTATTTGGAGAAAAAATACCTCAATGATGGTACAAAGGGTTTAGAGTTGGCGAGGAACGAGTTGATGCTTATTCTCACGGAAGCCACGTCTGGACCGGAGTTTGAGGAAGCTAGGGGCATGAGCGATTGGAACACATGGATTGAAAAACAAGCTGTGGAAGCAATCTACAATCCAACGATGTCATATGAGGCTATGCATCCTGGAGAGGGAAGTAGTGGTGGGAGGAGGTCCGAGCTGTACATTAAGCTAGAGAATTGGAAAAGAGGCGTAATAGCAGCAAAAGGCACATCCGCCCGCAACCTTCCCGTTTTTATTGACAGGCAGCTGGCAGACAACATTGCCACTCAGGGCCGGCAGGGTGTCATATGGTTGCCTAGAAATGTGGAGATCAAACCCTTGGATAGGGAAATCTTCCAAGGGACCTTCGGAGTGGTGCGGAGAGTCACAATTCATGGAGCATCATTCATCCCTAACTGGATAGAGTGGGCTGGGAAGACCATGAAGGCCACGAATAGTCTGGAGAACCGAAAGGAGCGTTCGGTTGAAGCATTGGCATGCCCAGTAGATCATCCTGGGATAATCAAGCTACAATACCTCCACCCGAAAACATACGAATCCTATTCGATGTGGTGGAATGGAGGCTCCTTGAAGAACATGAGGGTCTATGACCACCAAGTTCCGGAAACCCACGAGCGCACAATCCTTCAAATGTCTGGGGCAGACTTTGAAGCACGGAAACGGTTGGTTGTATATCGAAGGCATCGAGCTTATTTGGCATGGGCTCTAATGTGCATTGTGGATGTAGTGCACAAGCATGACGTGTTGCACAATGACCTTAATCCCAACAATGTCATGCTGCATTTCCCACAAGACCGTGAGAACACGGTTTTCATTGGTGTGTGTGATTGGGGGATGGCATCATGGGGAGATGAAGACGCACCCTCCAACTATGGAAAATAATCAGTGGATGAGATGAACAAGCACCGCATAAAATACAACTGTGCTGGTCCAGAATTATTCCATGTACGAGGGCAGCGTGGAACATCTACCTCTCCGGTGAGGATGGCTCGGAAACATAGGCACACGTTTCTCTCGGAGTCCTTCTCAGTGGGTGCTTTGGCAAAGAAGATTTATGCCAGGGATTCGACTTCCTCGTTGTTTCAGCTAAACAGTGATCCAAATGGCTTGAAGATGCGGTTTGAGATAGCATTGGATGCATTGACGAAGCCCAATCCAGCGGAAAGGTCAACCATCACACACGTAGTGAACATGTTGAAGTCGCCTCCATACAACATGGTTAACCCGACAATGTGCTTCCGTGACACTGCAAAATAGTTTTTTTTTGTTTTCTTTGCAGCAATTTTGGATCATACCAATTTTGTAACCGTTGGAGATGTAAATAAAGCCATCATTTTTTCATACACAACTTGTATATTGTATGAGATTTATGGATCTTAGTGCAATGTTCATACTCCATGAGGATTTTTGCTTCATAATCGAGAAGAAGTCTATGGGAGACTAACCAAGGTTCTCGCCTCTCGTGAGGCCACATCATTCTTTCACATCGTTGTTATCACATCCATGTGCTAAGTTCAAGTTAACTATAGTTGTTCGTGATATGTCTTGCCAAAATGCAATTACCTATATTTATTCTAATTTTGGTATGCCACAAAATGTAGTCAACTATAGTTATATCTAGTTAACTAAAGTTGAGCACAATGTTGCAATAGTTATATCGGTTGTACACGTGATCCTAAACATCTCTAAATGTTCTTTCTTGTACTCCACACATATTGCACACATACTTCACAATTGCTTATATTTATATTTATATAATTCACAATCACTTTTTTTTGG
Organism: Polytrichum formosum; assembly: GCA_964035585.1. Lineage (NCBI taxonomy): Eukaryota > Viridiplantae > Streptophyta > Polytrichopsida > Polytrichales > Polytrichaceae > Polytrichum > Polytrichum formosum. Next base: position 23,440,020 of record OZ037935.1, on the reverse strand, counting down.
AAGTTTGGACATAGTCTCGGTTTTTTGGCTCTCAAAAATTCATATGAAGTCCAAAAAATGAGTTCTTGGTATCCATGGATAGGTAATGAAGTCCTCTACAAGAATATGCAATAAAAGTCCTCTACATAATAGTCCCCCCATCCACATAATAAAGTACACTAAAATAGCAATAATCAACTAAGGGTGAACGTAAAGTGGTTAAAAAAATTTCTCTTGGAACTGAGAAGTGGATGCATAGTTTCATATTGCTTTGTGCTTGTTTATCTCAACAGAAACTGTTCGGTTGGTGAATTAAAAATAAATAAATAAATCATAGAAGTGGTACAACATATTATACAAGTCATAACTTTATTATTGCGACAACGTTACAAATGCCCTTTATTAATCATATACATGAACAAACCATGCAAACTATAATATTCCACTTCATTCCGTCATCCCAACCTCGTAGATGCTCCTGGCTTCCGGCGAGGCTCCATTTTTTGAAGAGGATTCGGCTGAAGTAAATCAAAATAGCTAATCGTTCGGTCTTTCATCCGTTCCTTCAATGGTAGCCGATGAGGCGACAATCCTCTCCTCTTCTTACGAATAGACATAGTCTTTGAAGATTCCCCCGCTACCTTGACTATTTCAATGTCGATTGAAGTCTCCTCCACATCCACATCCACATCCACATCCACATCCACATCCCCGGGCTTCTCCAAAATATCCGCACACAAATCAATTAGATCATTTAGATCTCCACCCACGCATTGTGTGTGGTCCTTCTCCACCGCATCGATCTCAAAGTTGTCTGCATATCGTCGTTGTTCCTCCGCCGCCCTCATCCTCCAAGCTTGTGTAGATTGTGAGAAGGGAGTCATGACATACTCATCACGAAATCGATCCCTAGCACTTCTCTCATCTCTCTCACGCTCGGGTGTTGCATTGAATGGAATATGGGGATCGTCTAAATTGTGTATCTCCTCATCGCATTCTACACCCTCAAACATGACTCTCCCCTTTTCCATCCTATCCATGATACTCTACCTTCGTTATATGTATGAGTCTCAATGATCTACTTATATATTGACCTCTAAGGACTTGATGACCATGACCAATAATTGATGTAATCCAATATGTAGAGGATCCAATTCTCGTTAGTAAGATAAAGTCAACGCAATCGGAATAAAAATAAAGTTGGTTAGGTTAAAAATGTACACTTTTGAAAAAATCTTCCGACATCCGCATTGGAAACCTCTTTGATACCTCTTTGAACTTTCCATATTTGATTAGTTATCCACTCATTCAACAAATCACCAATTTGTGCTTCAATCATAGTGGTTCATATGGTTTCATAACCGATGTCACCCATCCGAATGCACTTTCCTTCAATAAATCATTAATTTGTGCTTCAACCTTAGTGGTTCATATGGTTTCATAACCGATGTCACCCATCCGAATGCACTTTCCTTCAATAAATCATTAATTTGTGCTTCAACCTTAGTGGTTCATATGGTTTCATAACCGATGTCACCCATCCGAATGCACTTTCCTTCAATAAATCATTAATTTGTGCTTCAACCTTAGTGGTTCATATGGTTTCATAACCGATGTCATCCATCCGAATGCACTTTCCTTCAATAAATCATTAATTTGTGCTTCAACCTTAGTGGTTCATATGGTTTCATAACCGATGTCACCCATCCGAATGCACTTTCCTTCAATAAATCATTAATTTGTGCTTCAACCTTAGTGGTTCATATGGTTTCATAACCGATGTCACCCATCCGAATGCACTTTCCTTCAATAAATCATTAATTTGTGCTTCAACCTTAGTGGTTCATATGGTTTCATAACCGATGTCACCCATCCGAATGCACTTTCCTTCAATAAATCATTAATTTGTGCTTCAACCTTAGTGGTTCATATGGTTTCATAACCGATGTCATCCATCCGAATGCACTTTCCTTCAATAAATCATTAATTTGTGCTTCAACCTTAGTGGTTCATATGGTTTCATAACCGATGTCACCCATCCGAATGCACTTTCCTTCAATAAATCATTAATTTGTGTTTCAACCTTAGTGGTTCATAAACCCTAAACCCTAAACCCCTAAACCCTAAACCCTACGTCATTCCAAATTACTACCACATATGTGCCATTGATTTGTTCTCACACTCATGTAGAAGTGTTTCCATACATGGTTTGAGGGTTTAGGTTCCTAGCTTTCCAACGAACCCACCTGCTTTTTTTTTCGATGCCTACATTTTTTTCATTATAATAATCAATCATTGACAAGATCTTGGCCGTTAGATTGGAGGGGTTATTTTGAGCAAGTAATAAAGTGGCATGCTCCTTTGAGTTTGGACTTTTGGGCTTGGCCTTTGGAGGCTTCACACTATGCCCAACTAAGGCTACCCTTACTATATTTTATTGGCTATTTAGGGTTCATTTCTTTGGACTCTCAACAAAGTTGGGCCGCTCAATCGCACTTTGATCCACTCCCGAGGGTTAACATTTATAGATGGTGACTATAGTGTCCGTTTTTTGGCTCTTAAAAATTCATATGAAGTCCAATTCATATGTGGTCGCAATTCTACGCTGTTCCCCTGCCGCCCCGTTCCCTCCCGTCCGCTCCGCGTTCCCCACCCGTCCGCTCCGCGTTCCCCACCCGTCCGCTAATCGTTCCATCTTTCATCCGTTCCCCCCCGTCCGGTCCACGTTCCCCACCCGTCCGCCCCGTTCCCCTCCCGTCCGCGCCACGTTCCCTCCGTCCGCTCCTCGTTCCCCACCGTCCGCTCCTCGTTCCCATCCGTCCGCTCAGCGTTCCCCACCCGTCCGCCCCGCGTTCCCTCCGTCCGCTCCTCGTTCCCCACCGTCCGCTCCTCGTTCCCACCCGTCCGCTCAGCGTTCCCCACCCGTCCGCCCCGCGTTCCCCACCCGTCCGCCCCGCGTTCCCTCCCGTCCGCGAACATGGAGCGGACGGGAGGGGAACAGGGGGCGGACGGGGGGAACTGACGGCAGGGGAACGCGGAGCGGACGGAAGGGGAACGCGGAGCGGCCGGCAGGGGAACGCGGAGCGGACGGCAGGGGAACGCGGAGCGGACGGCAGGGGAACGGTGGCGCAGACGGGAGGGAACGCGGGGCGGACGGGTGGGGAACAAGGAGCGGATGGGTGGGAACGAGGAGCGGATGGGATGGGAACGAGGAGCGGACGGGTGGGAACGAGGAGCGGACGGGTGGGAACGAGGAGCGGACGGGATGGGAACGAGGAGCGGACGGGATGGGAACGCTGGAGCGTATGGAGAGGAGCGTACGGAGGGGAGCGTGGGAGCGGACGGGGGGGAACGCTGGGGGCGGACGGGAGGGAACGGGTGCGGACGGGGGGGAACGCTGGGGGCGGACGGGAGGGAACGGGTGCGGACGGGGGGGGACTCTGGGGCGGATGGGCGGGAACGGGTGCGGACGGGTGCGAACGGGTGCGAACGGGTGCGAACGGGTGGGGACGCGGGAGCGGATGGAGGGGCGGACGGGGGTATATAAGTGGAGGGGACCACTTACATACCTTACTCCACTCCTTCTGGGCGCCCAGACAACCCTCCTCTAACACAGAGTGCGGGGTAGCGGGGCTCTCGGAGGAGTTAAGGATCCCTTTTTTGGGATCCTTTTACACTACTTTTGGCAGGTTGTGGCCGGTTTTGGCAGATCCACGTGGCCGTTATTTGGCATATTCCTTGTGACGCGCCCAGTCAACTGGCCTCTGCGTGAGCGCCGGTAGCGGGGTGCTCGAAGGGTGTGCCGAATAGTTGAACTTTAATTTTTAGGGACATTTTTGAACTAATTCCACAGCAACACTATTTTGAAGTGTATGCTTGGATATTTTGTAGCACTATTATGAAGTGCAATTAGTATTTTAAAAAGTAGAGTTCTAGATTAGAATTAGAAACTCCAATTTGGGTGGAATTAAAATTAGAAACTCCAATTTTCAGACATGGCAAGTGGAGGAACTGGAGACATGGCAAGTGCAAGTGGAGGATCTAGTTCTGGGTGTTCCAGAGGACATGGATGCAAGGCCGTTGATTTGGAGTGGAATGTTTACGATGATCCCTCCCAAAAAGCCAGGGTAGGTTGGGAGAATGTACCACAACCGTGGTCAGCGAAGACTGCAATGCAGTACGTGGGCTTCCCTCACTTTGATCGGTTGTGGCCAAGACATTGTCACGAGCGACATTGCAAGGCCGTCAATGCGAGCTATATGCAGCTTGAAGACGTGGAGGCAAAATGAAGATTCCTAACGATACTTAGAAGTATCTCCAATTTGGATAGATGGCCCAAGAGTGCAATTCCAAAGTCGGTGGCGTGTATGATGTATGCGGAGCACGTGTTGCGAGTTAGGGTGGATTGGTCAAGTTTGGGTGCTCTGCATGATCAAAAATTTGGGGGTATTGGAATTGCATTCACTAAATGCACAGTTCCGGATATTCCATACACTCCCGTTCCGGAGTGGTTCAGGAAGAATCCTAAACTAGTGGATGAGCCTGGGGCACCAATTCCAGAAGGTCGGGAACCAAAAAAACCACGTACTCGCAAACGACCAGCCAATGACGTGGAGATGGCCATCGAGGAGGCGTTTGAGCATATGGATGAGGAGGGCATGGAGGTAAATGTCGATGTGGTTAACGAGGCCCTAAACGAGGTAAACCCTCGTCAACTTGGTGCGGACATGATGGAGAGCAGAATGGAGGCATTGCGCCAGGAACATGCCGAGGAAATTCGTGAGTATAAAGCAAAGATTCTCGAGCTGGAAAATCGACTTGCAACACTTACGATGGGGGAGGCTGGCAGTTCAAGTAGTACACCAATTAACATCCAGTCTTTGGAAGCAGAGAGGGATACAGCTTTACAGGAAGCCATGATTGCAAAGTCACAAGCAGCGGACGTATGTACGAGGAATGAAGTAATGCAAGGAAAGATGGAGGCTTTGCAAAAGGAGGTGGTGGACATGCAACAACAACTTCAAGTGGTCAATGAAGTGGTTGTCGATCACGAATCCAAGATTGGCACACTGGAGGAGCAGAATGCAAGGTTGAGGAAATTTCTATCGGATGCGATCGTGGAGCGAACCAATATAAGGACAGGGACATTGCTTTCTATGGCCAAGGCTCGTCAATATGAAGCTGAATTTGAGAGCATCCAGCGAGAATGGAACCGCAATCATAGATTGCGGAACTTGATGCTCACGTCATGGCCAGATCAAGAACATATGTACCCTAGTAGGTGGGATGATGAGGATGACTTGAAATTGCCTAACGGAAGCTTGGATTGGCGGCAACTGATCGACTCCGATCACCATTGGGATGTGACCCAAGTGCATGAATATCCATACAGCATGAAGGGTGAGTTGTTATGGCCGGGTCCACATCCAATGGTCTTCGACGGATCCGTGTGTGGGATTTGCGGCAGTCCATTTGGCCCAGAGGGATGCTTTCAAGTTGGATCGTGTGGGGGCCAATTCCATCCACAATGTCTGATAGTGACAATGATCAGGAGACGGCAATGTCCCCATTGCAGATCACCCTTCCACCCTCGTTTGTACCTCCAATTTGGCCTTCGGGATTACATGCCTAAGGACTGGGTGGTAAGGCCAACGGACTATCCCTTCAACCTTTGCGAGTTTGATGGGACTTCTGTTGAGTGGAATTGGTTATTCAATCGTGCAACGGTTGAACTTTGGAACGATAACAAAGATGGCGAATGGACACAAAATCCACGTCAAATTTTGTATGTTGCAGACGAGTTGTTTCCCAACAAGCCCCCAAACCATGGCATGAAAAGATTTTTGTACCAAACTTTTGGTTGGCATTGGGATGCGACAACCATGCAATTACGAAGAGGCATTCAACCTCCTTTTTACAATGCAAGTGGTAAACTATTAATATCGGAGCATGAGTTGGAAGAAGATGCACATGAGATGCCCATGGAACGGGATTCCCATTTTGAAGCGCACTTAGAGCAGTCGTACCACAAACACAGAACGCAGTTGGAGGCAGTTGAAGCACTCTTGAATAGAGTTACGGATGATGCGGTATTGAGATGGCTAAATGGGGGGCCTAGACCACGTAATGCCACTCCACTGTCTCCTGGAAGTCGTCCATATCTCACCCGTGAAACCACGCGAATGATGGAAGCCGGGGAATCATCACGAGCACGACGAGGATCTACTTCAGCTGCAATAGACCTCGATTCAGATTCGGATTAGGCATTTTTGTAGCATGTTTAGAAAGTTGTATAGGAACGGAGGAAGACTTTGTACACATTGAACATATTTCATGTTCAAAGAATATGTAAAATAAAGAGGAGTTACCGACAAGTTGTCATTTCTAAGATCGTGTAAAAGATAGCATATGGATGTCACATGTTTTAATGTTATTCGAAACTTTTAAAAACTCACTTGAATATTTGTAATTCATATGATAGTCTAACCAAAAGTACTATTGACTACATAGTCAATATTGAATACCACATAAAGATATAATTATATAAATATGCAATAAATAATTTTAAAAAACATGCAATAAATAATTTTATTACTATAATAAAATGATACAACTTCGAACGTAACGTTCGCTTTGTGGTCTAAATGTCTTACCGAAGGCCCTAAGGTTGTAACTTGTATCAATTTTGACGGAAGTAATAAATTATGGGAGTACGTGGGAGCACCGAAAGAACACATTTGTACAAAACCATTACGTTCGAATCCGTACTGTAGGATCATTTGCTTCGACACATCTTGGGTCCTCTTCAGACTCGTCTGTGCTGAAATCATCATCCGTTTGGGGAGTCGCGCTTCGAAGATGCAACTCTCGGTCACGTTGTGAGAAAATTATCCTCTTGGTCGGCCGGGAGCTATCTGCATCCTGTATGCCATTTTCATCTAGATGTGGTCTACCCTCATCTTCATTGTAGTCTTCAGCAGTAAACGGAAGCGATCGTCCCTGATACCTCTTCCTAGTACGTTTGACACCTCTCGTAGTTCTCTGGCGCCCTCCACCCGTACCACGACTTGAGTGCACTTCATCTCTACTTCCATCTATAAAAGCATCCCCCGTTGTACTTCCGCCTCCAACTCCAAGACCACCTCTTCCATTGGATTGACTGTGTGGAAGTGAAATAGACGTGGGTGGAATTGCAATTGGTATGTTCTCAACAACATGTCGTCGTACAGAAGGACGACGTGGCGCCTCTATAGTAACATTTCTTGAAACATTGTGCATAGCAACCAAAGTAGCACCCACCGCAGTTGCACGTGAAACACCCAATCTAGAAGTATTGGCAATACTTCGAGTGAGAGGACGATGTTGACCTTGTGCATGCAATTGCACCGTAGAGGTGGATGCAATCCTTTGAAGAGCACGGAATCGAGTTGTAGGCATTTCAGGAACATTGGGCGTTGGATCTTCTATACGATGGTTGGATATGAGGGAGGCATCCATGGATTCAGAATGTACTCGGGTTGGAAGTGGATCATGTTGAACGTGCGTTGGCTCATTTACGGGTAGTACATTGTCGCCTTCACCAAATGAAAGAGAATCGCTCCGATGTTGCAAGGAATCTACTTCAATTCCCACATTCTCACTTGCCCCCATAGCAACATTATGGTCAGATGGAAACCCTTCTCCAGTGTGGAGAGTTTCAACATGCGGTCTTCCAATAGACCCCTCATGATCGTCATGCATTCCGTTGTTATGTTGGGGGACATCCGGTTCATCAAACTCAAACACCCCAAGGTTTCCATCACTACCATTGCCATCCTCATCTTCTGAACCATGATTCTCGGAATCGAGGTCATCCAAATCAAAGTCGTTGTCATCAACATTGTTGTCTTCATCATTTCCAGCCCTATCAGTTGGATCCACGTCATCTTCGTTGTCATCTTCTTCGTCAAGGTCATCGTCAGAATGGACCTCATTCAATTCGTACCATTGAGCAGGTCTTGGGCCCCTCCGATGTCGAATGAGCCTACTATTGGTATATATGTAGACGAGGTCCTCAGCACGACTATGCTTCAAGCGATTGCGACTCTTGTTGTGAACGTATGAGTACATGCTCCAATTGCGTTCACATGCGGATGCGGAACATACTTGTGCAAGGATACGTCTTGCTATTGTTTGGAGGGCTTTAGCTCCACCTCCCATTGCATCCCACCATTCATGGAGAGGTGCGGCATGCACGCTCGGGTCAGTAGAATCAGCAAAAGGCCCTCGATTTTCAAGAAAATCTTGGTACTGGTGGAGGATTTGGACATAAGTGTCCTCATCTTGAGCAAGCCTGCGAAGAACTCGATTTAGGATTGTCCTCGAATTGTCATCCTCATGGAGTGGGGCCCAACCACGTAGAAGCGGATTTAACATCGCTCCAGCCCAGTGTAGATCATTCAACATCAACCTCCATCTATTTTGAAACGTTACCATAGCATTTGCAGCAAGCTCAGGGCTTAAGCGAAATGGAGGTTTACTGAATCCACGAATATGGGTTTGTAAATCATGCATGACCCTCCAAGCCATTCCCATTGCAGGCGCCTTGCCGTCAAATACACGAAGAGCTTTAACAACCAGGATCACCATATACAAGAAATTTTCGCACGTGTTCCAGAATCCATTAGAACGTATAAAGCTTCGCACAACAGAGCCCTTCATGTAAGAGGTGCCAGATCTCCTCCTCATATCACGCATTAGAGTGATCCAATCCTCATCAACCACCATTCTTTCCAAAGCATTGCGTACTTGGAGAAGACGTTCAATCATGATGAAGTTCGTAGCAAAACGGGTCTCTACAAGTAGGCGGAGTGAGAGATTTGGTGACAACCTCCGGAATATAGCTTGAGAAGCATGATGGTTTTTAACAAATACACAAATATGGCGGGATTTTTTTACCAAATTTTTCACCCATTCCTCCTTCCCCCAATCTTCTAAGAGGAGATCTAGGCAATGTGCAGCACATCCTTGAAAATATAGATCGGGATTTGCTCGAATCAAGTCGCGAGCAGCGGAGGCCATAACTGGGGCATTGTCGGTGCAAACTTGGACCACATTATGTCGACCAACCTTTTCCACAAATGGTTGAATTTGAGCAGCAACGTAGACATGATCCTTGTGATTTCCCGTGGTGTCAATGGTACCCAAGAAAACGTCTCCCTTTGTGCCACATTGAAGAACGTTTAGGAGAGGTCGGTTTTGCACGTTGTCCCATCCATCACAACATATTGTAACACCGTATTTTTCAACGGAATTCCCCAGCTTCTCCTTCACTTGCCTATCTAGGTCAACCTTTATATCAGTTAACAACTTCGTACGGATGGCATTGTACGATGGTGGTGTGTAGGCTGGCATTCGATGACGGGCAGTTTCACGCACAGCATGAACAAATGCAGGATGTCTCACAATGTTGAAAGGAATGTTAGCTTCATAAAAAGCCGTTGCCCATGCTCTATCGAGGAGTTGTTTTGTTGACACATTGAACCCCTCCGTTATGTTGAGTTGACGTAGTTCACGAGGAGGAGTGCCATATATCACAACATCAGAATGTTGAGTGGTTTGGGACATAAGCAAAGGCTCTGTTTCACTAATTACGGAGCCCGCTATAATAGGCTCCAAAGGTACAATATCTGCCACCAGAGAGTCCTCATTTACAATGCCTACATGTAAGGGCACAATGCCTCCACAATGTTCAAACAAGGCCCTAATATGCGGGGGTACCATCCTACATGTGGAAACATCAGAAGCACCCCCTACATGAGGTCTATAACCAAGGTGGGCCAACATTCTATCTCCTCGGTAAGATATGACGAACGGGCAAAACCTACATTTAACCTGCCTTTGTGATTTACCGGGAACCCTCCCCTTATCCTCGTACCAATGATCCCATGCATCGTTTCGGCGTGGCATGACTTCAACAAAACCTGCAAATACAAACAAGTTAGAGCAAGTCACTTTGATCGCATACTAGGTCCTGTTCAAGAGTGCCACGAGGGCAACCCTAATTCACAGACACTAGATTGGACAAAGTATACTCTGCATTCGGGTCTCACGCATTCAATCCTCACTCCTCAAAGGAGAATCAAAAGACTTGAGACACACTATGTCAGTGGAGGCAAAAATGGCACCTTGCACCCTCAATTTATAGTGTTCGAATCGGACGGGGGAGCGGACGGAAGGGGTGGGAGCGGACGGGGGTGCGGACGGGGGAGCGGACGGAGGGGGGGGGGAGCGGACGGGGGGGCGGACGGGGGAGCGGACGGGGGGGGGGGGGGGGGGCGGACGGGGGGGGGGGGGGGGGGCGGACGGGGGGGGGGGGGGGCGGACGGGGGGGGGGGGGGCGGACGGTGGAGCGGATGGGTGAGCGGACGGAGGTGGGGGGAGCGGACGGGGGAGCGGACGGGGGGGCGGACGGGGGAGCGGACGGAGGGGGGGGGGGAGCGGACGGGGGGGGCGGACGGGGGAGCGGACGGGTTGGGAGCGGGGCGGGGGACGTGGGCAGACGGAGGTTGGGAACGGGAGCGGACGGGGGGGGGGCGGACGGGGGAGCGGACGGGGTGGAACGGGGATTGGGAACGAGGGCGGACGGGTGGGAACGGGGATTGGGAACGGGGGCGGACGGGGGGGCGGACGGGGGAGCGGACGGGGTGGAACGGGGATTGGGAACGAGGGCGGACGGGTGGGAACGGGGGCGGACGGGGGGGCGGACGGGCGCTAGTAGAATTTTCCCCACTTTCCCTTTACTTTGCTGACATGTCGTCACACGTGGACAATGTAAATCCTACGTGTCCGAAATTGGGTAATGTAATTACACAAAAAAATCGGTAAAATTCAAGTCCGGCAGGATAAAGACAGCATCCGGCATAATCCGGCATAATGTCGTGACGGATACGTGTCGTGACGGCACGACATTATGCCGGGATAAGCCTCCGTCACGACACAATAGACAACCCTGATCAAGTATCATGAGGGCCCCAAAGCCATAACTGTGATATCAACCACCCGCAACGGGTATCCCAAGGGTTTCATAACCGGGAACCAATATATCAATCACCATAGCGGGTATCCCAAAGGCTTCAAGGAAATCATCCATGGTATTAATCACCTGCAACAAATATTCCAGGGCCTCAACGCCATAACCCACGGATATGATTGGATATTGGTCTAAAGGAAGATTAATTGTGGGAGCACACGAACACCAAAAGTTCCGGATAGGCGCTTTTCAGTGCCTAATCCGGTCTGTCCGGATGATCCGAGTATCGTCTAGGGATTCTGTGAAGTGCAGGATGTCAAGGACCCTCTTTCCCTGCTTGAAGAATCGACCACCGGCTGGATTTGCTCTCCGGATCCGGATAGTCCTTTGGAAGTCCTTGTCCCGGGACTTGCCTTCCGGATTGAACCTCTCTAATTTAGTCTTACTCCTACATTCCTCTTTCCTCAATATCTACCTACCTACATCCTACCTCCAATGATGATTTGGTTCATCCGGTGAAGACGTCCCTGTATGGTCAAAATCCGGATTCTCTCACAACCAGTCCGGATCGGCCTAATCTTTCCTAGCAGGTCACACAAAGGATCCGGATGGTGAACCGGAACTACAACGACAGAAAGGTCAAGATTCGTCCGGAGATCTGTTAATCTGGGATAACTGGGCGATCCGTGCCACTTTCCGGATTGTCCCGCCCAAGGGCAGTGAGACCTCTTCAAAAGATCGGATGGCGTAAGTCCGGCACCTCCCTGATCTTACCCAGTCCTAACGACGGCTATCTCACATGGACGTTACCCAGGCATCCGGAATAATGAGGTTTCCTTCCCACTACACGCCAGAAAGATCCTCCGGGCCGGAATCCTAACTGTTCCGGTTTCTCTCCTCCTTCCGACAGACCGATCCGGCTACAGCAAACTTAGGCTCCACTAAATCTGAGATAACTGGGCGATCCGTACCACTTTCCGGATTGCCCCGCCCAAGGACAGTGAGACCTCTTCAGAAGATCGGATGGCGTAAGTCCGGCACCTCCCTGATCTTACCCAGTCCTAACGACGGCTATCTCACATGGACGTTACCCAAGCATCCAGAATAATGAGGTTTCCTTCCCACTACACTCAGAAAAGATCCATAGTACTGCAGTCGGATCCGATCCGGGTTTCCTCTCCTTTGTTCTATCCGTACTTCCTACTCATTCATTCCCTCTAGATCTGCAACATTCTCCTAACAGTCCGTGCACAAAACAAGTCAGAATAGATTGAGAACTAGAGCTTTATTGAGTGGGGAGTGACGAAGTACAACAATGGAGAAGGGAACCCTTCTCCAGCTCCTTATTCAGCCTTAAGTAGAGACTGCAATCCCTAACTGAAGGTGGCGGCGCAATTGGCCGCCCTCAGAAAATCCCTAACTGCGAGAAATCCGGAACTTCGCCCTTCGCGGAATTTCCGGATCTCGATCCGCTTTTTGTGCTGACAAAATTTTGAATTACAGTTTTGCCAAAACTCAAAGGCAGCCTAAATCCTATCTGCCTAACTCTGATCTAGCTGCATGCCTAAGTCTACTCTAGCTGGTGCGATGCTTCTTCGAAGCCGTCTCGTCCTTGGTGTGACTCGCGGGTCCACTGATGGCGGAGAAGCCTCCCCCGGGGGTCAAAAGTCGACGCTCTTGTAGCCTCGTAAATACCCTTCGCATGTTTGGGGAAGGGGTGATTTCTTCCTCGGAGTCTCCTGCAGTGGACGGATCCTCCTCCGATCCGTCACCCGATTCGGATCGCGCTGGTCTGGAAGCCTTCTTCACCTTCCGAGGGTGCTGGACGGCTGAAGGGTCGCCTCCAGTGATCCGCTCCCTGTTTCGGCCAGTGGAAACTGAGGTCGCCCGAGGGTCCCTTGCTGACATTGCGCGTGAGGGGGCGGGCGCCCACTGCTCCACAATCATACACTCCGGAGCAGGAGATGGCGCGGCCTGCGACATTGGTGCCTTACCCCGATCCGGAGACTTCGTCCAATCCGGCGTCCTCATTCGTGCTGGAGTCCTGGCCCTCTCCGGTGTCCTGGACCGCTCTGATGTCCTGCCACGATCCGGATTCGGTGATTGCCCTCGTCCTGATCTAGCCGACCGTTCTGTGCTCTTTCGTCGAACCTGGGAGGAGTGCGTCCGTTGCGGAACAGGGGTCTTCTCCCGATCCGGAAATCTTCCGGATTCTGGTGGTTGGGGGGTTCCTGCTGGCTGGCTGGGCCCTGCACCTGTCGGGGAGGCCTGAACTAACTCCACCTCCCCTACCACTTCGTACAAGGTGCCCGTTGGGGATCCGGGTGGGCCCGGATAAAGTACCCGTCTGGGGGTACCACTCGAGGGCAGGAGCTTCTGGATCTCCTTGAGCAGGTCCTTCATCGAGCGGGAGTACTTCACCAGGATTTGGAATGTTTGACGGGCAGAAGACGGATCCGCTGATTCCATTAATTGGTCGTAGAGGTGCGCCTTATTGACGACCTCTCCCGGATGACCCACCAACTCCCGGACCCGGCTTAGGACTACTGCTTGCTCCGCCTGGTACTTCCGGATCTCCTCGCTCTTCTGGGTGAGCTCCCGGGTCATAGCAGCCACCTGCGCTGCGAGCTGTGCCTTCTCCGTCTCCAGGGTCTCCACATGTTTCCGGTCCGTCCGCTTGGCCAACTCCAGGAGGATATTTCCGGGTCCACAGTGGTCCAAGGCCCGGTTCACCCCTCGAATGATGTGCTCCATCCGGAAGTATTGGTCCTGGAGTGCCGTCAACTCCGCCCGGACGTGCTTGAAGGGGGTTTCCGGAAACTCAAACGTGGAGAGGTCGATGTCTCTCAGGGTACTTCCCGGCTGGTTTCGACCTCCTGTCGTGGTGGTGGTGAGACTGGCTTCCGGACTTTCGGAGGGGACGGAGCGGGAGGCGGTTCCGGAACCGCTGTGTCACTCGAGTCTTCTGTTCCGGCTTCCGCAACCCCTGCTTCCGGATCGATCCTGTACGCCACCTCATCCTCCGCAATCATCAGCATATCCTCTTCCGCTTCATTGATGCAGCCATGGTGCTGGTAGAGATGGACGATGTAGGGAGAGAGATAGGAGGGTTTCTGGCCAATGTGGGGGATGGATTTCTCTACGTATTCCTGAATTAACCGACCCCAATTGACGGCTCGGACCCCTGACATTGCTCCGAACAGGGTATTGGCCATGGTGATGCTAAGGCGTTTAGGCTTTTCCGGACTAAGGATGGGGAGGATGAATTCTATGACTCTCCGCTCTCTGTTGTTCCGGCAATTCCCGGGATGGAATCCGTCTTTTGGGTCAGGCTCCGTTCGGAATTTCCCTACATAAAAATTATCCCTGCGGCTAGCCCAGCCCTCACCCTTTCCTCGCGGGAATCCGTAAACCTCAGCCCATACCTCTGATGTCCATTTTTTCGGATCCTGCCGAATTGTCCTAAACCACTGGTTGCCTCTCTCGAATAAGAATTCTCGCAAAGTGGCCTCCGCCCGGAGATTCCAAGGTTTGGAGAGCAATCCCTCACAACCCATCCGGCTAAGATCCTCTACCAGCTCGTTTAACTCAGACTCTCTCGTTGGGACGGCTGGTGATACGGGTTTCACTGGAATGGGGACCTGCTCCCTCTCATCTCCCTCTCTTGCTTCAGGCATTTTGCTACGCGGCCCAAAACTCTCAACAACACCCAGATTCTTTTCCTCCGGAATTCTGTCCGTTAATCACTACAGAATCCCAGCAAGCCAACTGCTGGTGACTCGAAAAAAACAACTCACCACTCGTTCTCTCAACAATGCCGCTCGCGCAAATGGCCCGGAGAAGAGGAAAATTTCTCTTAAGTACTCTCTCTCTTTCTCCTAACGGGTTTGGTTCCTTAACCGTTTCCCCGCAACCGTTAGGATTCCGTTGTAACCGTTTAACGGTCCGGACGCTCCGGACCGGACCGTTCCCAAACGGTCTTCCCATGCTAATTTCCGGTCCGGCCAAAGTATCCTTTTTAACCATTTTAATGCGTAAGGCGGATGCCTAGAACCTTATTTCCTAAAACAACTAACCTACCCTAGGAAACCCTACTTTAACAACAGTCTAGGGGTATTATCCGGGTATTAATCCGGTTCGGAAGCCAATCCGGACTTCCGTGGATTTTCGGGCTCCCACATTAATAAACCATATAAAGCTAGTAAATCACTATTGTAGTGAGCCACTTGAGATTAGTGAGCCACTTAGTAAGCCAATTGCACAATTAATGGACCATTTAGTATTAGTAAGCTCTAACTAGATTAATGGACCTAGTGTCACGTTGACCACCTAGGTGAGGAAATGCAGAGGTGGAAGCATGAGGGGAGGAAGGGGTTGACTCCTTGGAGAGAGTTGTATATCACGTGTGATTGAGGGGTATTATTGTTGGGCATATTTTGACGGCATGGACTAATAAAATGGATCATTCAATTATCTAATTATCTAATTATCCAATTATCTAATTCATGGTGTATTAAGGGTCCATATAATTACTTACAAATTGTGAAGGGGGTAATTGTAAGCCCCTCAATTCATTGTACGAAATTGAAATTTTAGAACCATGTCAGGAAACAAGGGTCCTTGTCATTCAAGCTCGCATTCAGTTTCAAAACTTGCCATTCGATGTGGCGATCGGATTCAAACTCCGACTCAATTACAGACATCAAGGAGTGAGGTTCAAGCACGTGAAGGAAGGAATCTATCTAGCAGATAATGAGTTCAAAAGTGATTCAAGCTTCTGTGAATCAATCTGGAGTTTCAACAAACCTTGGGCTTCTGATTCTAATGTGGACTCCAAGGTACAGCCAATCCTTGCCACACTTTGAAACAAACGCTGATTCCAGCTCATATACCGAACTCACCGCCACATTCAAACCTCAAAAGTCGAGAATACGAGGCATCCTGTCTTCGAATTCAGATGTTTTTCTCGAAACGGAGTTCAGGTTTCAGTGTCCAAGGACATTCTGGCTTGGACTAGATTGTGGGTTCCAATGAACAGGGGAGAACCGGCTGCTAGTTACAGATGAACATGATGAGTTTGACAAATAACCGGTTGGAGTATGAGAACTCAGGAAATATACTGATCGGTTTAGAGGAATTTATAGAATATACCCCAATTCAATTAAGAAAAACCGAAATCTGTTGACATTTAACCGACTGGACTTGGAAACACTAGGATATCGACCGATTATGCCCAAAAATCTCCCGGACACTGGTGGGTTCATTTTCATTGAAAGAACAAGTGGATTCTGGTTTCAGATGAGAGCCTTACCTGGTCTCCTTGTTGGCGCTCACTCGGGTTCCTCGAGTCTCCCTGCCAATCAGTCGCCAGCAGCTACAGTGATCGGGGAGATTTTTGGGCATAATCGGTTGAGATCCTAGTGTTTGCAAGTCCAACCGGTAATGGTTCGAGACGACCCTAAACTACTGGATGATGGTGGAGAGATACCCAAATCTCAAGGAAGAGGTTGGCGGTTCGATTCCCGGCTGTGAAATCTCCTCTCTACTTGACAGAAACTTGCCAGGTGGTCAACTGATTCTTGTGCTTTGGTGTTGACTTGTCGGCCTGCTATCTTAATTTTTTTTAAAAGAAGAAGAAGAAGAAGAAGAACCGGTTACATGTTGACAGCCTCCGGTTTTCCTTTATTAAATTGGGGTATATTCTATAGATTCCTCTAAAATGATCAGTAATTTTCCTGTGGTCTTGAACTTCAACCGGTTATTTCTCAAACTCAACCGGTTCATCTGTAACTAACTGCCGGTTCTCCCCCATCATAGAGCTACACTGCTTGCCTCCATCTCCAGGTCACCTTTGGTGTTGGCCTCTGCCGCCAGCTCCTTGGCCTCCTCGGCGAGACACCCTCGTCTGTCCAGGGCCAGGCCACCACTTTGCCCAGTATCCCCCTCCATCTAGCCGTGGGAGAAAAAGAGTCGCGTTAGGGTTTGGTGGGGGTATTTGGAGGGAGTGGTTGTAGGGTAACGTACATTCCCCAAGAACTACACTAAATATGATATTTAGTGCCACCGATTCTAATTGTCTTGCTCAAATACTGATTTTAAACCGCGGTATAGTGTCACCAACACTAAATGTTAGCCCAACATTATTTGTCGTTCCTTGTGAGTTTTTAGGGAGATTATAGATTTGCAGTGTTGCAATTCCTGTCACTTACCAAGTGATTTTTCATCCAGATTCAATCATCCATGACAATATTTCATCACAAGTTGCTGACAAGAGAAGGTAGGGTTTTGGCCAATGGATGAACTCATCCATCATCCATGACCATATTTGTTCACTTGTTCATAAGAAGTGTCATCTGAAAAGTTACCATAGTGACATTAAATACAATATGACACTAAATGTCATGTTTAGTGTCATATGGGGTGATTGCAACTCCCAGTGCAATAATATTGGATATAATTTCAAATGTTGTTTGGGCTACATAAAGAGAAAAATATGAATCTAAAACCACCCAAGGCAAACAAACCTCGTTGTGAATTCACGCCGTATTTGAATATTGATGTGTCTTGGGGTGTATCGCTCACTATGTCTTCACTATATGTTTCAAAAATGTTCGGTTGTGACATACTAGTTGTGCATCCATTTTTAAAAATCTCGTATGTTTGGAATAGTTGTGTTCGTGTAGAGTCTACATAATCGCACTCAGAAATTCTACACAATCTTTTTCTCATTTTTGTCCTCTTCAATTGTTTGGTGGAAGAGAAAAGTAGCCAAGTCTTTCTTCTGCGCCTTCTATGTGGTATAGCATGATCTATGTCTTGCATCTGCAAGATTGCCTATGCAAAGGTGGGAGCATCAATGACATATTGATGTTCAAGGGTCAAATTCACATTCACATTCCTCTCATGCGGCTTACATTTGCCATGTGCCACTTTCCTATTCCATTTCAAATAGTCTTATTATTTATAATTACCTAAGCTCTTTTAAAAGTCCTCTATATAATAATGGCATGCATCACAATCTTTGTAATTATGATATTCTTCCAAATTAAGGTTGTGACCCATATTTTTGTTGATGTTGCTATTCCTCAATCATATCCATATTTGTCCGCTCTTATACATACATTTAGTACTCTAGCCTTCCCAAATTGTTGCAGACCTCGGACAGCTAACTAAGTGGGCAGCTATTTAGCTAGCTAAAAGCTTCAACTAGCTAAAGCTACACAAGAATTCGGTGCCTAAAAAGAGTAGCTAGCTAAAACTAAGTGCCATAATCCGGGCGAGGAAAGTTAGCTAGCTGAAGTTAGCTAATAACTAGCTGGAATCTGAATGTAATCTCGGTGGAATGAATGATGTCATTGCACCCAAATGGTCATCTCTTAGACCCATACTCGTTGCAACAACGATGTTTTTGAAAGTGAACATGAGCCTAATTCTTAATAATCCAGCAGATGTTGCAGAATCTCCAATTTGGAACACCTTGATTCCATCTCGTCTTGGATTGCCAAATGACATTGACGATTTTGGTGATAATGAAAAAGAAGAAGATGATGATGATGAAAAAGAAGAAAAAGACGATGATGAAAAAGAAGAAGAAGATGATGATAATGACGATGACGACGAAGATGATGATCTATCACCAGTGCTAGTCGAAAGTGAGGAAGCCGAATATACGTGCTAATTTTAAGCCTTTCAATTTCCTTGTGCAACAACATGAAAATACAGAGCCAACCGAGAGCAATACAATTAAATATATATTGTTTGGTTTCGTTTGAATGGATTTCTCTCTGGTTTAGAATGAATATGCATGTATGAGCCCAAAATGGTTGCTCATATTTGTTTTATGTTTAGGATCTACTTAGAATTGCATTTGGAGTGTTATTGAAACAATTAAAAGTATAAAAAGAGTGAGGCTTGGTGTGGATTTATGTTTAGGCCTTAAGCCATTTTGTGTGGCTCATTAGAAGCTTAGTGATATTAGGGAGTGTGGTGATCAAGTGAGTAGTGTTTGATGAAGCAAGAGGAAGGTCCTTGGATTTAAATGTTTGAATTAGAACGTGTTCTTGTTGGTTTAGGGGGTAAGGAGTTAGTGGATAGGATAAGGTCCTACTAAGTAGGAGAAGGTTGAGGGACTTGTGGTCTTGGGTGCCCTCCCCTCCTCCTCTCTTTCTCTCTTCATTCTCTCCTCTCCCTCTCCTCTTGCTCTCTCTCTCCTCGAGAACTTCTTGAGCTCTTAGAACTAGGAAAAAATGTGTGAATTAGGTAAGGATGTTTTAGGAAATTAGTGAAGTTAATTAGCATAATTAGTTAGGGCCTAGGGGGGTTAACTAGTAAAGTGTGAATTAGCTAATGGTGTTGGTTCGGCAGCTGGTTAATGCTGGTTTCTGCAGCTAGCTAATGGTGCTAGTTCGGCAGCTAATGGTTTCTACAGCTAGCTAATGGTGTTGGTTCAGCAGCTAATGGTGTTGGTTTCTTCGAAGCTGCCGAAGAATTAAGGCCAGGCTGTGGAGAATTTTAGTTAAGGGGCTTGAGGGAACCAAGGGATATAAAGGGGGTAAAGCCCGTGGTGCCAAACTTGACGTGGTAATAGATAGTGAATAAGGTGGTCACTTAATATTAGTTTAAATCATTAGTTCGTGATTAAGCTAGGAAAATAGGAATGATTGGATAGTAGGATTAGCGGTTGCATTGGGGGTGTGGATGAGATGGTGATAGCAATAGGGGGTATTATGATGGGGATAATAGAGAAGAGCGTTTGTTAACGCTTGTAATATTATCATGGAATGGATTGGTGTGCAATGATTGATGGGAATTGTAACGGAGTCTCACAAATTTGGTAACTGGAGTATGGAAACACGAATGTGATACCCATTCCCTCACCCGGACTAGGACGCTTAAGGGTGGGTGGTTTGGCCTCACAGCATGTCACACAAATTTTTAGCTAGTCAAAGCTGAGTGAAAATGAGAGTTCCGAAAAAGTTAGCTAGCTAAAGCTAAGTGACAAATAGGGGCCCGGAAAATTTAGCTAGGTGATGCTAGTTGGCTAGCTATCCAAGGTTTGAATTGTTGTAACTTCATGTCAGATTCAAAGCGTTTTGTACGTAGTAGAATGGGCACCATGGATCATAGTATTATGATGTTCAAAGATCATTTGGGTTTCAAGTACATGCTTGGTAGCAGGTTCCATGGACAATACAAAGATAAAGTGTGTTGTCTTCAAAATGTTAGTGGACCTTCCATGAAATGGTATGGATCTCATGAAACGTATGCAAGTCGGAGTAGACATGCAGAATTCATGGATAAGGTTTGACCATGTCAAATAGTTGAAGGACTAGACCACTCTAGCATGTCATGCTTACAACAACAAGTATTGTAAAGTCTTGACAATTGTGTGTTGTGACATGCAACCTAAGGATGGCGCAACCCAGA